>VZTH01011696.1:3246-53586 GCA_013397815.1 Aleadryas rufinucha
GGGGGGGGGTGGGAAAGACCAAACAAAAACTAGATGAGGTAGAAATTATGTAAGCTCAGGTAGTAAACCAGACCATTTTTTGAAAGAAGCATAAATATAAAAGCCAAATAATACAAATTGCTGACCCTTTAAACATTGAAATGGGAAAAGCCATTAAAAGCTGAAGATGAAAAAATCCAACTTCAACTTTGTGTCAAAGACTGTAATGTGTCACACATTACAGAGGGTAACCAGGGGTCTTCCCTTACACAAATGAAGTAGCTCCAGCTACTCTGTGTAACAGACAGTGATGCCCACAAGATGCTCACTTTGTGATTACAAGCATGGCTTTGCCCTCCTGCGCTTGTCTTGGTTAAGAATGTAGGGAATGGATTTCACCTACAACTCCCTCATGCCAAATCTGCTTATTTAAGTAAGAATAATTCTGGTAACAAAATAAGCATTGACTGAAGAAGGCAAACGTGGAAAAATGTAAACAAGAATCAAATACTTAAATTCTGTGGTGTTTGATGACTTTGACCATGGGTCTTGATGTTAAGGCTCAGATATTAAGCCTGATATTAAACTCAGATTGAAGGCAATAAGAGTTTTATAGGAGCATGCCTGATCTGAAATCCCACTTGAATAAAAAAATTGGATTGGATTGGATTATTGTGCAGTCTGCTTCCCCTGAGAGGTCTCTGAGTGTTGGATCCACCTGCAGTGGTGGGGTATCCTGGCTCTCCCCCACTCCTGTCATTGCAGGGGCATTACTCATCCAGTGAGGAAGGTGTCTTTAAATCTCCAAGACGATGGCACAGCACACGCAAGAGGAAATCTCAGCGCACAGCCAATGCGAGGCAATGAAGGATCCTCTGTGGGAGTTGGTTCGTAGTGCCAATGTTTGATATTTGTCGTAACAACCACCGACTGTTTTGTTTTTTGTTCTAACAATGTGAATTATGCATTAAACATTAATACAAGTGAGTGTACTTTCTTTTGATCTTCAAGCATAATCATTTCTAATGAGAGCTTATACATGAGCATTGAAACAAATCCCTGAGTCATGTGAATTTACATTGGTTTTACTCTGTGGGAAAGATCCCACATGAGTTACTCATGTCTGTAAAACATAACATACTTATAAATCAGAAGAAAAAAATGAGCTTGCATTTGTCTGTTGGAACATAAATATCTGCGTAGACATTTGGCTTGTACCCTAGCAGTAATGAAACATTAAAAAGTTAATTTATCAGAGATCACGATTCAGGGTGGGGCCCTCAACTAGTGTGAGATCCAAGTCTGCTCAGAACAAGCTCAGCTCTTACTTTCTACAATCTGGCTTTTTACAAGAGTTGAGTCTAGTATCAGAGGAATTTGAACTAGCTGTAAGTAAAGGGATCAGAATTTGGCTTGCTTGATGCAGATAAAAGTTGCCAAACTGCCATCACCAAGTTATAATATGCCAGTACAAGCAGGCAAACTGTGCAGTGCTAAGTGGCACCTCTCCAAATGCCCTTGACAGCCAGTGCAAGGCTGACCCAGGCCGGACCCACTGTAGAACCTGCTTGGCCATGTTTAATATCTGCACTTCTTAAAACAACAGTCACAAATGGTGCATTCCATAAAAACATAAACACTGTGGATTGTGTAACTGCCAAGACAGTTATTTAAAATGCAAACAGAATTTAAGCCCTTTCCCCTTTGACACGCTGCACAAATATTAAACCAACAGGCGATTAACAGCCTGCACTTCAGCAGCCGTGCTGTGTGTGCAAGGGACGGGCAACACACTGGGGAAAGTACAGGTGCAAAACAGTACATGATGGGCCCAATTCCTGGAGGTGCAGGTACTCACTACAGGATTTCCAGAAGGCCTCTTGCCTTTCCAAACAGACCTCAATGGCAAAGGTTGCAGGAGGTGCCTATCAAGAAGGTATTATGTTTAATGGCAGATAGGCTCTATCTATGATTGAGGTCATATCTCAGGAATTCTCAAAAGCCCATTAATGTATTTTATTCTTAATGTGTAAGTGCTAAAGGAGTCCTGGAAGCCAGAAATCCAGGATTACCCCACATAATTCAATGTTTTCACAGGAGGCTACAGTCATGCTCTCTGCTGCTTTCCTTCTCTTGCCTGAATGACCTTAAATGCTGATGGTAGAGCTTCAGAAGGAGAGTGGAAGCAGCCTACGCATAGAATAGTTTATAGACTGGAAGAAGAGCAAACACAAAACCCTTCATCCCTGAACTTGAATTCTCCAAGTGCTCTGTTTTATATAGTGACACAGGAACTAATACTATTGCAGTAGAGAAGAAAGCACCCAAGACACTCCATTGTGGAGCCCCAACACTGTTTGTATGAATTATCTTCCTTGATGTTGCACAGCTTCACCTGGCATGTTAAGTTAAAAGAGGGATAGGTCAATACTGGGTCTTTAATAATTTTGGATAGAAGGACCTCAACTCTATCAAGACCCTGTTTGAAGCACATTGACATTATCCAGCTTCAAAAGTTCGGTGAGTCTTCTGACTTTTCAGAATGCGTCAGTACACCCCCAGGCACACACAAAAAGCTGTGCTTGCAAAGATGGGATAGATACAGGTAGAAAATGGTGCACAGAAGCGTGTAGGGAGGCCTCCAAGCATCAGCCAGGGTGACAAAGCATGCTGGCCCATGGGTTCCCAGGCTCTATTCACAGCCCTGGAATGCCTGCTGGAAACACTCCCCTGTAATTTAGCTAATTTGGTGTGCATTAAAGATGCTCATTTCTAGACCCCTAAGTGAAATGTGATACTGAACTCATTCTTCCTCTTACACCAGCAGGCCTCAGCAGATGGCCAAGAGGCCGATGGGAAGGAGAGAACACCAGTTTTAATCCAGTTGTTCATGATGGGAAATTATGAGAAAAGTGAAAAGATCTTGTTCCACAGACCAAGGCATTTACTTACATTTAACTGCCTAACCTCAGTCAGAACCCTGAATCCCATTGCTATATATGAATGTTACGATATGGTGAAGTCTTATTTGGTAATTACCTGGTCAGAGCCACAGACTAGAAACCAGATATACAGCCAGTGAAAGCCCAGGGGAGTCATACCAGTTTATACTAGCTGAGAATCCAATCTTCAATTTCAAATTAAAAAATTGAGAAGTTGCATTTTTCTGTGGTATTTTGGTCGTATTATACAGGGAAAAAAAAAGAAGCAGGGAAATAAAAATAAAGTTACAGATATTTATATAACCAAGACAGAAGCAGAAGCAATGTGAAATCTTTAGCAATTAAATTCTACATCCAAATTATTAGGTATTTCAGTGTTGGTGCCATGTGGATTACTGCTTAACTTTAGGGCAGCAAGGTAAGCTCATTTTCTTGCCTCTGTCTTTTCAGCCACCATTAGGGCTGCAACCTTCCCATCCTCCAGGGAGAGGGGGAGAAGTTACACAATGGGTATTTTTCCATGGGCGGATGTCTAAATGTGAAGGGAAACAATTGAATTTTAATGACAATTTTGAGACTCTTGAAGTTAATTTCTGGGCAGTGCAGAAATTAGTGAGGCTTGCTGCTGCCAAGAGCTGCATGTTCTCCTCTCCTTCTGATGTTAGCAGGATTACAGGTCTCAGCTTTTGGCAGAAATAACTCCCAAAATAGTAGGTCCTTCTCACTTGCCACAAAAGGCAGAATGAGAGACCTGCTGCTGTCAGACCCAACCAAGTGTCAGGGCAGAGCAATGGCTACAAAACACAGGGTAACTGCATCAGATTTACACTACCAGAGCTGTGTTCTCATTAGGCATTTACAGCATAGTAGCATTATCCGGGATGGGATGGTAAATTTGTTAGGTGCTGCACAAGACATTTCGCCGGAAAAAGTCCCTGCATCCAAAAGCACTACAAAAATGATTGCAGAAGGAGAGTGGCAAACAACGGGATATCCTGGGAAAAAAAGTACACCAGTGATTGCAGCAAAGGCAGCCAGCTATGAAGGCTTTTCCTACATGGCAGGGTAACAATAATTCTGCCAAGGAGGCAAGTTATTTCCTTTTTAGCTATGCTATTTCCACTGCATTACTGAATCGTGGTTTGTTAATAGCTTACAAACATCAAGTTTGAAAAGCTTTAGGAACTTTATCATATCTAAGACAGTATGTACCAATTTATCAATTTCTGTAAAAATACGTGATCCAATAGATTTTGGGGTTGTGGTTGTCAGAGTGGGGGTTTTAATGACTTTAATAAAGAAGGGATAATTTTGGTCTTGTTTTTGTCTTCTTAGAAGATTCTGAAAGGAATATAAAGGATAGCCTCGAAATCTGTGTATATCTACTTGTAGATAATGAAGTAGAAAATAAAAGGTGCGTCAAAACAGTGCCAGTCACTTCATCTGCTCTGTAGTTGGATGGCAGACTGTCAAGCATTTTCACCAAAAGCAGGAGACCCACTGCAGAGGACTGTCTTTTCAATTTTGGGCTATGCTATCATAGTCCCAAACAGGTCAGGGAAGGGATGAGCCTTCCCCATGTTCCCTCTCTGGTCAGATGGCAGCTCCAGCCAAAGGAGAGAAGAAAAGAGGACAGCCGTAGCCACCTGGCACTGCCTTTTTGCACAGCAAAAAGCAGGCAGGGGAGGAGGGACCTGGTGTCCAGCCAGGTGTGGCAGGACTGACAAGCCAGGCTGCCAAGCTGGAGCTCATCCTCTGAATGGGATTCTGCAGGGGAGGGCTCGGAGAAGGTAACATTCGGGAACTGCTTCCCTTGCAAAGATCTCTGCGTCCCCATTTACCCTCTCCCATGAGATGGCCAAATATGCCTCTTATCGGGCAGAAAATTTTCAGCCTGGTACTATGTTACTGTGTCCACCATCCCACTAGGAGGTGTACATAAAACATCATTGCTTAACATGTTCTTGAAGTTCCCTTATGCTGCAGCCAGTTCTCATTTTAGTTACAGGAGAACTAAAAGAAACATCAGGGAAACTCGCATTACTGACTGATATCAAACCATTTTTTCCTAACTAAGACTGGTTTTTATATACAGTACCCAGAGTTTAGTTGTGTCCATGATTTCCTTCTACTCACTTATTTCACCAAGGGTGATTTTACTTAGAGCAAATTTTTGCACTGTGCTACTGGATACTATGATACAGTTCCTTGCTGTAGAACAAATCTCACTAGTGTAGGGACTCCATCATAATGTTTTGCTACTAAATTTCTGCTGAGAAGTAGAGGCACTAGCTCACAAACACCCCATCCAAGTCCTTATGGAGCCTTCCCAAGAACCTCAGCGTTCTGCTTATCAGGCTTGCACACACAGCTAAGTCTCAGCCCCTGCTTTGAGCCCTTAGGATGTGGGTGCTCAGTTAAGACTACAGAAAAAGGCCACAATCAACAATCCATCATTTTAATGGCTGTTAACGTAAAAACATATTCCTAACCTTACTTAATACAGCCAGATACACGGTAGGAGACATGGTTTTGCATGAACCAATTTTTTTTCCTTTTTAACTCTTTTGTATGATTAATGATTTTGAGAGATTGGTGTAGTAATTTCCAGTTGTTAGAAGACTGCTGCTTTACGTTTCTCCCTGTGCAGATAGGATATCAGATTTCTGTCTAAGTTACCAAGACCATTCAGAGTTAACATCCAGAAGCAGTTTCTTCTATTCCAGCAGCAGTTGCTGCTTTTTGGGGCAATTCTTTAGGTACAAGTCCAATAGAAATGGCCCTTCACTATTTTCCATTACAGCTCAGATTTTCTGCCTCAGCTTTGTGCTGCTGCGAGCATGTACAAAATGGGATCCTAGTTTTCCTCTCCATGCCTCAGTCCAATAAATGCTATGCAAGAGTAATTCCATGTGATTTCACATAATTCTGCTCTTGCACTTAGAAATACAGGAGTTGACATCCAAGAAGTTATTTGGGTACTGGAAAGATTTACAGGTCTTCCAATCCTCATACAGGTGACCACAAGGTACAAGCTTTATAAACATTTGATGAATGAAGGGTTGCCACTAAATGAAAGTGTGTCACAAAGCTCTAGAGGAAATAGTTGAAAAAAGGTTTTACGAGTTCGTGAAGACACCGTGAAATTAATCCACTTTATGAGGCTACGACACGTGTGTAGCAGGTATATGCAAGCTGCTCTGTATTCCTAAATTGATCACCAACATATCACTGGGAACCTGGGCTTCTGAGAGTCATTTCTCTCTCTCTGTGCCTTAGTTCCCTTATATGAAAGTCAGGATAATGTCTTTGGTGCCCCTTGGATGAAGAGAACAAGTTCAGCTGTTAAATGCCAAGTATTACAATCAATCACAGGTTTACCACATCTGCTCTACCCAACCATTTAAAATTATTAATATCAAAATAAGCCACTCAAAAATTAGTAATGATTGCAGAAGCCCTAGACTATGGAACATGAATCTCAGTGATTTCAATGGATGTGATGCCAGCCTTAGAGATAAGATTAGGTTCAATGTGATTTGAAAGATCCTAACACTCCAATGACAAATGGTTTGGTCTGCATCTTCTGTTAGTTCAGGAAAGATCTATGCCAGTCCTGTCACAGTCCCTCAGCTATTGTTGCCCCTCACTTTGAATATTTTCCTATGAATGCTGCTTGCTGCATAACAAACAATCAAAAAAAACTTTGGACCCCCCAAGATTCTATGGTTGAATTAAAGTATGTTTTCCCTCTTGAAGAATTTTTGTTATGAAATATTGATTAAAATTTATTTGCCAGGTAATCAGTAAAGGAATTGAGATATAATTCAGTCATTATAGTCACTCTCACTTACATGGGTCTGCTACTGGTGATCCTTCCTTACATAAATGCTTCAGGAAGGTTGGATGCTACATTTTCTGTAATTACTTTATTCTACCAAGACAGAGAACATTGGATGCATAAAGTTCCTCTTTTATGTGGCACTTCCTCAAAAGCATATTTGTCATCTTGAGTAAATTTTTCCATGGCTGTAATGTGAGATAGATAGATAGACAGACAGACAGAAACACATCTGGACCTGTCACAGATATCTATATTTACCTATCACACTTAGTCCACTGGCTAGACGTTATTACAGATTGGAAAAAGAAAAAAAAAAGTGAAAATTTCTCTACTCAGTGTTTAAGAGAAGTTGGTATCACCAAATTTAGAAGTATAAACTCAATTTATTTTTTTTCACCTGAATACACCACCTGCCCCAGAAGTACCTGATGTCAGTAGCAGTTCATGTATGTGTGCAGCTGCAAAACCTTTTGATATCCAGGTGTCAGTGGAAACCATCACTGGATTACAGTATTTTTTNGTCATTATAGTCACTCTCACTTACATGGGTCTGCTACTGGTGATCCTTCCTTACATAAATGCTTCAGGAAGGTTGGATGCTACATTTTCTGTAATTACTTTATTCTACCAAGACAGAGAACATTGGATGCATAAAGTTCCTCTTTTATGTGGCACTTCCTCAAAAGCATATTTGTCATCTTGAGTAAATTTTTCCATGGCTGTAATGTGAGATAGATAGATAGACAGACAGACAGAAACACATCTGGACCTGTCACAGATATCTATATTTACCTATCACACTTAGTCCACTGGCTAGACGTTATTACAGATTGGAAAAAGAAAAAAAAAAGTGAAAATTTCTCTACTCAGTGTTTAAGAGAAGTTGGTATCACCAAATTTAGAAGCATAAACTCAATTTATTTTTTTTCACCTGAATACACCACCTGCCCCAGAAGTACCTGATGTCAGTAGCAGTTCATGTATGTGTGCAGCTGCAAAACCTTTTGATATCCAGGTGTCAGTGGAAACCATCACTGGATTACAGTATTTTTTTGACATATGTATAAGATTCAATCAGCCTAAAAGTATCTAACACTTTCTACAAAGACGTGATATGAAGAACTCAGAGTATCTTTTGGACATAGAGGAGTCACTATTATATCCTACTAAAATGCTTACTGCTTTCAAAATTTTTCAAGTAGATAAGATCAATATGGAGGGAGGAGGGAAGAAAAATATGCAGAGAAGATTCAAGTTAGAAAGAGAAAAAAATATTTTCTTATTTAAAGTTCAGAGATCTGTGCTATTTTAATTCCTCATTTGAAGAATTATTTTAAATTATAAATTGCAAGCCTATTTTACATGTCTTGCTCTTCTCGTGTGAATACAAAAATATGAAAGAAAAGGTAAAACAAGATATTAAATAGTGATTTAATTTGTTCAGAAAGCATTGAGTGATAAGCATCTGCATGGAATTACCTAGTTCAGTTCTATTTGAACATTCTCCTAGCTGGAAGAAAACATGCAAATTCCTCACCCATTTTAACAGCCATCATAAATGGATGCTAAACTGAGCAGCAACAGTTCATTGGCAGCTTCCCAAGACTGGCATCAATGTAAGGATTTGTATTTGATATGAATAAAAAAAAAAAAATCATCATTATCCTGTATTTGAATGAAGGTTTGAAACAGTTAAACACCAAACACCAAAGATGCCACTCATGGATGTGATAACTATTTCAGGGGAGAGGGAGAAGGGCAAACTTCCTACTGCATGATGAGAAATATAAAAATATTAACTAGAAATCTTTGAAGAGATTAAGGCCTGGAAGTACAGCTTTCTACAAAGAAGATGATGTCAGTTCTGTGTATTTCTGCACAAGAAAACCAAAATGCTGGCTGGGATTTCTGAGCGTTTCCACAACCCAAACAATAAGAGGAAGCTATTCAAAGTCACAAGAGTTTCAGTGTTAACTGCAATGAAAACAGAACAGAGCCTTTATCTTAATCAGTTACTTAGAATAAACTGGTACTGATTTATCATCTTTTCTCCCTCCATGTTTAGAGCCAGAGCCACTTATACATTACTAACGTGTTTTCAAAATCCACACATGGGCAATAACATGCAATCCTTGCAAATATTTTGAGGGAAGGAGATTGCCTATATTATGCCAGTGCTGTACTTCAGGGTCATGAGTCACTAAGAAAATACAGAGAAATACTTACTTTTGTGCTTTGAATAAGAAGTCTTTTGTGACAGAATATAAACATGGGGAAGTAGTTTCTAAGTTTATTATTACTACTCTCTTTATTAAGAATGGCAAATTTTGAAACAGTTTAAATATTTAGATGGAAACGTGCCACTATCTCTAGTTTTTTTCTGCAAATGTTCAGTCAACATCCTAATTGTACTCCTATCCTTTATAATGAAACAAGCTCCAGCTCTCTCCATGCATGATACAACAGTAAGAAAAAAGAAAAGGAAAAAATCTAAATGCTATTTATTCAGCAACTGAATTTTAGCCAAAATGTACTACTATTTACTATGGTCAGTGATAATTATACACATTGTAAAATTACCACTGACCATATATATAATAAGCACATAAAACGTTTGAAAGCCTGAGATTCGCATTATCTTGTAGGCTCTTTTAATTTTGTTAGGTGTATACCGACAGAACTGAACAAGGGCATTTACAGAAAAAAAAATAACTTTGTTAAGGCTGAGATAAGTGAATAAAAGAAAATAAATACAATGTTAAAGTTGTTAATGCTCCATTCTCAACATAATTCTTATAGTTACGTGCTCTCCTTTCCTTTCTAGCAACATGTAATTCTCTGCAGGGATGTCGAGGGGACCATTCCCTCCATTTTCCTAAAGTTAGCAAGCCAACATCTGCTAAATGCAGCACGACATGCTGTTTACCTTTGTTGTAAACTTGAGGCTTTTCCATTTAAGAACTGTATAAATGAATCAGTATTCATTCCCACCTATGCCTAGAAGTATCTATTACAAAGCAGAGAGTGTTCATTTTTAATGTCCTCCCTATTCTGATTTTATGCCTTACTCCTCTGCACTGATGCTGTTTGGAATTGCTCTAGATAGAGTAACAAATGCAAGGAAAGTAAAGCAAAAAATGATGGGGATTTCCCCCTCATTTTCTGCAAGTATTTATTGACAGACAAAGGTGATAAAAATGCAGAGGTAAAAGGTCTTGCCTGACATCTCATTTAAACAACTCGGTATTTTAACAAACTGCTACAAAACAGAAGTTTTGTCCCATGCTCCAGAAACCAAAATGACAAAATCCCAAACTATATGTTTAGATTTGCCTTCTAAAATCCTGTGCAATATTTAGTAACTTGTATTTGATGGCAGAATTTCCAAGGGAAATAGTAGAGGGTTGTCTCTTTTGTTTTGATTTTTTAAAATATATATACCTTTCTCATCTGCTGAAAGGAAATCTACCTACATCAGCAAAAAACACAGGTAAAAAGAAAAGACTAATTAACGTGAAAAAATGCAACCACCCTTTCTTTAGTGAATGCTTTTGAATCAGAAAATAATTTTTCCCATGCTGCAGAAACCCTGTATTTGAACAAGCACCCACTAACATCACTTGTCCCTCTAATCATCATCATTACTGAGACAGAAACGGCCTCTGTTGATCACACACAGCATTCTCTAAAATCCATTTTTCCAATTAAGTTTTTATTCTCCTTCTCATCTGTCTGCTTTTATTTAGTTTTGAGCACAATTACAGCTGTACTTGGGTTAACTTGTGGCAGTAAGGCATTTGCAGAAGCTGTTGCTCTCAGTAATGTTGGCTGTTACTGATTACAGCATTGCTTAAGGCAGATTCCTTGTTATAAATGGCATTGAACATTTTTACCTGGATATTGCAACACCACATTATGAGCACTGGGATATAGACAGAACAGAAAGCAGTGCTACTGGCCTCTGGATTTAAACAATAAGCCAGTAGACCTGTGTGTGGGGACACAGCTAGAAAATCGAGCTGTCACCAAAGTATGCAATGCCTGTATCTTTCTCTAACTTGCTACTGACCAATTATTACATTCAGCTGTGAACCACGGTCCTAAACAATAAAGGTCAAAGTTTTCATGGACATCTTCTGTGTTTGAGTTGCCACCTTGAAATATCTAAAGCTGGGTTTTACAGTTGCAAGGTTCCCAGATTTCTCACTCGGACTGTACACCCTCGACATCAGGAAAAACAAAGCCAGAACAGGCCTCACATCACCTCAAATCAAGCCCCATTTCATTGGAAAAAATGGGTGTAACCTCTGCCAGAAGGATGGGTTGATTCCTATTAGAGTATTCACGTTAAAAAAATCCCAGTCTGGAACATCTGTTTAGTCAACCCCAATCTTATCTTACCTCATATCTCAGCTTTGCTGAATACCAGAAAAAAGAGTATACAAATTCTGAAAATTTAGCACATCATACTAAACATTTGTGGCATTTTTATGTAATACAAAATTACTGCAAAAGTAATATTTTCTTAAATAATTTTATAGGATCTCTACCTATGTAAAAACAGCAAATATTTGTGGACATTCTCATGATTACAAGAANCTTGTGTGTGGGGACACAGCTAGAAAATCGAGCTGTCACCAAAGTATGCAACGCCTGTACTTGCTACTGACCAATTATTACATTCAGCTGTGAACCACGGTCCTAAACAATAAAGGTCAAAGTTTTCATGGACATCTTCTGTGTTTGAGTTGCCACCTTGAAATATCTAAAGCTGGGTTTTACAGTTGCAAGGTTCCCAGATTTCTCACTCGGATTGTACACCCTCGACATCAGGAAAAACAAAGCCAGAACAGGCCTCACATCACCTCAAATCAAGCCCCATTTCATTGGAAAAAATGGGTGTAACCTCTGCCAGAAGGATGGGTTGATTCCTATTAGAGTATTCACGTTAAAAAAATCCCAGTCTGGAACATCTGTTTAGTCAACCCCAATCTTATCTTACCTCATATCTCAGCTTTGCTGAATACCAGAAAAAAGAGTATACAAATTCTGAAAATTTAGCACATCATACTAAACATTTGTGGCATTTTTATGTAATACAAAATTACTGCAAAAGTAATATTTTCTTAAATAATTTTATAGGATCTCTACCTATGTAAAAACAGCAAATATTTGTGGACATTCTCATGATTACAAGAATAACATTCATGCAGCTTTTCAGCAAGTGCCAAAGTGCTACATTCATCCATGATATCTATTATAAAGGTGGAAGCATAGCAGCACTGTTAGGGAAGTGGGCTGGAGTTCAGGACTCTGACCTGTAACCTGCTGTGACCTACTCCAATGCACCATATCAAAACTTCCTTTCACATCAGCTTTCCTAACACCTAACTCACCCAAATAAAGTGTTTTCCTACTTTTGTGTATCAGGAGGGGATGTAAGAATCCTATAATAACAGATATTTGTGAAGTTACTTGGGATTTCTTAGCGCAAGGCAAAATAAGCTTATAGTTCTCTAACATTTAATAATGATTAGTAAAGAGAGGATAGGACTATTCCATATTACACCAAATAAAGATGTTTTCCTATTCCAAGGAAGTTTTGGTATTATTGTCACTACCAAAGCACGCTGTGATCTCCCATTAACCACACTAAACCTGTCTTTTAAGCTGTGATGTTGCTCTGTGAAGATATTCCATCTACTTTGAAATTAAGCCCCAACTTGTTTAACTCCTGACAACACTTTACCATAGCCCTATCAAGCAAGCACGAAAAACAGCAAAAAGAGATGGAAACAAAGCCATTCTGAGGTTGTGCGTCCCAAACCAATACATGTGCCCTAAAATCTAGCATTCAGAAATCATTTATCTCTCACCTACCACCTCATCTCATTATGACATGTTCACCAATTATTATTAATTTCTTCCCTTTCCCACCCGAAAGGGGAGAAAGGACGTTCGTTTCCCCAGAACGTGCTTAAACGGCGAAGGGGGGTGCCCGGTCCCCTGGTGCTGTGGCTGCAGGAACCCCCTCTGCTTCAGCATCACTGCAAGCACGGCCCGGCTCCAGCACCCCACACCGACCCCTTGCGCAAGCAGACAACGCGGCGGGATTTGGGGAAAGCTCTTAGCCCTGGGAAGGGACCCCCACCCTCTTTCCTTGCTCAGACATCCACTTATTGTAATTCCTCAGCTTTCGGCAACTTTGCCCCCCACCAGCAACCCCCCTGGAAACTTCGAGAGGGAGAACAAAGGGGCAAAGAACAAAGAGCCGGGGAGGGGTAGGAAAGGGAGGGGAGGGAAGGGGGAGCTCCCCCTTTTCGGCTCAGGCCAGAGACCCTCCCCTCCGGTCGCCCCAGGGTCAGCCCTGCCCGCCCGCCACGGAGCCCCGGAGCCCCTGCCAGGGCTCGCTCGGGGTCTGGTTTGTGCCCGACCGTGCAGCGCCCGCTCCCGCCGTGCCTTCAGCGATGAGATAAGCGGGGGGAGCCTGCCCCGCTGCCCCGCACACGACCGTGCCTTCCCGGGCGCACAGCCGTGTCCCAGCCAGGGCCCGCACCGAGCATCCTCGGCAGCATCCCCCGCAGGGGGCCGGAGGCGACCCGTTCCCCGGGACAGCAACACGTGTCGACCCCACAGCCGCGGTCCCAGAGCCGGGGCCGCTCCGCGGGGCGGCTTGAAGGGCTTTTGGGGACAGCTTGAAAAGCGAGCAAGAAACCGAGGCGAAGCAGCCGTCCCGTTTCGCTGCGGGGGTCCCGCTCCCCTCGCAGCAACGTTAAACTTTTGCCAAAGTATCACTGTGCAGCCCTTTTTTGATGGTCCGCTTCCCTGACACCCCGTCTTACCGAGAGCGACCCTCCGGCAAGCCTCCTGCTTCCTCTGTTATCAGTTAAACAACCTTGAAGAGCTGCAGGTGCCCTCGTTACCTGTTGCTACGAGGCCCCTGCCCTCTTATCGAGGGATGGGAGTAATTAAATCTGTTTTCATGGTGTGGTCATACTGTGCTGGCTGTGGGAGGTGTAAACCCCGTGTGGCTGCGGGCAGAGAGCAAGGGAAGAGGGGGAAGGTTTGGGCAGGACAGCCGTGCCCGGCGTCGCTGCCCGACCTCAGAGCGAAGCCAGCGGGGCAGGGAGAGTCAAACACCGGGCAGGGCAGCAATCCTGTCATTAGGGACCACACGCACTAAGTGCCATCCTGCAACTACCTCTTTAGAACGGCAGGGAATTATCATTATTCTTCTCGGGCAGGGATTTCCAATTTGGACTTAATTGACGCGGTTCTTCATTTGAGTAATAACCAAAGGAAAGCCGAGATTTACCCGAGGAACTTTAAGAGGTTTTTCTTCCCCTCACTCCCACCCCCCTTCTTTCTTTTTTATTTAAGATAGAAGTGAGCTAACAGAACCTCGCTTTCCTGAAGGTAAAATTAATCTAGTCCGTAATCGGGAGCGGAAACAAGCCGCGAGCCCGGTACCGAGGTGGGATAGGGGTAGCCGTGGGACGCGGTCCAGGAGCGGTTCCGAGTTCAAACCGAACTGGACTGTCCCTGAACCAGTCCCACCACTCTCAAATCCCGAGGGGGAAGAGCCCCCTCGTCCCGCAAGCCTCTGCTGTGAGCATCCCTCATTAGAGAAATCAGAGAATGGTGGGGAACGGCATAAACAGTTTAAAAACCTGATGCTGGCGACTGAGGAGCGTGAGGCAGAGCTGGAACATGCGTCTGCGTGAAACGCTGCCCTGGGAACGGGCGGAAAACTTGAGCGCAGCCTGTGCCCTGAGTTAACTAAAGCCAATTACTTGTCTCCATATAAAAGGTTTCGCGTATGGTTACAGCTGAGGAAATACGAGAAGCTGATGAGTCTGTTTTGGTTATGATTTAATCAAATAAATTAAAGGAGAAGGGTAAGGATACGCCCAATCTGGGACTTCAAAAAAAAAAAAAAAAAANTAATAAAAAAAAAAAAAAAAAAAAAAGGCATGAGTTTTTTGGGACACTCTCTGTCCAAAGCCTTTCCTGTTGTACAGAGCAAAACGAGGCTCTCGGAGTCCACTCATCTCATTACTGCTGGGTGTTTGGGGTTTCTCTTTTCCTCCCAGAGGAGTAACCTTTCATAAACGATTGCAATTTCGGGGGGAAAAAGTGAGTAGGTGCCAAACCAAGCTGGGGGTGGGGCAGAATTTTGCGTTTCAAGCAATTTAGCAGACAGCAATTCTGCTTACAGCAGAGAGGTAGGTGGATACTTGAAAACATCTTCCACCGGGGTGTCCTACTTTGGCAATTCTAATTAAAACAAGGTTTAAAAGATGCAAAGAAAGAGCAAGCCTCTTGCTCTATTTCCAATGGGCGTGGGGATACCGTCAGGCACAAAGAGCGCTTCCAGCTTGTTCTAACGTGCACCTTTGTTTAAAAGAAAAAAAAAAAATAATCAAGCTCATGCTCTGATTTCAACTAATGTATTTTTAACTGGATTTCTTTCCTCTGCTTTGTGTGATCTGATACCTACCGTGTAGCCCTGGCCCACTTTCAGCCCTGCGGGTGCCCTGCATTGTGTGCGTGCCTGGAAGAAAAGGGAAAAGTCTTCCATCTCACACTCTTTTGCCCTGTACCTGTGCTTGGGAACTGAATCGTGTCCAAGCTAGTGGTCAGCAAAACCCGCATCCTATTCCCCTTCTCGCTGCCTAACCCGAGAGAAGACGCGACTCTGTAGATGCAGCCTGGCTGGCATGGCTGTGACCGTCCAACACCTCGGATCAATAAAGCAGCCAGTTTTCTGATGCTTCTTTTCCACGGCTGCTTATTGAAAAGGAGCCTTTACCGCCACCTATAAATAGCGCTGCATCCGAGTCAATTTTTTTTTCCCTCTCTACATAAAGTAGCAAAGTTCTAACCAAGATACTGCAAGTTCTCCTTGCTGTTCAGTGAGGACTCTCCCTGGAGGGGCTGCGCTGGGGGGTCCTGGCTCCAAAGGCGGCTGCACTGCCGCCTCCAAAGGGAGCGGGGTGCTTCGGCAGAGCCAGCCCCAGTCCCGCACCGGCCGCCTTTGAACTTTGTTCATAGGCATGGGAGGGAGAGGAGCGAATACCGATACTCACCGTCCTCTTTGGCTTTCCAGAGGTAACTCCGTCTCTCCCTCTTCTTTGTGTATAAATGAGCAGAGGTTACATCCCGGGCACGCGATATAATGCCCTGGATAACCCTGACCCTGTTAATTTAATGCTACGCTAACCTCAGAGTGTGTGATTGGAGCTCGAGTGTTGGGTTAGAAAAGCGCCTCTCCACGCTGGAAACAAATTCCCTTTCTCTCTCCACACCCACCCCCTCTCCACGCGGAGTCTCCCAGCCCTGCATTCCTGCACAAACCAGGACACCTACCTTTCCGAGATCCACGTTCCCTATCACAGATAGCATTTTTTGCCCGCTCTCGAAACAACTGTGCAATTCCCCAGACCCACGTGCCGTGCCCTGCCTGCTGCGTGGGGCTTGGTTTCACGCACTGTGCCGCGCCGGGGTCTGGCACTGCCTGCAAAGCAGTGAGACCTCGGGTAGGGGAAGGAAGGCGCTGCCTGTCCCCCCCCGTGCCCCTCGCTGCCCCCTCGCCGGGGAAGGGGCGGCGGGGGTGAGGGGCCGGGACTCTCTCCCTCTCCCCAAAATCGCACGCTCAGCCCGCGGGGCTGGGCTGCTCTCCGGGCGCTTTCTGCCTGCCTGCACAGAGGGCTGGGAGCTGACGGGCAGTCATCGCTGTACGCGGAGCGATCAAACCCCCTTATCCCCGCGTGATCTCGAGCTCTCTCTCTCTCTTTATTTATTTATTTTCAATTCCCTTTCAATTCCCCCAAATGAGGTTTGATGAATACAGCTCGTTTTCCGCGTTGATACCAGGGTCATAATTGTCAGGGGGTCTGAGCGCTCCAGGAAAAGAAAACCAGAGGAAGAGGGAGGGATACAACCTCCGCTATCTCGCTGTTACTAATTCCCAGCCGGCTCGGACTCAGGGGACAAGGCGATCGCTTAACAAACCCTCCTCCTCCTCCTCTCCCTTCACCACTCCTTCCTTCCTTCCTCTTCGCCGGCACATTTTCTCCCCCGCGCTCGCCCACGTTTCATTCCTCCTCTTCGTGAGGAATAAACCGTGCAAACTCAAACTAAAAAGAAAAAAAAAAGAAAGAAAAAAAAAAGGAAAGGTGGGTTGGAAGGATACAGGAGGGGAATAAAAAAATAAGAAAGGGGAGGGAGGAGGAAAGGGACAGAAAGTGTCTGTGCCTGATCGCTGACCATCTGTGCAAAAGGTGATCATTGTTAGGTACTCACATGGCTGGTGGCAGAGCAGCTCTTAGCAATTAATAAGTCTCTCAGCTTGAGCTCTTCTTTCCCCTTTTGGATGGCAGCGCTCTCTGCGTGGCTCGCTCTCACTCGCGCGCACACACACAAACCCGATCAGATGCTTCAGGACCGGCCACTTTGCGAGGGCAACAACACGGGAGGGTTTGTATTACTCCAGGTTCGTGTGTGTAGCCTATAAATAGCGAACTTTTTGATGGAATCAGCTAACAAATGAGAGGAGAAGGCGTAATTTTGCGCAGGGAGCCCCCCTTTCCCTTTGCAAGATTAAAACCCCCCAGGCAGCGGACAGAGCTAAAGTTGTGGGTGTGTAGAAAGGAATTTCACTTTATTGTGATCGTGCGCGAGATTTGTTTGTTTGTTTATTTGGGGGGTTGTTTTTGTTCCTCCCCCCACCGCCACCCCCCACCAACCTATACGTTACCTATACGTTACATCCTCCTCCCTGCCTTCCCAGCTAGGGGCAGGAACTGACCCGTGTTAGCACCGACTTTAACTCCAAGTTGGGAACACGCGGCGCATTTGAGGTTTTTCTTTTGGTGCTGGTGCCTGTTGTTGGTTTGGTTTGCTTTTTTTTTTGTTTGCGGGCGGGGGGGAGAGATGTCCACGCGATACTGTGTGGAAGTCCGGGAGGCGGGCGGGCAGGCTTCCCTGAACGTGCCCTCATTTTGAAAGCAAGTGAGGAACAGAAAGAAAACAGGTCGGAATTATTTGGGGGGGGAGGAGGGAAGAAGGCGGTACTTTGGTAGGGACGAAGTGTGTGACTGGGGCTTTGGGTCAGCGACGGAGCGATGGCCCCACTCGAGAGAAAGCGCCTCGAAACACGTGTCCGCGGGGGTTCCGCGGTGCGGTCCCCCCACGCCGCTGTCCCGCCCGGCGCAGCGGAGCCCCGGGCACGCGTGGGCGCCGCCACAACCTCGTCCTTGCGGGCGCCCGGGGGCCCGGCCCTTCGCGGGTGGGCAGCGGGGCCGGCCCGACGGCTGGGGCCCAGGGGGAACCCCCTGCTCCAGAGCCCACCCCGGCCTTCCTCGGGCAGCCTACGGGCTCCTCGGGGCCGGCTCCCCACACCGTCCTTCTTCCCGTGTTTTGTCGGAGGTCTGAGTGGTCCCGGCGCGTTCGGCATCTCCCGGTAACGACAGCCCCGTGTCCCCCGAGGACATTGATTTGCGGGAGGCTTAAGGCTGGGCCCTGTCAGCAGAGGGGCTGCCGCTGATAAGGATCCCACCGCGGCAGCTATGAAGAGGTTTTCTCCCCTGACAGGTGCCTGACAGGGCTGGCCGGGAAGAACTGCTGACCTGTCTAAAGAAATATATCTGCGTCTCCCGGAATGGCAGGACAGATGGTGCCCGTTCGCACAGCGGCGACTTCTCTCGATAGCACACACCGAGCGGAGCTGATGNGTACTTTGGTAGGGACGAAGTGTGTGACTGGGGCTTTGGGTCAGCGACGGAGCGATGGCCCCACTCGAGAGAAAGCGCCTCGAAACACGTGTCTGCGGGGGTTCCGCGGTGCGGTCCCCCCACGCCGCTGTCCCGCCCGGCGCAGCGGAGCCCCGGGCACGCGTGGGCGCCGCCACAACCTCGTCCTTGCGGGCGCCCGGGGGCCCGGCCCTTCGCGGGTGGGCAGCGGGGCCGGCCCGACGGCTGGGGCCCAGGGGGAACCCCCTGCTCCAGAGCCCACCCCGGCCTTCCTCGGGCAGCCTACGGGCTCCTCGGGGCCGGCTCCCCACACCGTCCTTCTTCCCGTGTTTTGTCGGAGGTCTGAGTGGTCCCGGCGCGTTCGGCATCTCCCGGTAACGACAGCCCCGTGTCCCCCGAGGACATTGATTTGCGGGAGGCTTAAGGCTGGGCCCTGTCAGCAGAGGGGCTGCCGCTGATAAGGATCCCACCGCGGCAGCTATGAAGAGGTTTTCTCCCCTGACAGGTGCCTGACAGGGCTGGCCGGGAAGAACTGCTGACCTGTCTAAAGAAATATATCTGCGTCTCCCGGAATGGCAGGACAGATGGTGCCCGTTCGCACAGCGGCGACTTCTCTCGATAGCACACACCGAGCGGAGCTGATGAGTGGTTTGTTTTTATGGCAGGGAGGTAACGATGCCCTCGGACATCCCGTGGCAGGGGCTTGATGGGAAATGTCCGCTCCTGTACAGGCGCGGGTGCCACCGAGACGCGTACCGGGAGGGCAGGGGGGCAGCGGCACTGCTCCCGCTCGCTCCTGCCCCGTCCCCGCGTACATGATCTGCCGCAGGATCGCCGAGGGGCTTTCGGCACCCGTGCCAGAGCCGCGCCCCCAGTTCCCTCCAAACTGGTTCTAAAGGTCGCTCCCCGCTCGCCCCCACGCCCCTCGGCGGAGGCGGCCGCCGCTGAGCCCCGGCAGCGCCGGGCAGGGCTCACGCTCCTTTGTGCCGCCCGCGGGGCCGCGCAGGAGCCCGTGTCAGGCAGTGCACAGGGGGTGCGGCAGGGCCCCCCGAGCCCTCTCGCTCTGAGCCGCTCTCCCTCCCGCGGCCCCGCTGGGGAAAGCCCGGCCGCGGACACGCAGCAGCCGCACGGGCAGCCCCGGCCCCTCCGGCCCCGGTGGCGGCTCCCGCTGCCGGAGCGGCGACCTCGGCATCCCTCTCCTCCCCGCGACCGGCTCCAGCAGCTCCCGAGTGACGCGCAGCCAGGCCCGCTGGTCCATCCACACACATTTCCAATCTCATGGCTCATAAACTATTAGCGAAGGGATTTCATTATTCACCTTCCGTATCTTACAAAGGAGAAAGGAAAAAAAAAAAACAACCAAAACCCCAAACCAACAAAACACGCGCTCCTGCTAACAGCAAGACCGGCCCGGGTTTAAATCCCAGCGCCTGCCCAGGCTCGGGGCTCTGGGGTCGGCTCGGGGCTGGCGGCCGCGGGGGCTCCATCGGGTTCCTCCCTCCGGCGCTGGGCTCCGGCCGCGGCTGCTTGTCCTGGAGGGACTGCGGGGGTCAGCCTCGGCCGAGGGCAACGCAAAGCAAAGCCGCGAACTGCGTGTTACCGGCCGCGGAGAAAATATTCCAGAAGAAAGAATAAAATCTTGGGGATGAAAGGGGGTGGGGGGCAATCTGCTTGTCGTCCTTTTATTTTTTTATTTTTTTCTTTTTTTTTTTTCTTTGTCTGCAATAAATAACATTGGGAGTTACTTAGCTCTCCACTGGAATGTGACAGACCACACTCCGGGGTGCGCAGCACAAGCGTTCCGCAAAGCGAGGGCCGGAGCCCGGGGACGCGGCGGAGCGCGGCGGGGACCGGCCGGGCGGGGGCTGAGCGGCAGCGGCACAAGGCCTGCGAGGGGCCGGTGTCGGGCCGAGCTGCGGGCGGGGCAGGCAGGCAGGGGCAGACGCGCACCTCAGCAGGGCGCCTATAGAAACATAGGACCCCATCCAGGGAAAGTTGCTGACAGCCTGGATGAGACAAACACAAATGTTAATACAGCTAACTTTGTTCCTTTCTTCCCCCCGCCTCATTATTTTTTTTTCATCCTTTAAGAAATAGACTGGGAAAAAGTTTAGACCACGAGGTAATTATAAAAACCTATATAGAGATTTTGAAAGAGAGACCCACTTCACGATTTTATACCGAGGAGCAAAATATTCTGGCGAAGTCTGGGGTCATCACCGACAATAGAGCAATGTTCCCTCCCTGTTTAATATACATGGTGTGGGAAATGGAGGGAAAACATAGCTAGCACCTGTAGTGCCAAAGGAAAAAAACATTAAATTACTACATCATATTTTGGGGCTATTTTGCAGGACATTCATAAAAAATAGACCCATTTAATTATAGCTCTAATGATTTTCCCTGTGCGACTGCTAGTAAATAGTAAGGAGGAAATGTGGTTTCTATCGAGATTTTGCATTTTGATACCTTAAAAAAACATAGTAATTTTGTTATGTGTTAATAACACATCTGGCACTGCAAGTGACCAACCTGAACCAACTTGTAATTAACACGCTGACCTGCCGAAGAAGCAAAACTCCCTTAAAAGAAAAAAGTGTGTATATATATATGTATCTATATATACATACACACATACACCGCCGTATCGGCGTGACCCTGGAAACCCCAGGGCTCTTCTTGCCCTTTTTGTAGGGAGGAGGTGATCTTCCAAAGGGGCGAGGAGACGCGCAAGATCAGCATCCGCCCGCCTCCCCTCCCCGGGGCCGCCGCCGGCTGCGCAGCCCCGCGGAGGGGGGAGGCGGTCGAAGCCGGCGGGAGACTATGACCGGAGCCCCTGAGCAGCGTGTGCGAGGAAAAGGCCGTGGCAGAAAGGAGGAGGGTTTGGGCTCTATGGGAGGTGTGGTACGAACAGCAGTGAGGGGCGAACACAGCCTCACGCGTGGGTGCTACAAGCTCCAGAGCCTGTTCGGCAGCTCCCCCACACGAAGCACAAAGAGAGGTCAGCAGCCTGAAAACGAACTCCTTTTCTCTCTGCTGTTGCCTCGTCAATGCTTTGTCTTTTTTTTTTTTTTTCTTCATGGTTAAATTAAATATAATTTTAAAATGAATTTAAATTTTTCCATTCACATACACACTTCAGGCAGGCTGGATGCCTGACGTGGCCCCCACCTCCCAAAACTGGCACTGGAGTATGTTACTGCCGAGTTACACTTTAACTTCCCTGCAGGTAATAATTAAAGACCTTCTTTCTAAATCTCTTTCCCCCACAGAAACACGGAGGCTCTATTTCGCAATAGATTATATTGATCACACACACGGGCATGCTCTCCTCAGAGCTGCTGTCTGTGAGCTGCTCTCAATTCCGTGCACTCTGCGCAACTTTTCCCAGATCTTCTCCCATTTTTTTCTTGAGCTGAAAGGTTTCTTTAGGGATGCATTTCTATGAACACTTCCAAATCTCCCCAAGAGGAAGCTCCATATGCAAAAGGAGACTGCCAGTTACTCAGATGCACACCTGCAGGCTTTGGCCATGAGTCTGAATTTTGTCCCACAGTCGCATTGTGGGTGAGTTTAAAAATAAGAGGTATAGAGGGAGCAAAGTCATCTGACATCAGAAATGGAGTATCTCCGTCTAGTGGGAAGAACTCCAACTTTTTTTAGTGGTGACACTTTCCAAAGAAAACCTTCAGCCTTGTCCTGACAGCCGTAGTGAAAGTTTTAGGGGCTCTGAGTTACTTGAGATCACAAATTAATCTGCCAGAGAAGTGCAGCACATACCTGATATCAACGGAGGGTCAAGAGCTGGCCAGTTCTAGCTGGTCCCGCATTTGATTTACTTCAGGCTGTTAAGATGTATGCTGTGGTGTTTTGATAAGAAAAAAGGAGTCAGCAGTTTGATTTGGCAATTCTTTCCTTTTTTTTTTTCATTTTTTCGCCTCTGAAGAGAGCCGCAGTTTAAGCTAAGGAATTTGTTGTTGCTGGTGGGATGGTTTTTAGTGGAGGTTTTTGGTCTGCATGGGGCTATCTCATCACACACTGTTAACACTTAACCGTGTTTCTTACTCTCCCAAGTGAGTCAGACTGTGGCAGGAACTTTTATGCAGCTTGTCTACCTCAGGCCTCCAGCAGCTCTGGCCAGTGCCTTTGCTGGGGTTCACCCCAGCCAGAGAACTTGGAGCAACAGCAAAGGCAGTGGCCATCACCCCAGTGGGTCACATCAGCAACCTGCTCTGCCTTGGTGGAGCCCTACCACTGCTTTCCCCTCACCCCTCTCTTCCACAGGGCCTTGCCCCTGAGTTCCATCAGATGCCTCAGAAATATTTCAATTTTGGTTTTTTTAATACTGTACTGATGTACTCATACAAGCTGAGCGTGGAGGCTGCCTGCTCTTAGCTGAATTAAACTATTATTTGAAGATATCTCCTGCACCCGCTGTGCCCTCTCTTACAGGCCCCCAAAACTTTCGATCACAAAGAGTTAAATCACAGTAATTACACCAGGGATGTTACCTCTGATGTGCGTGCCTGTGCAGTGTGAAGAACACCTGCAATACTCCAGAGCAGAGGACCATTGCACAAATAACACCCCTCAGAGGTGGCACCAACGGGTGCATAAATAGGGGAATAAGGAGCAGATCGGGATTTTTTTTATTCTATCCCTAGTTTTTCTTTTCCTTTCCTCTTATTTTAGTTTTTCTACCTCTAAAACAGGGAAGTGAGAGCCACTGACCCTATTGCCTTTCCATGAGGCAATTATTGTTTGAAAAAAATCAGAAATCCTCAGAGAATGTAATCTGTGATAGTATATATTCCAAGGTAGATGTGCTGCCATTCCCTATATTGGGGTTGGCAAACATTTCTCAGCAGAGACCATATTTTCTGTTGCATGTAGCTTTAGAAAAAACATCATCACTTAGGCTGAAAACTGATATGCTGACTGTCTGTACTGGGCAGATTATTTTGAAAATACCTGCCAAAACAATTTGTCCATTTCCAAGAACAAGGTTATGGAAAAATAAACAGTTTTGCTCATACTAAAATGGAAACTTTTTTCCTTTGAAATGCTCTGCTGCCCTCAGGCTTTGAAGCACAGCCTCAAAATGTGACCTTTTTTATTTAAAATGTGCCTTTCCCTCTCTGTCTGAAAATTTATCCAAATGTGTCTAACTTATAAATATTAGAAATTGTGTTGTGAATAGATGGCCAGTAATGATTTCTTTTATTCTAACAGGAAAAAGGCATTGGTAAAGATTGGCCCTCTCTGCAAACAGAAGCTTAAGGACACAGTGGTAAGGCTAGATTTCCACTTTAATCCCCACCTCCAAGTTTCCCCCATGAGCCTGAGCTTTGGCGCAGAATCTGAGAGGTAGGAATCCTATCTCTCCTAAGCTCCAAGTGATTTGAAGGTTGTGTCAGGAAGGAAGGTCTCCGCATGAATACAACACAGAGGAAAAAACCATCCAGCCTGTGACAGAGCAGGCAGTAGAAGCAGCCAAGCCAGCCAGAGAGAAAAACTAGGACTGGTGTTTGGAGGCAGAAGCCCGGGACTGGTTAGATAAGGAGACACAGAGGTTGTGCAGAGAGAGCAGAGAGAAACTGTTCTGTAGAGGAGCCTGGAGGGGAGATAGGAGGGCAAGGCTAGGAAAACCAACTAATGTTGTCAGCCAAGAGCAAGGATGTTTAATTGCAGGATGTCCAGAGTAGCTGGGCTGAATTTCATTTGAAACATGGTAGAAATTCTGACAGTCAAAATGTGTGTGTGGAGGGGGGGTTTCCACTATTTTTAGCTGATGCATTTCAGCTATGTAATTAATGCTTTTTATTTGGAATAGAGTCTGCTTTCTAATGCTGAAAAAGAACTGACCTTCAAGAGAAGTGTTTCTGAGATGATTCAAAACATTTTTTAATTTGTGTATGTGACCACTGAACTAAGGAAATGTGTTATCTATTCAGTACTAGCCTCCACATCATGGATGTTAAGGAAATGACTAACCTGAGAGGTTTGGAGCACCTCGATTCAGCTTCCATACATCAGGATACATGACCACACAGATTACATTCCACAAATTTCCTGAAGCAGAAACGAAACCCTGCAAGGTACCCTTCCTCTGGGAACAGATCAGTACATTGTAGATTTCATTCACTGGATTCTTGTCTAATTTGTCACAGAACTGGGTACAGCTCGTGTACAAGGTAGCAAATTACAAGGAGGGAAAGCAGGGCTTTGTGGCAAAGCGGTAGCTGAATTTTACCTGCTGAGTTTGCTTCCGTTCCCCTGTCACCTCAAAGATTCTACATGGTGGGGAAAGTTGCCTCAAGAGGCAATATTAGCTGAGATTTTCGTATGACGAGGCCCCATCTTGAAATTTTGGAGTCTGGTGGGCTGAAGTGAATCACTCACTACCCCAGACAGAATCCATAGGACTTTGCATGGACTAGGCCAAGTGACGCAGAATGCCAAACAGGTTGAAAAATCAAGTAGACAATATCTCTAATTGGATACTGCAAATTAGCAGGCATTTTGTGCTTTAATCTCATTTGTTTGGAGTAGAGATTTATTAAAAAGGATAGGATGATATCATCCCTTCAGTTTCAGGCTGTAAAAAAGAAGCACCCGGGTGCTATAGTGTGGTGGGGAGAGGAACAGGAAAAACCAAGATTGGGATTTATATGCCCCAGATATGGTCCCATGTAGGTACATTTAACACTGGAAATAACTCCCAAAGAAAGCTTTGCCCATGCCCTACTCTGCATGCCAAAGGGGTGCTTGTGAAGAAGACCAAGCAGAAAAGCCCCACTGCCCTGTCAAATTGTGTTCATATTTCATTGCACAAGTGCAGATGAAACAAAGGCTTTGTAAAGTTGTTTGTGAGAAGGAGGGAGGAGAGGAGGGGAAAAAAGAGAACAAGCCCAGGGCACCAGAGATCATGGAAATAATGTGCTGACCCAGAAGAGACTAAAAGTGCGTGTCTGTACCGGTGAAAGCACTTGTACCTGGGGACACATCACGTCAGGTATATGCCATAGTGTCTTGGCTTTTGGTTACTGCAAAGTCTCTTTCCCTTTGTTTCTTGGCATTTTGTCTCTTACATAGTCTGAATTTTGAGGAAAACATTTTTTTTTCCTGGAAAATTCCTCATCATCTCCTAGTGCGTGATGGTGTGAGGATAAAGCGCCTGCACAAGGGATTGGTCCTGAGCAGTGTGATTAGCTTTCAGTCTCTCCCTTCCTACTGCTTCCTACTGGCTTTAAGTGTTTAGAGAGCCTGTAATACTCTTTTAATTTCTGTGTGTGTGTGTAAAATATTATATGGCTACACAAGGTTTATCCCTTACTTAATTTATTGCTTATCTTCTTAATTTCCATTAAAATATGTTTTTACCTTGGTTACTCAGTTTTTCATTCCTTATCAAATTTCTTTCCTTGATTTTCCATTTCAGCCAGTCCCACTGCAAGTTTAGGGTATTAGTAATATCTCACTAATTTTAACAAATGAGGGTTTTTATTTCTTAGGGAGTTGGGCACTTATGACAGGCAGCAGGTTATGACTCAGCTACCTTCCAGGCAGTATTTCAGCTCATCTGCTGATCAGGTACGGCACAGCTAATATAGGACAGGTGTCCTACCAAAGTTAAACATAATAGCAAAAGAGCAATCAAATAGGAGAGTCCAAGTACTTTCTAACACTTTTATTTCTCAATAAGCACATATTTAACTCCTCTTTTAGTGGGTAGCACTGGAACATATTCATTTAGAACTGGACTAAAATCTTCAAAGTATTTCAGGGGGATGGATTTAACACTAACAACCCTACAAACTGCCCTACATCTGGCTGGATTTAAACAAACAACAGGGAAAAAAACCCCCAACCCTCTAAAACTTTTGAGTTTCTGTTTTCTGTGTTAGAATACAGAAGAGCTCCAGAATCTCTGCTTGTAGTCAGAGATCAGAAGTGCCCTCACCAGGCGCATGGTTCTGACCTCAGCTGGAGGATCCTTGGCCTGGAGTCAAGCAGTCGCTGCACTCACTGAAACAGCCAGATTAACTGTCTGCTTAGCCATGGATTAAAATTCATTCACTGATCCAAGACAGTAAGTGAGACAATAATTTGCTACTCTTACTTTGTTTTGCAGCAGATTCTCATTCAGACTAAACCTGCAGTTCAGCATCAGGTTTTCTACCCAGCAGTAACCACGGTGGCATTGTAAAATTGTACCTCCAATAACTTCAACAAGTAGGATAAATAAACGCAGGTGTAAAAAGAGAAAACTCGTCCTGTTTTTAGTAGCACAGGGACTGCATGAGAGCAGAGTACAAAGACAACTTCAGGAGTCCTGATGCAATCAGCAGTTACCATTATTTTGGGTGGTAACTTGTAACGAAGTGTCATTTCCTCTGAGCCAAAGACCTCTTCAGCACTGCCTTTACCACCACAGCCTAACTCTTTTCTTCTCCAGCAAACCACAGGCTTCATTGAAATGTTACAGAGTAAATTGCTTGATGCTTTCTAGAGACCTCAAATATGTGAAGCACCCAGTGCATAAAAGAGAGAGCTTATTTCAAAACCAAGCATGACAAAGCTGACCGGCTGGAGAAAAGAGCCTGTGCCTTGTTCCTGCTCACATTAGGTGTTGTGCTTGGATTTCCTAACAAAGCAACGATGCTTCCAAGTGCATCACTTTTAAACCAATATACAAGACTGAGCAACTAATATAATCTTAATTATGCAATGCAAAGGTGACCATCTGGCTGCTTAGGAATTGCATTTGACCCAGATAACAGCAAATGTATTTTGTATTGGAGGCAAAATTTTAGGTGTGACACCCACATCTCTCCTATTATCATTGATAATGACAAAACAAACAATTTCAATATGTAGTACAGAAGTCATGTTGATGGAAAACAGTATGCTTCCTGCTGTATGTATATCCCGAACATTATCAGCCTCTTTGCAGAGCAAGACTCCTCTCACCATGGCCAGTAATAATAGATGAGAAGAGGGAAAAAAAAGCTTTTGTCAGTGTATCTGACCAAGTCAAAGAGCTGGTATTCACGTCAATAAAGCTTTACTCTTGCTTGTGATGATAATCCTGTATGATCCCACCCTTGAGGTGGCTATAACTTATGGTGAATGAATAGATCATTATATAAAAGTATGTACCTACTCTGATGTACATTAATCAGACTGTATCTCTACGTAATGCGAAAGGCCCCAAAACAACAGTAGGGGTGGTCACAATAAATAATTTGAATATAAGTTTAGTACTCAATGCAATAGCATTGCAATATTTCATAGAGACACGTTCAGAGGGAAAGGGTTTGTTCATAAATACACCAATGATATAACTGACTTCGACACTCCCAGTGTGAGTTTAGAGAGAGGAGTGAAATGAAAGTTTATTGTGATTTTCTGGGTATGAGGTGGCATTTCCACTAGCAGTGGCTGGTCCATCCTTGTCACGTGTTCAAAAACTCCATACTCCCTCACCCATATCACCAATACATTGGAAAAGAAAGGCAGAGTTGCCTGTGAAGGTAAATTAAAGATGAGGAAGATATTCTGGACCTGCTGTGTGGCCTCACTCCTGGGGAAGGTTTGCACAAAGGTAAAGAGAAGCCAGGTCTAACTTTGCACTGGCAAGAGCCAGCCTCACTAAAGGCAGGTGAACACTGGTGTCTCACCAAGTTCAATTGCCAAGAAGAGCTATAGTGTTTAAACTAATTTAGTGGGGTGTTTCTTCCCTTTTTTTTTTTTTTCCCCAGGGATTCTCCACCTTTCTGAGGATGATGAGCATATGCACGCTTAGTTGTGACACTTAGCAGAGAAGTCAGAGAAGTGGTAAAGTCTTGAGAACAGGCAGCTATAATTTGTGACTCTTAATAAGTTTTCAGATTAGCTTTCCCTTCAAAAAAATGGAATAGCTTTTAAACTAAATATCCATTATAAAATGCATTGACAATAACAGAAGTGAAGATTCTGCATATTTGAACTCTCACTATTTCAGGGAAGCTCCTGTAAAAGCAGACGTTGCATGCATTCACTGCAAGAGACACACTAATGTTTTGTTCTGTATAGAATATAGAGGACAAGAGTGTGCAGACAGCCCAGTAAGCCACCATCTTCTGCATGGACTAAAGGCAATGACAATGAAGAAAGTAAAGGGTGTAGAATTGCATGGAGGGGGCTGATGCTGAAGAGCAAACACACTGATAAGTAAGGGTGCTGAGCTGAATAAAACCAGAAATTAATTCTTAGCCATCATAGAAATCCTCAACGCTATCCTATTTTAATGATTTTATAAGTTCGCTGCACCTGGAATTTTTTTTTTTTTTTTTTTTTTTTTTTTTTTTTAGTAACTACACACTTATTTAATTCACCTTCCTAATAAATCAACTCACCTTGGGTATTTGCTTTGCAGGCTCGCTTTTCCTAAATACTGAGAATCATACAGTTAATGCTAGAGCATTAATCTGAAAAGCTGAGGAAGAGCATTACAAATAAACAAAATCTAAAATGAATTAAACTCCTGTTTTATTTGGTGGAAAAATAAAGAACAGCAGTACCCATATTTAGAGTCATAAATGTACCAACAAACTTAACTGAACTAGTATTTTTAAGCATGTGACTGAATGAAGTAATGGACTGGAACGGAGCCTATAATCAGCAATGATGTATTCAGACTCTGTCTGAAGATAAGCAGATGGGTAAATTTAAACTCAGAAAAATATATTTTTAGCCTAATAAATTTGTCTCCCCAAGTATCTTTTCTACTATTTGGCAGTACGTTATTGTGGTGGGAGAGTTACTCCTATTAATCTGAAAGTGCACTGGATCCTCTCTTCAGGAATAAGTTTTGTTCCATGCATATTTATATCCACCCCAGCCTTGATGGAGAAACACTCATTTATCTTGAAACAGACGGATATCAAACCCAACCCTTTCTTCGGATGAGAATGTATTAGGAATTGCTCAGATGTATCAGTGCTGTAGATAAAAGAGATTCAGACCTTTCTTACTGTACTTGGCTCGTCCTGCAGAGAAGTTATGCTCTGAAAGCTCCGCAGTGATCAGGCTGCTGGGGCTGACTTCCCTAAGCTCCATTGTGCAGCTGCAGAGTTCTCTTCTCCTGAAGGCAACTTGGGGCAAGATTCTTACCTCAGATGACCTGACTTGTCTTTTGGGGCAGTCCCTTTACTCACAGCTGCTGCACCCTCACACCTACTCCTGAGGCACAGACTGTACCATCTATTTAAAGAGGAATTTTTAAAAATAGGAATCCCTCAAAGGCTGGACAAGCACTCTCCGGCTTCTCCTAAGCTTCAGGCACCGCCATCCAAAAGAAACCAAAGCTGACTCTGTGAGTGTTCTTTCACAAGACATGAGAACATGAAAACTTTACTCGTTGACCAGCAGGTGCCATGCTGGGATTGTACCAATGGTCTGCCTACACCACTCTGCCACCTCCTCACGAGCCAGAATCAGAGTCAGGCATGTCCAGGAAGAATGCTGGAACTGCACCATAATGAAGTGGAACTGACCTCCTGGAGGGCTTACTCTGGTTTTCAAGAGTCAGTGACTCTTTCTTCAGTCAGGAGAAAAGATGATTTTACTTTCAGTTGGATCAGAAATGATATATTAATATGATGGTACTCAGAAAAGAGTGTTTATAGTGTCAACACCAATTGCTAAGAAGCCAAAACTTTCAAGGCTATGTGAGCACAATGGCACATTTCTCTTTCTGTTCATTTGTTCTTCCCTATGAAACAATAACTTCCTACAGCAGCAATAAAGAACAAGGTGAATTTTACATTCACCTAAGCCAAACACATTTGACAAGAATAAATTAGGGAATTTTGTTAGCTTTAATGCAAAAGATTGTGTTTCTGAAGTCTTTATCATTTTATTCCTGCAAAGGAATTAAGAAGATGACATGATTAGCAGGTTAGAAAAATATCTGTGGAAGTGCCAGTCACTATAACTGTTTGATGAACATGATACTTATGGAATAGATAAAGAGCTTTCTGATCTGGCACTTAAAAGATTTACAACTTGCAAACACTTTGGGGAGTACGATTGATTTAACTGGATCTTGAACGCTGGCACAACAAACCAGTGCTGAAAACACTAAAAATTCTGCTTGTGGGTAGCCCAGTCATCTGATGCTGCTTGCTTTGGGCTCATGGTTAATTGTTAACATTTTGGGGACAAGCCAGTGACCCTGTGTTCTTGCTCAGGAATGTACGACCATTCACCAGCAACCAGTTTGTGCTGAATGCCCACTGTGCTGGAATATTTTGGTGTTTAAAGATGCACCCAGTTCAAACGTTTTGGTGTTGCTACTGGCTTTTCATCAGACATCCTGCTTTATGGAATATTCTCTCATCCTGCTCTGGAGTGATGGATGCATTGAGCTGTGAGGAAAGTTTGTAAAAGCTAAAGATCACTCAAGGAGAAATTAATTATTTTGATTATAATTTCTTATTAGGTTTAAGAAACTGCTTTAATGAAATCAAGATGGAACACTTTGGATGCAGCAAAATTACGACTTCAACTTGAAATAACAACAGAAATATTTAAGAATAAATAAATTAGGACATTGTAGAAATATGATTAAGACCAATGCAACTAGTAATAAAACTGAAAAAGAGACATACTTATTCCAAGTTTAATTTATTTGTGGCTACCAAGTTTTAATTAAAACAAATCCTATTTGCTGCGTATTTACCAATTTATCATACAAGGACCATAAAGTGGAATTATATTGGGTGATTTATTTTGTGGCTGTTTCTCTCTGCTTCTGTGTTCATGTCTAAATCATGAAGAGAAAATGACACCACTAGCAAAATCCAAATACTTTATTTAAAACAAAATGTGTAATTGTTCAGAAATAGACTATTGACTTTCACTGGGTTAAACAGCTCATGTACTGATTAGGCTTGAAGCTATAATTGTTCTTGTCACCCAAACTCTGCTCAGTCAATATCTTTTTATCATATACATTTTTAATCATATATTAATAAACAAGAAGGTGTGCTTTATTGATGGCTGGATTAGTTTATTGACCAACTCAACAACTCTCTATATGGTTTCTGAACACAGAAACAAGGTCAATGTGTAAAGATGAGGAATAGTACATTCACCATCTTTAATATACTTCAATCTGGCAGTGTACTCCCTTTCTTACAAGTCCTGCAATCCATACAATTTCTCCAATTCTTCTAGAAATTATTTCATATTTGAAACAATCTCACTGTTGATGCACATTTTGGCTTGAGTATCAGGAACTTTAGACTTCTATGAGCTTCTCTAATTTACTATTTTTTTGTCACCTTGACACTAAGCTGCTTTATTTTTAAAACCTTTGGGAATTCAAGTCTTCATATACTTGTAGATTCTTACCAAGTATTCTCTAATTACTTCTGTTTTGGAAAATATTTTTGGAAAAAGTTCAGATTCTCCTAATTGATAATCTTCTTCATCCTTATAATCAGTTCTTGTAAGTTTTTTCTCTGTGAATTGTTATGGTGAGTATTCTCCTTGAGTAATCCAGGTTTGAAATTATGGCCTCTAAAATAACTGTATGAAATTAATGATTAAAACAATAACAGAACATGGTATTACCTGTGTGTATTTTCTTCCTGTTAGAAAAAACTTCTGCAGAAGATCTCCCATCATACACCCCCTCCTTTTTTTTTCTTTTTTTTTTGTTTTGTTTTTAATGATTTCTTTTATTTTTCAAAGGAATGGAAAGCACAATAGAAATAGATCTTTTTGTCAGGATCTCCATTTTTACAAAACACTGTTTCGCAACAGGAAAGTAATAAATCGAAAATATGTTGATGACTCTGCTTGTCAGGCACTCACATGATCACCTAAACCTAAAAGTCATGTGGAAAAAGAGCTGACTGCCAGCACACACTTCTCTTCAGCCAGAAAGAGAGACGAAGCATGTTTTCAACATGAAGTTTTTAGTCTCTAAACCCTTCCACACGCTTTTCTTCTTAAGGTATGAGGTAAAAATGATCAATCACTGCAGTATCACATACCAGTAGCTCTGATTTTACCAGTGACTCATGCCTGAATAATTTAGGTGATGAGATGTATGGAAAAAAGGTCTGGCTTGACTGTTTCTAAAATCATATGCAGAGGCACTATTGCTTTGCTTTCTCCCTGTGCAGTTCTTCAGATGCCTCTCAAAATAAGCTCTATTCCCCACTATGGATTACAGCTCACAGTAAAGAGAGGCTGTCTGAAGAGGTCTCTGTATGTCTTTTTTTCCCAACCAAGAACTGTTTTGTCTCCCAGAGTATATTGTTATCAGCTTTGGGGTTTTTTTTTGCAAACAGATTAATTTATTATCTAACTACATCTCTGCTTTCTCTAGGTCGTTTTGTGATACTGGCTGTATTTACACTGATTTTTAGGGAGAAGCAAAATATCTCAGTACTATCCAGTAATGTTTTTCTATGCCTTAGACTCTGAAGTTTAAAAGATATATAATTTTTATCCTTTTTGTGAGTGCTATGCTATAATCCTGAGGCTGCTGGTCGAGGAAAACACTTAAGACTCAAATATACCGAAGTATAAAACTCTAGCATAATGATGGAGAGAAAGCTGCTAGTGTAGTTACTAACCACCAACCAGTGACCCTCAGGCACTTCAGTTTTAAATGGGGAAGTTTGAGAAAGCAAGTGTAGGAGAGGATCCTTCACTCCACTAGTACCTCAAAATCCTGTGAAAGGGGAACTGAGACAACAGCAGAGGGTCAGGCTGAACTGCACATTACCGCAAGGTCTCCTCAGGAACAAAAGGTGTTACAGAAACACATCTGAACCAAGAGCAGGCTAAACTCCTGTGGATGACTAACTTACTGGCAAACCCATTCATATTCACATGAGCATTAGCCCTGTGAAAGCACTGAGTGCACCGGGATGTTGTGTAGAAGTTCTGGTCATGCAAGGTAAAGCTTCCCAGAGGCACCCTTTAATAGGTCTCATTTTCTCTGCCAAACATCATCAAAGTTTCAGATGTTCAGGCCAGGTCTTGTCACTTGACTATTTCATCACTTTTTGGATTATTGACTCCCAGCATAAATGTTCTCAAATGTATTTGCATCCCGTATGTTTTTCTTCTTTTCACGTGCACACTTCCTTCCCTAAGAGCCTTGATGAATTCTTAAAAAGTAGAGAAAGGAAAATTATGGAGCGTGAACTACTATTAAACCCCACTAGGTAAATGGTTGTCCAGATACTTTTTAATTTCAAGAGGAGACAGAGGAAATTTTCATAACCCTTTAGCAACACAGTCCCCTCTACTTAATTTCTGGCTTTTTTAAGGAAAAAAGCCCCAAAACACAAGAAACCCCAGCAACTATGCAAGCTGTGGATACCACATGCTGCTCCCTGTGTTGATGTGTAGGAAGTATACGGAGTTAGGCAAGCAAAAGCATTTCTGGGAAAATTGTTATTAAAGGGAAGGCAACTACTAGAGCCAGTTTATGAAATGATTGAAATGAGTACTACGCACAATTAATAGGCTGATTTCCATGGTAGGAACACACCAAACCATGCCAGCGTGGGCTGACTCACCACAAATAGGTGGGTTTGACTCTTGGCTCTGGCACTGACTTATTGCACGGCCTCAGGCAAATCCCTAAACATTTGTTTTTAGTTCTCCATTTATATGATTTGGATAATACTTACATACCTGAAGGGGATACTTTAAGATACAATATGTTTAAGATACTACAAAGATTTTAAATGCTGTAACATAGCTAAGCCTCATTAACACCATCAGACCAAAATAAACACCGGATGATTTAGGTAATGCCGTACATGTTCCTGGAACTGGGGAACTTCACTGAACAAAGAGCAAAATCTTCAAAGAGCCAGAGGAAAGGGAAGGTACAGCCTATTGAGAAGGTGAAGCACTTTGCAAGGGTGGGTGAATTTGTAGGGGAAGAAGAACAAGTTTGTTAATAGGCAAGAGTTCAGTCTTCATTAATTATTGAAGTGGTTGGACAGCGCTGAAAAGCAGCACATGCTCAGGAGTGGGTGAAAAAAACAAGAAGTGTAGCCTCAGTTACTCCCTGTATTGGAGCTAGAGAGAACTTTGCCAAGGAGAGACCTGAAGATTTATTTTTATTTCCTATATAATATGAAAACACAAATGTCAAAAGAAATCCTCTCCACTCAGACCTTCCTCTCCTGTCAGGAAGGAGAGATGGTTTTCTCCAAAACAGCGCGAGATGCTTTGAGAGTTCCCCAGGACTGAAGCATGCAAAAGGATGATGCTTATCCTGCTGAACTTTTCAGCAGGGTAGAAGTCCTGGCATGGTGAGAGATGGGTTGGAAATCCCTCTAGAAGAAAAGGGCCCAGTAAAGCCACTGGGAAGAGAGCTCATCCTATGGTGACTGCATTAAACTCATAGCAGTGAGGACAAACTGAGAGCCCCCAGACCTCTGCTGGAGACTCTGGGCCTGCCACCAGAGTCCTGACATCCTTAATCACAGAATCAGATTAGTTTGTGTTGGAAGGGACCTTAAAACTTATCTCGTTCCAACCTCCCTGCTATGGGCAGGGACACCTCCCACTAGACCATGTTGCTCACAGCTCTATTATCCAGCCTGGCCTTAGCACACTTCCAGGCCAGGACATCCTGTTCCAGTGCCTCACCACCTTCACAATAAAGAATTTCTTTCCAATATCTAATCTAACCCTACTGTCTTTCAGATCAAAGCCATTCCCCTTTGTCCTATCTCTGCATGCCCTTGCAAAAAACATCCCTCTCCAGCTGTCCTGGTCCTGTAGCTCCCTTTATAGCACCTGCAAGGTGCTATAAAGTCTCCTTGGAGCCTTCTCTTCTCCAGGCTCAAAAACCTGAACTCTCTCAGCCTGTCTTCATCTTAAGCCCCACTTACACCAGAAGGAATGCATTTTTGGGCTCACCCAGAGAGAGACAAATCCCACACACAGAATATCAGATAAGATAAAACAGCAACATTAGCACTTCTGAGGTTTACTCCCGCCCCGCCCTTTTTTTTACCTTCTCTAAAGTTTTTTTCCACACTTAAAGGCTTAGTGAAAAAACACATTCTTAAAAAAAGGGTGGAGGGAAAGCCTGGAAGCATAGAGAGTGGTGTAACAGGACGTGAAATCAGGTTAGTTGCTCTAGAAGTAGGAGAGAGAGAGAGGTTGGAAGTGAATGAGGAAGAGGAGAAGCTGAAGTGGAGGTCTTGGAGTGAGGGAGATGCAGTCAGAGGGAGGGAAAAGAGGGACTTGGTCAGTGACAGGGAGCAGGTGAAACTGCAGCAGTCAGGTTTCAAGTATTAAGAAATGAGGATTGTGACAGTGCCGAGACCTATTACTTTCATTAAACACATTTGTAGTAAACCTGAGAAAACAAGTTGAGGGCCTATGATTGGAACAGGACCTCCGACTTTTGGGGATAAACCTCAGTCCTTCTTGCTGGTTTGACAGGGGAGGACTAGCAGCCGGTCCCGTCTCCAGAACAGTTCTACCATCATCCTGCTCTGAATGCCCACTCCTGGTTGAAAAATGCTGTCCCATCCTGCAGCTTTTATTGCCTGGGTTAGTTCCACAGAAAGCAGTCCTGACTGTCACCTCTGAGATTGCCCAGCAATGTGAACCAAAGAGTGGTAGGTGGAGAAATCTGGGAGATTTTCTTCCAAAGAGCACTTCTACTCCTAAAGAGAATGCCCTGACAGGCTGGACTTGTCTCACATCCCACAGTGACACCAAGGCCATTTTTAAGTTTCTAGCACAGAGTGCTCCACAGCTCCTTGGTAGACGTCACTGAATTGGGCAGTTTGGGCTCTTTACTCACTACACCTATTTTTGTGCCTTATTTGCCACTTGTGACAACCCTTAAGGCAGACCTGGATGTTGAACACAGTTTGAGACACTGCCACACTGCTGTCTATAAAACTGTTGCCTGTACCAAAAAACAAAAGTATTTTCACCTTGTAAACTGATAAGTTCTTTTGATACACATCAATTGAGTGACACAAAATCAAGTTCATATTAAACTAGCGAAGATGATACATTTTTACTACATCTGCAGACCACAGAACACTTTTCTTGCAAGAAAAGTTGAAATCAGAGAGCTTTCTTAAGGAGACTTTTCTCCTTGTCTTCAGAAAGTCCTTAACGTGACATCTGTCCCTGCACTGTCACCTCCTTTAAAACTAACAAATGCATGACAGATAGTACAAGATTTATAAATTAAAGAAACCCACCCCTTTTAAGTAATATTCTTTAAATCTCAGTTTCTGACAGTCCTCCTATTTGCTCAGTAACTGTAATAGGCGTATTTTTCAGAAAATAGTGAATAAAACCTGACAAGCTATCGGGGGAATCTGAATGCATAATTGATAGGGGCATAAATTAATATGATTAGGCCTTTATTGGGTGCCACTGCTGCCAAACCTACAAAAGGGGCATGGAATAAAACATGGCTATGTTCTCAGGGCTGATAGACATCAATATGTAATGCATATTATCTCAAACCTTCTCATGTAGTCTGCTTATGACAGCACTCAACCTAATTGAAATTTTTATCTTTCTGTTGCATACAGACAGTTTTGACTAGCTGCTTCCAGGGAAAAGAGAGAAATCCAAATGACCCAAACCAAGATTTCTCTGTAGAGGTATATACCCTTCTTGCAAATCACTTTAAAATGGCTTTTTGCTTTCTGGTTTTGTAAAGTCATCTTCAGAAACCTACATTAAAGACAACTCGGGATTTGGTTTGCCTCTCTCCCTTTTAGCTAAGCTTAACAATGCATTTCCCTAAAAGAAAGAAAAGAATCAAAAGATTTCTTCGTAAAAATCAATATATTGTATGCTCACATCAACTGAGGCCACATTTTGCTGCAGTTCTTCACACTCCATATATACACCTCAGGAAACAATCACTTTCCAGTTTGTTAAATAATTTTTAACTCTATCTACCTCCTGATATGTTAGGAAACAGTTAAAAATTAAGAATGATTTCTTGAACTGACATCCCCAATCCCCCCAAACATGTTGGTAAGGTGATACAGTTCAATTAAGAGAATTTGAAATTTTATTTCAAGTTTTTCTTTACTTTTTCAGTTCTCTTTAGGAACTCACAAACTGTGAAATGAAAAGCCATGGGAAAACAGTGATAACTATCAGTTCTAAAATGTTTCATGCATTTTTCTATAAATGAGAATGTAATCAATGTTCACTTTTCATGAAGGATTTCTTTCTTTGACAAGTCAAAGTTGATTAAAAAGTTTCACGTTTAATGTTTATCTCCTCATGGAAAAGTTCTGTACTGCATGAGTGTTCCTGGGAATTTGTGCTACCGTTACTAAATATTTTTATTACAATAGTGCTGGATGTTGTACAAATAAGACAAAAAATCCGTTTCTGCTCTGTTGTTTACAGTCTAGAATGGGATTACTCCTGGAGTAACACACATTTAACCTGTAAAGTTAAAAATAAAACTGAGAGGGGCAGAAATGGGTCCAAACACTTATTTTGGCTTTAGTGAAACTAACTTCCTAGGACACGAGAAAGAAATCTAACCTTTCTTTCTGAAATACATTTAAAAGCCATGTATTTACATTGATAAATAAAAATCATGTTATTGGTTGTATTCATATCATGACATGAAGACAAAGGCAGCAAGTTAAAAAATCACTTTCTTGTGTTAATGGACAATCTTTTACTCTTCTGCCTCATCACTCCATTATCATAAGCAGTAGGGCATCCATAAATATAAAGAGGCCACGCATTTTGTAGCTTGAAGAATGACACATTGTGTTCTGAATGATCCATTTTGCTGCAGCTGTTATTTCAAGTAATTTATTTATTTCAGAGGCTATAGAGAAGTCCCACTTTCATTTTACATCTGCCTTTGCTGGTTGCAAGTTCAAGATGGAAACAGACCTGCTATGATTCCCTTTTCACTTACGTATGGCAGAGAGGTCAGGGCAGTTGATGGACAACAGGATCTCATGAATTTCCCCTCAAGCACCCTGGAGAAACTCCAGACTTTATTTTACTCTAATGTGAATTTGTCATACAAATAAGTTTTAATGAAACACGTGTTGGGAGACTATTGCTGCACGGCTCTAGTGCTGTTTGTTCCTGCTGTGGGGCTCTGTTGAAAAGGTATCTCCCTCTCCTTTTCCAGAAACAAGGCTGATAACCCTATCGCTAGAACATACACTGTGCATGCACTGCAGCGTTGTGTGGATTGTCAGGGCCATAGGGGTGACATGAGGGCGTGGGGATTTAAAGGCTGGCTGCTAAAATAATGGATCAAAAACATAGCTTTAAGTTAAAAATTACTGTTCCCAATCCAACCATAAGCTACATTTAGACATCCCTCTTCACAATGCAGCTTCAAAACTGGAAGCCCAAGTCCAAGTCCATGAACAAAATTAGCACTAGCACGTGAGAGAAGTGTGAAGGTTGGCCAGTAGCCTGTGGAGTACAGAGGTAGGATCCTGCAGACTGATTTAGGTGCTGCCCTGGCTTTGAATGCAGGTTTGGTTATAGAAGTCCCAGGATCAAGATGAGGCCAGCCTGAGCACTAATATCCAAATGACTTCTCAGACACCTGTGAGCCATCCAGGATTCCCACAGAAAAGCGATGGTGTGGGACCTGTTGCTTGCTTTGCACTGAACAGTATAAACTCTTGGAAATTTTCACACTGTTTTGGAAAGCTGTGAAGAATGACTGAAGGTTTTTCAATGGGGAAAATTCACATGCTTAATCATGAGAAAACCAGCACAGGTCATGGCATAGTTTTGGTGACTCTCTGTGGGCCAGGCTTTTTTGGCTGTCCTACATATTTTAAATATCTACTTGGCCAAACCAGAGCAGAACTGTGTGTGGTGGAGGGTGCCGTAGAGGAACCCAGCTCGTGCAGACATGGCATCCACTTGGGCCCATTGCCTCACACGGGCTTGATCCATAACAGAAATCAAGGCTATTATGATGGCCTTGAAACCAGTCAATGAATACACGTCCAAGAATCATGGGTAAAATGGGACAGAAGAAAAATGGGACAGAAGAAGAGAGAAACAAGCACCATTTTCATGGGTATGAAAGCACAGGACCCCATAGAAAATAAAAAAAAACATCTGCAGTGCTGCTATAATGAATCACAGGTATTAATTAGCTCACAGCACCCTTGTACAGCAGGGATGGGCTGCTATCCCTGCATGCAGAGGGGAGAACTAAGACTCAGGAAACAAGAGAGACATTTCCAGTGGGGTGAATGGCACCTGAGGCCTCCAAGCCTCTTTGTAGTTCTGAGGTCTGTTCCTCCCCCACAAAGTATTTTGCCTGGGGTCAAAAAGGGTTCTTAAATAGAGGTTGTAGAAGCTCCAGTCCTAAACCTCCACCAAACCACCTTGCAGGATACTGGCAGAAATCTTACTGTGCTTACTGCAAACCAGTGAAAGCCCAAATTTGCCAAATAACGATGGCTCTTCAAGGGGCTAGAACTTGCCTTAAATTAGCAAAATAAAACATATGTAAGGTTTTAATACCCTCTCTCCTCACTGCAAAGCCATTTGAGGAATTTTATCATTGTGACATTTTCAAATTACCAAATTGAAACACTTTACATGTTAGTAAAATGCATTGTACCAACCATGTTTTAACAAAGATCATTTATCACCGCTGGAAAGTTGCTGAGTAAATCCTTTTGACTTTGTGTTATCCCATTCATCCTTGTTTCAAATAATGTAATTCTAACATTGTATTGATATTCTTTTAGATTTTCCCCCCTTATTTTCAATTTAAAAACTGGTTTCTAAACACATTTGATGCAACTAAGTTTTATATTTGTCTCCTTATGGAAGTATGCAGAAGATGTGCTCAGCTATATTGATCTCTGAGGAAATGTGGATGAGGTAGATAATGTGAAACCTTTTTGTCATTACTACCAGTTATATAGGTTCTGGAAACTTTCTGTGTTTGGCTGACTAGATAAGTGGATGCACTCACATTTATTTGATTGGAAAAGTATGGGGACTAAACTGTGTCTCCCCAGTTTCTGTATGGAATTGATCTTTTGTGTATTAACACTTTTCTATTACAGCAAAGGAATTGCTGATTAGGAGAGCAGAAGCACCCCTTTCTTTCTGCTGCAGTCTTTAGAGACCAGACTTAAAGAAAAGGGAAAGAAAATAAATAAGTTAAGGAAGGGACAACAAAAGGGTGCAGCGCAAAGTGCAAAATATTTCCACCTCTAACCTTCAGAAAATGAAGCAGAAAGAAATCTCTCTCTTGACTGTACTAGCTCCTTGCATTTCTCTCACGTTTATGACAGACCTATCCTTACTCCCCCTGGTCTGGAGTAGCTGCAGGTGGCAGGTACTTGTTCGGTTCTGGCTCAGTTGCAGGAGCCAAGGCTGGTACTCGGCTTTACCCTGGCAGCTGGGGCACCAGGTAGAAGGTTATCAATGTTTATATGCAAGTCCCATGGCTTGATGTACAGGAGTTTATCTAAAAGGTGAATGAGTATAAATTGAATCCCACAATCATAGAATAAGCTGAGTTGGAGAGGACCCACACGGATCATCAAAGTCCAACTCCTGGCCCTGCACAGGACACCCCAAGAGTCACACTGTGTGCCTGAGAGCGTTGTCCAAACACTCCTCGAACTCTGTCAGGCTTGGTGCTGTGACCCGTTCCCTAAGGAGCCTGTTGCTGCGCTCAGCCACTCTCTGGGTGAAGAATCTTTTTCTAATATCTAGCCTATGAGGTCCTTTCTACTGGGAAACTCTCAAGTGATTGATTTTCCCCCTCCCCTCCATTCTAATTCCTTGGATTATTCAACATGCCTCAACACATCCCCCACCTTTCTCTAAGTTTCCAGACTGTGTTCTGTAGCTGCTCTACAGCAGACACCAAGAGGTACACAAATCACTGCAAACAAGTCCAGGCCATGAAATCTTATTTTGGGATCCAGACTCAACTTTCTTTTGTGATAAAGAGATCTTTCAGGCCTCTTGCATCACGTACTCCCTCCCCCACACACGTTACTTACTGCCTTCTTATCTGAACTGATTTAACCCTTTGCTCTTTGGAAACAATGATTAACCAAATTAAAAGACGTATTTTTGAAAATGTATCTTTTTCTTGACTTGGTTTACAATGTGAGCACAAACCTCAGTTGGATAGTGAGACAAAGAGACTTTCTGGCAAGGGAGAAAGCAGTTGGGAACAGGGATCATTTAAACTCTCATTGCTGTTATAATGCAGATAATCCGTAATACAGGGTTAGGTGCTGGCACCCAGAGTGCAGAGGTGAGTAGCAGACTCTAGCACTGCTTGCTCAATCTGATGGCTTTCAGGACCAGGACTAACCAGGATCAGATGGTCAGACACAGCCTCCTTGTAGAGAGCAGGCAAAAGCTGTCTCTCACACTCTCCACAGTCCTGAGACCCATCATTGCTGGGCACAGCCCTCCCTCCCAGCTCGTGTGAATGTGCTGATATGGACCTGATATGCTGGGCTTTTGCTTGGTGCCCTTTCAGCCAGAATCTCCTTACCCTCCTCTGCACCCCAACATGCATTTTTTATGACTCCTCTTTTTTTTTCCTGAGTCCTACAAACCAGGGAGCAGGCACCAGATACTTTACCGTCTCTCTTTTATTTTACATCAGCATGTCCTGTTTATTAAAATACAAATCCATTAGGTTTACGCCCATATGGTCAATCTCCTTTCTAAGTTGGTTGCTGACCCGCAATACAATTCCTGATAACGATGGTGATTGGCATAAAGCTCATCTAATCACAATAAATCCTGCACAGACTAAGGTCTCTGTCCTGCCCTTGGTGACCCTCTTACGCATTTCAGCTTTTCATGTAAGTTTAGACTAGCACTTTTTTAATCCAGTCTTAATCAAAATTAAACAAATCTCTGCCATGACTGCTACAACTGACAAACAGGAGCACACAAGACCTCAGGCAAAGCTAAAAGTGACCAACTTGTGCAAACTGGCAAAGTGGTGCATTGTAGACAAGAGACACGGCTCAGAAAACCTGGAATGGAGCCATTTTCTTTAATTACCTGTACTGCTTTATGTTGTCCAAGATTCTGGCCTGTTTCTTAAAAAAAAATGTTTTGGATGTGTTAAAAAAATTGGGTGTATAAATTACAGCTGCCCCTGTGGCACTTTAACTTGAACGACCAGTACTTATTCAGTCAACTACAATAGGTCTCACTGTCCTTGGCAGGATTACAGGGGTAATAATTTCTAACACGGATGAGCAGCTCTTGAACAATTTCTCCAATGTATTAAGCATGAACAGGCTTTCCTTCAACATCAGGTGAGCATGTCTTCTCCTCACATTTATTTTTCCTCACCACACAAATTTATTGTGGCCATTACATGGGGAGAAAACTTCCCTTCCTATAAATGTTTGTCTTCTCCTCCCTCCCTTTTATGGGAACGCCACAAACTGATGGAGTGATTTTGTTTCAAATGTCTGCCTTATTTTATTTATTTACATAATCAAAGACAACGTTCACTATTGTTACATTGCTTCTTATAAGGTTTGTTCATTGCTTGCAAAGGAACTTGTGGGCAAAGAAAGACAGGCTATGATGAATACTCTGATAAAGACTTATCTCGTAGCTTCTTATTGACAAGAAATCTCGTTTGTTTAAAGAGAGTTTATAGTATCAAAAAATTTACAAGTTTAGATAAGAAAAAGTACTAAAATATTGTTGACTTATTCTGACTGTATAAAAAGTTTTAGGGGCTTTGACATATCCTCTACGGACAGGACTGGACATGAAGGACTTCAAATAGATGAAATAAGACTATGAATATCTTCTGCATAAGAATGATTGATAGAACAACATGACTGGTACCCAGATCACACATATTATCTCAAGTTCTGTATCTTAGGGCCTCCATTTGCAGAAAGAGAACTGTTATCGTAAAGGGCTCAAAAAGAATATTCAAATGCTTCAATAGCAAGGGTTTAATTCTTTCATTAATTATCACAATCTATTGTCAAAGCAGAGGATGCTTTTGTTTTTGTCCCTCACCCTGCCCCCTCTTTTTTCCACCCTTTGACCTGAATTTTCTAAAGTGTTTATTGATTTATTGGAATGTATTCTTCCATGTTCATAAAATTTCCTTAGGCAAAGTAGTGGTTGCTTTTATAGAAGAGCTGTAAGTATTGATAACTGGCAATCTAACTTTGAACATGCAAATGAGTTCCCTGTATAGCATCCAAGCCTACTGAAGACTTACAGAAAACAGAGCAAGCGTGTGCAGGTTGAAGTGAAAATAAAATTCTTTATACTTTACACATTGTGAATAAAATTGCATAGTTTTAATTTTATTTTTGTAGCCTTTCTAACAGAAAAATGTACTCTGAGCTTAATTGTGCTGTTTTTCTAAAGTTCAGAAATAAGGTCCAGCATTAAAAGACATTGAGAAAGACTTTGCAAGTCTACATGAAGTAGCACATTGAAAGAAGATGCCTTCATTTGCTTGGCCAAATTATCATTTTTATTATTTGAGACTCCAAACTTCCTTGTCCTTTAGGCAGTATTCCTTAAAGTATGTCTTCTCAGCTCAAGTGTCAGATCAATTAATTTTTTCTCTCTCTGTTTGCTCTAGAGGAGACTCCTTTTATTACAAGAAAAGGAAAAAATGTACATATGTGATAGTAACTTTAATTATTGAAGGTTTTTGACACGGGCGATGAAAACGCTTCCCACAAAGTCAGCTTTGAGCATAGCCAGCGACAAGGCAGTGAAGGTCAGTGTTCAGATTAACATGCTCCCTGTAAAAACACATGACAGACTTTTGTGCTGTTCGAAGGAGGAACATACGGACTGAGTGAAAGAGGGGAAAACTTAGATCCAGAGTAATTAGAAGCCTCTGACACCAGGCAACTAAACAGGCTTCCTTGTGAAACAAAAACTTAAAATTTATGTCCTTGCCTGTTTCACCTAATCTAAAGTGATTTTAATTATGAGAATTTTTTTTTTTTCTTTTTAAAGTTCCTTCTGAGACAGTTGCCTGGCAGAATCTGGATAGATGGAACTATGCATTCAGTATCTCCCTTAATATTCAAGATATTACACACTGATTCCTGTTCCCTCTCAGGGTGTAATTCAGGGAACCTTCATGGAAATCAGCTAGTAAAAGGCCCAAGAGTTTTCAGTGTCTGATGGAATTAATTTTTGGCTGGCAGACTCTTATAAAACTAATTTTTGAAAAAAATTGGATCTCTTTGATGACAAGTAAGCCCTCACACATGAAACAGCAGATGGGGAATTGTGCAGTGTTTTGCACCACAGAAAAATTGTGCCTTGATAGTATCACCATCACATACACATTCAAGGCTGATGAGGAGGATGGGTAAAGATAAGCATGACACTTTCCTAGGACAGCTGACAATACATTTAAAGGAATAGAAGCTTTGGAGAAGAAATAAAATATTCTGAGAGAACAAAATTACTTTCCCTCCAGAACCCCACGAAAAACATATGCATGTGAAAGGCTTGAAAAAAGTGTCATAGCTGATAAAAAAAGAGAAGTCAGCTGATGTTCTGTGAAACAGAGGATCTGCAAACAATTTACTGAAATACAGAGAAGGCCTTCTAGCAGAATCCTTCTCCTTAATGCGTTTCATTCCCTGCCCTTCAATAAGGCCTCATGAGAGGAATGATTACTATCCTGGAGAAGACACAGTCATGCAAAAGTTTCCCTTCAACACAAAAATGCAAACTTCAAGTTATACTAAATAAATAAATGAAACTCATCAAAACCAGGACAAAATGAAACAACAGGACATAGATATTTTTTTTTTTTTAAACAAATAATTCAACAGAAGATCCCAGATGCCCTCTATCTTGGTCACTGGTCACACAGCTAGCTGAATAGGTGGCTCATAATGAAGTGCTAGGGGGTGAAGCTTCAACTGCTTTGCACATCTAGGTTACTCGGCCTGATTTAGTCCTCTGTGGCCAAAAGGCACAGCATAAGGAAGAAATGGCACTGGCAGAGGGGAAAAAAAAAATCTGTCCTTAAGCAGTAATAATTGGATTTGGGGCTCTCTCCAGCACAAATTAGCATTTATGGCATCTGGCCCAAGGACCAGATGCTGTAGGACTTCAGAGGTGTTTGGAAGCATCCAGCTAATGGCAGCAAGCTGCTATTATGGGAAGAACAGGAGACAGAGGCCTGTGAGAAGGACAGTGCTTTCACCAAGCTCCACCCCAGAGTGTGATGGAGGGACATAAACCATTGCTCAAAGTGGATGGATATAGACTTTTTTCTCTGGAGGACTAGGGGGAAAAAAAGAAGCATCTTCTTCTCTAAATGTTTTCATTTATATAAAGAAAAGCAATTTGACACTCTCTAGGTGTGGTTGAAGCAATCCCTCTAAGAAGTGAAAGGTTATACTACCTCTTACATTGAATTAGCCCTTTTGAACAGGTCATTCACCCTTCAAACCACCCTGCCATTTCTGGAAATTCTAAATTTTCCTTCAGCTCTAAGCCAGCTTGTCAGACTAACTCTGGTATGCAGCTAACCAAGAGATTCCAAAACATTTTTTTTTTTTTGGAGGGGAGTGGGGGCAGGTGGGGGAAGATTACTATCCAAATCATTCTTTGCAGCTCATAATTCTCTAAAAACCTTTGGTGATGTCTGTGTCTTTAGGAGATTTCAGGCTTAATGAACTATTATGTTATACTGCATAATTATGCACAGACTTCCAAAACCCCTATGAAAGCTGCACACAAGCAGCAGTGTAATTGGAGTCTTTGCTTATATAACATTCTGTAAAATTTAGATATCAACATTTACAGCAAATCAACAAAAAGATCCAACAACAGACCAGAACAGTCTAGAATAAGTGAGAAAATTAAAGGAGAATTGTAAAGGAGCAAAGAAATATAGAGCCTAATAAATCATACGCAACGAAGTTAAGCCAATGAGATTTAGCAATCATAATTTCCTCAGTGACACTTTTTATTTCACCTGCTAGATGGAGGACATGCACAAAGTCTCACTTCAATTCTAGCTTCCCTTCACTTTTGGATTTGCAGTTTCATTTGATCAGTCTGTCACTGTGACACTTAACAACAGCATTCTGGAAATTTTCCAGCAAAATGTTGTCTGTTTCGAGCTGGAAAGTGAGATGCTGACACTCTCAGAAGTGTTTATGGTGGTCTGTAAACATTATGGCTGATATTTTACCCAGAAAAATGTTAAAGTTCCTGAACAGCTGACTAGGGATTGAACATCCCTTTTTCCTCTTCAGCTCCTTTGTCTGTAGCTTTGCTATTTCAGAGCTGCCCACAGTTTGGAGTATTTTCTGGAACATTCAAGGCCCAGCTGAGGTCGCTTCGTTGAACTTGTTGGAAGCCATAACCAGCAAACTATTAGCCCAGCTGATCTCTCCTGTACTTGTAACTCTTCATTACAACAAATATTCCAACAGACAAATACCGAAGTAGGAGACACATTTTCAACAGTCTGTTCCAAGAAACATTTCTACACACACATATCTAGTTTCTGTCATATATTTATATAATAGGACAGCTCCAAGGATGGAAGGGAGAGAAGCTCCAGCACAGCCATCAGCAGCTGTTACACCACCAGGCACATGAGAGCAGGGATGTCCATGTGGATTTTCCTCATCTTAATCCATGACAAGAGCCATGCAAAAGAATGATGAAACACAGGGTCAGTAAGAAACAAAAGATGGAAAATGAAATAACCCTCTTGGACCTAGATGGAACCTGAAGCCAGTGGGCAGCCAAAACCTGTCTGCTGAGGCAGAAGGGAGGAGTGGAATAATGGGAAGCAGTCAATCTTCAGCTTAGAGACTGAGCCTTTGTGTCCATAGGAATGGGGTCTGTAGCAGCTTGTCAGTACTAATAGCCCAACTGCTATTTCTTCTGGCCTACACATTAACAGTGGGGAGCTGAGGAGTTTGAAAAGTGCCTAAATAATTTGGCTGAAAAAATTTAATAGAATTAAAAGCCATCACTTGGTATTTAAAATAATTTAGTAATTAAAAGTCATCACTCAAGCATTTTCACAGTCCCTCTCTTAAACCAAAAAAATTAATCTTCAGAGCAAGTTTTAGAATCTTACTTAATTTTTCTTGAATAAATCTTGTCCAAAATAGACCTTTCAGAAACAGATGTCCTCACCATCATATTTTAATCAACAGCCATTTGAAAGGAATATTTCAAACCCTCACAGTCTACATGAAACATGGATATCTCAGGAGGAAAAAACTCCCACGGAATGCTCTGAAATTATGACAGTTTGAACACACCATCCATATTTTGAAACACAACCTCATAATTTCCTCTGGGCCAACCCATTTGCTACGGTACCAGTGGCCAAGAGTGGCAGTCCTCAAGACTGACGAAACAAATGCCCGCTGATACCTACAAATCTTACTCAAAAAGGAACTTCAGCCATTATTGCCCTTCTCTCTCGCACAAAATACAAGGCAGTGTAAGAGAGACAGAGATTGTGCTTATTTCCCCCCCTTTTTAACTTATTTTTTACATCCTCTACTAATTTCTGGATTATTGAAGAACATAGCTGGTAATTTCTCACAGGCATATTTTCAGTTTTGCCCTAAGACTAGTCAAAGAAAGTAAAGGGATCCTCTCTGTACTTGAATTAATGTTTCCCTGTTTGACATGAAATGTTGCTTCCTTGCTTATCTTTATGATGAGAAGCTGGAATTATCTTTCATGGTCTTACTGCACATTGCTGACACAAACTGTTCCTAACCAGTGACAGGACCAGAACATACAAACATGTTTTGTTTTTAAAAAAAGCTCTTCTTACATACATAGGAACTGAGGAAAGAAAGGGTAAAAAAATTGCATCCTGGTGAAAAGCAGAGCTTTAATAAGTTGAAGTTCATTTAACTACATTTTTTCAAATTAAATTAACACTGAGATACTGAAGGGAAGTAGCTCAACCTACATTTTACTAGACAGTGTGACATTTAAATGGTTTGTAGGAGATATCAGTACCATAAAAACTAAGGCTCAGCCACTCAGTGCACCCACCTCCAAGGCAGGCTCTGGGTTTGTGTAAGCAGTACTTCTATGTTTTCCTAAGCTGTTTGTTTACTGAAACATGTTCTTAAGAAGAGATTGAAATGAGAGATATCAAGTGTTGGTAACTACTCTTATGTGTATTTTTCTCCTTGCTGAGACATTCACAAGGTGATTACAGCTGGACAAAATGGTGTCAATATGACATTATACGATTTTAAGAAAAATGTAGCAGAGCTGCCCCCTCCTCTCATTTCCCCCCTCCCACTCCCCCAAACAGCACAGCATTAATTGCACTTGCCACTCACCTGATTTTTAAGTTTAAGGCATTTCAAGAAGATTGTCATTTACAGCCTGCAATTCAAGTCTGTTATTCCTTTTGCAAAAGAATCAGCTGTATTGAACTGGAAATCTCACCCTCTAACTATTTATTAATATAGTTTTAAAGGAATTCTCAGATTTTTGTTGCTAACTGCTCACTTGGGTTGAAATGTGATGCACTTGTTGGCAGTGTTGCCCCAGAGGGACTGCAGTGAGACAGACTTACTCAAGCTTCACTTGAACACAGAAATGAAAATCAATAAACAATTTGAACTTCTCAGAAGAGAATTTTTCTCCTCTAATGAATATACAAGCTTGGTTACAGCTTAATTTAAAGATTGAATTTAGTGTGTGTTTTTTCCCTGCACTAGGAGCATGACAAACACAAGCTTCAAGTGACATGTCCCAAAGGGAGACTTATTGTTTAAAAAAAGTGGGAGGGGGGAAAAAAAAGTAAAAAAAACCCTGAGCAAATACAAAATAAAAAAGATTCCTGGTCCCATGAGAGGGAGGTACTTTAAAAATAAGGAAAATAACATGCAGCTGCAAAACAGATCTCCTTTGTGACTGTAGAGATAACTTGAAGCTTCTGGTGGGGCAAATTTCATAATGTATGTATTTTTATTTGCTTTTATAAGTGACTGCAAATAGGGTCAGATCAAGTGCAGAAATGTGGTTGTAAATTCCTTAGTTCTTTGAGGATGTTTGAATGCAGTGTGTGTTTTGTGGGTTAGTTTCTCACACACACACAGATCTATTTATAACTTTTGCTTTCAGTATTGGAGTAGGTTAATATTGCAATTTCTGTAGGAATTAATAATATTAATTAAATAAAGAAAATTACTGTAGAATCAATGTTTCCAAAATAAGACATGCTTGCAGTCAATATCAGAGCACTGATATCATGCTTGCACTCAATATTAGCTATCAGAGGGGTGAGGGCTGGGATGAGCTGCTGTGTTTTTGTTTTTCAGAATTTCTGCAGAGTTGTCAAACTAAACAGCTTTTGCCATCTGATAGTCTTGGCAAGGAGATTAGTTGAAAGCCACAAAAGTGATTGTGTACAGCATTTTATTCTTCAGCTCAACAAGAAACAGATTTGACTTGGAAACTTAGATCTCATCTGTACAAACTGGAAACCAGATAAATCAGGTCTTATATACAAGTGCATATCAACTGAGCCACAAAATAAAATAAGGTCTCTATTTCAAAAACATTTCTAAAAATATAATGTTTTCTGGAAAAAACAGTGGGAGTGTAGATGGACTGATTTACCTGATAGTGTACATTTCAACCAGCTGGTTGCAGTTTCTATTTGGTGTAAAAAATATATTTAGGGCATTCTCATAGATAATAGTTAACTTGACTTTCCAAACCAAACCAGTTAGAGCCACGTTTTTGTTACTATATATATATATATATA
>VZTH01011696.1:53606-164819 GCA_013397815.1 Aleadryas rufinucha
AAAAATATATATACATATATATATATATATAATCTTACATTTCTTTAGCCCCTGAACTCTTTTTCATGTTTGTAATCTTAACACCCCACTCAAAGGGATCTCTAAAGCTTTTCATTTAAACTACAATTATTCTTTTGTCTACTGGGAACCCAGTGCAAAGATGATGTCCTGTGTGCAAGAAGCAAGCAAGCTGAATATTAATTAATGAACACTACTTAATATGCAGAAGAAGAGGAGCAACAATCAGTCGTGAGCCCTTACATATTAACTGGTAGATCATTGTTATTCTGGGAGGCATCATAAGGCCAAATGCAGGTTACAACTAGTTTAGAAAATCTCTTTAATTAAGAAACGTGAAAGTTTAAGTCTCTCATTTTAAACATCTTATTGTGGCCATAAAAGACATCATTAAATGGGGTGATGGTACAGCACTTTTAATGCAGTCTGAGGTGGTGAACTGGACTTCAGCTGTTACTCCATTTGCAATGTTATCCAATAAACAAGCAAAACACTGAGTTTTCACTATTTTTCCTAAGATCATAGAATCATTACAGTTGAAAAAGACCTCTAAGATCATTGAGTCCAACCATTAACCCAGCACCTCCATGTTCACTATTAAACCATATCCCCAGGCACCACATGAACCCATTTTTTGAATACTTCCAGGGATGGTGATCCCATCACTTCCCTGGGCAGCCTGTTCCAATGGTTGAACTACCCGTTCAGAGAAGAAATTATAGTATCCAATCTAAGCCTCTCTTATCCAACTTGAGGCCATTCCCTCTTGTCCTGACACTTGTTACCTGGGAGAAGAGACTGACCTTTTTCACTGCACCCTCCTTTCAGGTACTTGCAGAGGACAGCAAGATCCTCCCTGAGCCTCCATTTCTCCAGGCTAAACAACCTCAGCTCCCTCAGCTGCTCCTCACATGACTGACTCTCCAGACCCTTCACTGGCTCTGTTGCCCTTCTCTGGACTTGCTCCAGCCCCTCAACACCTTTCTTGCAGTGAGGGGCCCAAAACTGCAAGAAAGTTGGGTTTGTTGCAAGAAAGTTGGGTTGGTTCAAGAAACTTGAACCCTGGACATAGGGTTCAAGGTGTGGCCTCACCAGGGCCCAGTACAGAGGGACAATCCCTGCCCTGGTCCTGCTGGCCACACTATTGCTGATTCAGGCCAGGATGGCATTGGCCTTCTTGGCCACCTGGGCACACGCTGGCTCATTCAGTTCAGCCACTGTTGACCAGCACCCTCGGGTCCTTTTCCACTGAGCAGCTTTCCAGCCCCTCTTCCCCCAGCCTGTACCTTTGCATGGGGTTGGTGTGACCCAAGGCCGGGACCTGGCCCTTGACCTCACTGAACCTCATAAAATTGGCCCAGGTTCATTGATTCAGATCCCTCTGCAGAGCCTTCCTGCCCTTCAGCAGATCAGCACTCCCATCCAGCTTGGTGTTATAAACCTGCTGAGAGTGCACTTGATCCTCTCATTCTGGTCACTGTCGTAAAGAAAAAAAATTTTATTTTTTTAAGGACATGTGAAGGCCATGAGCAAACAAATCTCCATGAAACACCTCCAAACAGGTGGATCAGGAGTTTCACAAAAAGGTGGTTGCAGAACTACTCCTGCTCGTCACTTTCCACAACTATTGGCAGCCTTGCAGAAGAGGGAAAAATATGAATTATATTGTCCAATCTTTTTTTACTTTGCTAAATTAACAGAAGCAAAAAGAACATTCCCATCAGTAAGACTCTGGGCCCATTGCTGAAGGAGACTTGCCTTCTTGTTCCCATTTATCAGACGAAAAAAAAGTCTGTGAAAAGATGAGGTGTGATCTAAAGGTACTCCTGAGGCCACCATCAGAGGAAAATAGATATGTCTTTCCAGACATGGTCTCTACACTCATCAGTATTGCTTTTCCTGTTAACAAATTAACCCTCCCCCAATATTAATGAAGCATATGAATATTAAAATCACAGAAAGAATACATCTTTATAAGATTCCTACTTCAAATTTTGTATGTCTGATGACAGGGTTTCTACAGGTTTTGTTGCTGCATGGAACCACACAACAAATAAAACTGAAGCCATCCATTATAGTGTATTGGTTCATTACAAAATGCATTCTAATGAAAAGAACATCATCTGTTTGCAGATCTATTTCTTTCAATGTGCTTGACTGTGAGACAGGAAGAATCAAATTCAGTTCTCAACTGTATGCAAGGTTAAGTACTGATGACAACACTTTTTTTTTGTATAGGATGCAGCAGTGCACATTGATTCAGCTTTTTATCCTGTTCAATGAGTTATATGAGACTTGCCTGCATTTGCTGTACACAAAACATTTTCCTGATACATTACACAAAAATACATTTCTGTTTGCTGATGGCAAAAGGCTTCTCTGCCAAATACACAGTATCTCTCTGAAGCAGTACTTAAAAAGCTTTTACAGGAACAGTTTGGACAAGAAATAAGTTGTAGCAACATCTTACAAGGATTTAATGATAAGCCTTTTGTTTTATATTAAATTAAATGAATATGGTTTTTATGCACTATATATGGAAAAAAATCTTTATTGTTTTAGACAATCTGGACAGTTTCAGCAACTTGAATTGAAATATATGGCCATTGATTTGGAAGAAGTATACATTTGCCTTTTGGTCTGAAAAGGTGGTAATGCTTGTGGAATATTCTACAGGTTTACTTCTTAATATGCACAAGCAGAGCAATGCCATGAAATCTGATTCAATTAAGGATTTTGCAGAATTATTTCTTCTTAGCAGTATGCAACATTATTAACACAGCATTTTCTCTTCCTGGAGATCTTCAAGGCATGATCTGGTCTTGAAGAATCTGAATTAGCCCCTTTGTCTGTTTGTTTGTTAACTACCCAGCAAAAACAATTAGCCCAGTAGACTGATACCACTCACTAGACTGGAAGCTAAATCATGCAAAAAAGCAAGAGTAGGAGGAAGGATGAAGTTTACAGTGTATGGAAAACAAATGAGCCAGTATTTCCAAGAGCCTCCTGCAGCAGTGGAAATATTTCCACTAAACGTAAACTCCCATCAACAGGGAGGGAGCTGAAGTTGGCCAAGAACACTCTAAAAGTCTCACTGGTGAGGGAAAAATCACCAGATGGCACTGTTCTATACCATCATAAAAACCTGCACCTGTTCACGGATTTCTGTTGAGCAGGGGAACCTTTGGGGAGGAAATGCTGGCCACAAGAGGGGTCCTGCTTGCTGTTGGCCTGTGCTGCCCCAGACTGGAGCTGGCCAGAGGTGCCGGTGGTGCTTTGTTCTGCTATGGACAACTCCTGGCATATTCCACCCATCCCACGCTGGTTCTCATTTCACATATGATCTATAAAATATGTCATAGGTCAGTAAGAGAATGAACCCATAAACCAGGAAAGAATGTATTTTTCTAAGAAAAAAAAAATGAAGGTAGAAAACCTGGATACAACAGGAAACTTTGGGTGGATGGGGGAGCAAGGGGAAAGGGAGAAAGCCACAAGTCATTCCCAGAATTAGAGACATTGTCAGAGCAGTGTATGAACAAGAACAGGAAAGGAATGGAAACATGAATCACAATTCATTGTAGCTCATAGCTCCTTCTACAAATAGAAGCATTCAGAAAATCTGCTAATTTTTAAGGATAGTTGGGAAATTCTGCTACACTCATTCACTTAAAAAGATAGAAAAAAGAAAAAGAAAAAAAAAGAAACCAACCCAAACCTTATAATGTTTTAAGACTTTGTTTTTTCAAGATGTACTACTCCTTTAGGGGTGCATAATTGTCTTTAAGAATTATTTAAAAATCCACTCTTTCCATTTACAATAGTTCTTAAATGGAAAAAAAATTTCTCAGACAACTGTGGTGGTATGGTTTGAAAACTTGTTAATAAGAGACAAGTACTAAGGAAAATTTAAATGTCCTTTTCTTAAATTAAGTTGGTAACAACCTCCTGATTTGCTTAATGTCCTGTTTAGAGAGAGTTTTTCATACCACCTTCCATGCAGGGTGGCTTGTTTTGTTGGTTTTTTTTATGTATTGTTTCTGTAAGAAAAATGGCAGGCCACAAACAAGTCAGTCCTTTTTGTCCAGAGATCAGAGAGCTTTTCTAAAGATCTGGCATGCTGAAATACACCCCATTTGGTCTCATGATTTTCCTTCTCCTAAACTCAGTCTCGTGCTTTTATTCTGTGCACTCAGATGTTTGCAGACTGTGCAGGTTGTCAGGATGCAGCATATGCTTAACCTAAAATAGCTTCTCTGAACTTAAAGGCAGCACAAGCCATGGGCCATACCATCCACATTAGATTGCCCCTTCCTAATGGGAAAATCTCTTCCTCTCTAGCTTTCCAGGTTAATTAATGTCTGACTGGTCTAAATGATGTCAGGAGCAGAAGAATGAAGGCAGGTTGTTTACTGTGAGACACCATCTGAAATCCAGCATGAGGTAAGGCTACACGATACAAAGGAAATGTCACCTCCCTCACTCAGAATGAGATGTCTGTGATGGAAACATTGACTTATATCTCCTGGCTGGAAATAGGCTCCCAAATCCAAAAAGAGAACATGCCAAGGAGTCACTGCAGGTCTGCATTATGAGAATATATAACGCCTTGCATTATAATTACCTATAAAACCACTGTGCCAGTGGAGTTTATCACTCCTGAAAGCCAAATATGTGGGTTTTTTTTAAAGTACTAATTTATAAAGCTGAAAAGTAATTTTAAAGTAAGTCAGGAACTTCCTGACCCTATTGCCTTAGATCCATCATCTCCAGTAGCAGTCAGTCTTTGCCTGCTTTTTCCACATTTCCTTTTCCCCTCTTTTAGGCGTTTCAACTCCATATTGAGAATCCACACTTGATTAACAGCTCATTGCCAAGAATTGCAATTTAAGCACTTGGTGAAAGAATCATAATGTAGCCAATAACCTGGGTGGCACAGACAGCAGAGTAGCCTAAGGTTCACTCTTCTAATAGAAATAGTTACATTCTATTTACTAGGGAGCCTTAATTTGCCATCTGAACAGAATTAATTCATTAGTTAAATCAGTGTGTAGCGCCATTTGTTTCCTTTAAGTAACATCACTGAAATTTAAATGAGAGGATTGCGCAAACAGTTAACAAGACGAGAAATAAGAGTCCTATGAAAGAAGGAATATATACTTTGCTACACAGAAAACGGGAGGATAAATGCTCAGACCTTTCTCAGCAGCTGTGTTTTTCAGTCACATTTGTGAGCTCTGCTTTTGCCTCACTCTAGCTCTACTCATCCTCCGAAACATACTGCAGAGGTATGTCAGAACCTCAGCTATAAATAATAGAGGAAGAACCAAAATAAGAAAAAGGAAAAAAGAGAACGGAAGCGCAGTGTTTTTAATGTTTATGTTCCTAAATTGTATGTGTAAAACAATGAAAACATTTGTGAAGGAATCATTTACTTTGAGAAAATTCTTTTCAGACTAATTTTAAATCAAATATATGCCCTTATCCTATATTTACTTAGCAAGTAATCACTGAAATCCCTACATATTCATGCCGGTTATTACAGAAATTAGACAGAATGCATAGAGAAATTTTCTGAGATACACTTAGGTTTTTCTTTTCCAATAAAATGCATTGCAAAGGGAATAAAGAAATTCTTTGCCCAAATTAATGGTGAATTATTTTGTCATGAGAATAGAAGTTTATATTCATTTAAATGAAAGCACATAAATTGTTCTTGACAAGAAAAACAAAGCTAGCCTTAGGCAGTATTTTCATTATAGAAAAAGGCACATGTCCATGAATATCTAGTATAATATTAACAAAAACTGTTCAATTAGCTATGCATGTGCCATTGTTATGAATATTTATTTGCATCACAGCTGGGTAACATTGATACCTTTTTTCCAGCCTGTTTAGAGATACAAAATGAAGTGAACATTACTGCTCAGCGGAGAGCAGCAGAACTTCTCCAGAGAGCTGGTCAGACATAACATTTCTTATTAGCAGAACCTTCTTAACTACTAGTTGTTCCAATCTTTTTCACACTGGAAATCTACTCAAGAAATTTTAATCCATTTTTGAGTAATTTGGATCCAATTGACAGCCAAATCTTGTGTTTTCTTTAAAGAGAAGTTATTTATGGAAAGAGGACCTAATGCATGAGCTTTTTTTTTCTGAAGTTGATTCATTTGAATTGCATTCTAATCACATGGAGCTTGCTTTTTCAAAAATATTTCACTTTCTGGTAGAAAGCACTGCAAAATAGCAATGTTAAAGGAAGCAAGTTTTACCAGTGTAAATGTAAGTTACCATCTTACATTATAAAGAAATTTTGAGTGTTAAGCATTTGTAGTGAACTACCTGTGAAAAACTGGAGACAAAAGGCTTACTTTGGTAAAAACATATTAATGTGATTAAAAATGTTGTTCTGTGTATGAAAAAAGGTATTAGCTGAAGAACTTGCTCTAGGAGGAATTTTAAATAATGAATCATTAGACTCTTACTCACTATTAGAAAATGAAAAAGCTAAATTAATTGAATAAATTTGTCCCATTTATGACTGCCAGAAAAGAAACCTTCAAGAAAATGGTTAAGAAACAATTACACATGGTCTCTTGAAACTTTATTGATCATGGATCTCATTCTTGTTTCCATTCTGTCACTCCAGGAACCTTTTCCGAAATCCACTAAGGTCAGCAGGAATCATTTTATATAGTGGACAAGCAAAGACCACAGAAATATCCCAAATCACTGATTCTCCATGCAACTATTTCTGAATGATTAAGGCAAGAATCCGTTCTGTAAACTATCTGAGAATTTGTCTCTTCTCTAGGCTTTATATAGATATTAATAATATTTCTTTCTCAGCAGCACAATGCAATGCACTACAAGAACACATGTATAAAGCAGGAAATTCTTACAGCGTGTTTTGAAAAGGAGAGAAAAATGGTAAAAAGCAAAATGTGACAAATATATGATATATTTGTAGCCCCATTAATAAAGATAAAAGAATCAATTTTACTTTAAGGTGGCTTAATGGAAAGCAAACAGGCTAATATAGAACAATGCAATAGGTAACCATATGGAAGATGCTTTGTGTTCACAGAGATACTGTTGATTTCTAGACAGGTTCACTTGATTCCCTTCCAATGAAAGGCTTGTTGACAATAAGATACATTTTCTGTAGCTGATCTTGCAAACAAATATAACCACCCTCCTCGATAAAATATGAAACTTGGCATAGCATCACACTGAGAAAGAAAGGATAATAAAATTGTGATAAAGTACTCCTCTCAGAAAGATTTTCTTTGATTTTAACATGTCCAGAATGAAGATATTGAAAAAAGAACATCTTGCAGCTGATGAGCTGGGCAGAAAAGAAAATAAATTCAAGTGACATGATCTGGATAGCCCTCAAAATTAAAATCTCAACAGATCACAGTTTTGGAGACCACTGCCAAGAAGGATGCATGTCCAAAGTTTTGTTATCTATTAGAACACAAGCTGCTTGCCTCTTGCACTGCTCTCTCTTTGCATGTGTCACACCAAATGCGTAGCTCTGCCATCACACAAGTGATAGGAGTTGTTATTGTAAACGGTACACGTTGCGTGCTGGTGATGAAATAGGAAGCGACAAGCACCAGAGAAATTTTGCTGGTAATTTCTTTTGATGAGATACTTGCAAGTATAAAAGCAAGAAAAAGACAAGATAATAAGTGATAGGGTTCTGGGAGAGTTAAAAGGAAGAGACTCCTGGTTAAGCTGGACTGAATGGTCTGTCTCGGCAGCCGAAGGATGGCGTGGTAACAAATCAGTAGCGGTGGCTGCAAGGGCGTGGCAGCACAGACATGAACTGCACAAGCCCTCTGGGCATGGTGCTGCAGCTGCTGGCCCCCAAAAGACCTGTGCCCACTGCATTCTTGCCATGTCCTGTGCTGACTGAGTTACAGAGTGCGTGTATACACTTGACGATGTTCCAATCGCAGTCGTTTGGCTGTGCAGGCACAGCAATGGGGTAGGTGCGTAGCGCTTGGGTGATGTGCCTCATGCAACAGGATCAGTTGGTGTATTCCAAGTGATCAACACCAGATCCAGGACAGGAAGTTCAAAACAGATTAGACCTGAAGCTCCAATGTAGGCCCAGCATGGGAGCAGGGCCAGGCAAGCACCAGCCTGAACCGTGGTTCTCAGGGGCGGAGGGACTGGTAGCAACGAAGGAGCATTTAGTTTAAATCAGCAACTAAACTTTTTCATATAAAGTTACAAAACTTGCTATTTGTGAAGAAAAAAGCCTATAAAAGGGTGTTTATTTAGTGTGGGAAAGGTTTAAGACCCAATAAAAAAAAAGAAAAAAAAAGGAGCTGAGCAGGCAAACCTCAAGCTTAACCTCAACCCTTTGCAGCTTGGAGCTCAGGGGATTTCTCAAGTCACTTGAGTTTTATCTCATCTTGTCACTGCAGAACAGCAACTGCTCTACCCTTTGAAGGGAAAATGAGGAAAGGAAGGTTGGAGTAGCTATTTGTTTATCTTTCCAGTTCCCAAATTATAAAAAATCCCTTATAAGTTAATTCTTATAACATCTTAGATGGAAAGGCAGGTTCTTGATTTGTGTGTAGTCTGCTGACATACCCACTCACTGAGAAAAAAATCAGCTGCAAGATCCACACCCTGCCCCTTTCTTTTCCTCAGCTGTCTACCAGAACTTTAAGAACTTGCCTGGCAATTTTTGTCAAGAAGAGAACTATATCTTGACATACTAACTGTTCCTACAGTAACCAAATTTAGTGGTACAGAATTTTGAAGAGCCCACAGGTTTTGTATCCAAAAGGTGTTAATTAAGTATTTTGTGGCTAAGAAGGCATTGGTCTTGTTTAAATATGCTGAAAAGGAGCTTTCTTCAATTCTTATATTTGGTGGTTAAGAGACCCTGTGAGTCACCTTCAAAACTTGTCTTATTGAACACTCTGAACGTGGACATTCATTAGGTACAACACCGTGTCAAAAGCAGCCTGTGAGCCCTCAAACTGAGTTTAAAAGGTGCCATGAAGCATGGCAGAACGCAGGTTGAAGGGCTTCAACTGCAGCTTTCTGGAAGCTTTGAGTATTGTTCAGCATCTTCAAATTTAGTGCTCAGCTAAAAGCACTACAGTGATGACCTGTGCAGTCAGCAGCCAAAAAAAACAGCCATAGAGAAAGCTGGGCAGAGAAATTAAGAGACATTTACTATGCATGTTAAAGAAATCAAACAGGACACGATCTAACACACCAATCTGGTTTTTGGTATTCAGCTCTCATACAGGGAACCTTTAATCTGATTGAACCGGTGTGGTGACTGTTTGTTTTTCCTGACTGGGAGTGCACATGTGTATGTGATAGCACCATGGCAGCAGGCCAGGCTATTAAATGGAGCAACTACATTCAATAAGAAGCAAACAATGGCATTAAGCTTTCTATCATTTTTGCTATTAGACTGAATCTAAAGTTTTCAAAAGAATATGAGTTAGGCGCTTGAACATGAAAAGCCAGTATAACTTTCACTTCTAAATAGCAGAGCCCTTTTCTTGAGTAGCTTAAGAACCTAAGCTACTTCAGGATTTCAGGAAAAAAAATCCCTTTCACTTTCTGCCTTTCCTTATACTCTGATCTGTTGAGATAGGAGGGCAGGTTTAAACAACAACTTCCCTAGAACTCAGAACACCCAACACTGTCAGCATTTAATGCAAAAGAGGGAATTTCACCAGTATCATCCACCATGAACAGCCTGTTTTATCACAGGCCAGCAGCATCCATCTCAGCTGCTGCTGCTGTATTTTCTAGCAGCTTTGAGTGGCCTCAATCCTGGTCATTCCACTTGGAAAACAAGAGACTTCTCAAACTCTGCAGTACTAAAATGATGGCATATATTTAGATGTTGTACTCAAGTATAGGAAATCATATTTTTATATATATAATATATAACATTGCTGGGAGATGTGTAACCTTCACCTTAGGCTTAAATAGGAAGTAATCTGTTCCACACTGCTCTGTCCCACCTTTTTTTTCCAAAGGAAAAGGAGAACAAACAAATATTTGGACTGCCACAACAGCATTAATAAACATGAGAATGCAACAGCTAGTGTTATTCTACAGAAATGAATGAATAAATAAATAGACTATAAGCACTTTATTCTTCTCACATAATTTCTTCTCAGTGACATTATTGAACAGACTGTTGAAAACAAACATCGTTAAATGAGAAAAGAAGAGCAGGAGCCTGTCTAATTCCCCACTGCAACATTTTCCAATGACGAATGCTCCCTAAATGGATTTAGCTTTTTGAAAAGAAGTCAGAGAGAAATTTGATGTGGCCCCCTGACCCCTGGTAAGCACATGTATCTTCACCTGTCACATAACACACTGGCACTTGCTTACTTTTCAGCAAAGACTATTGATTTTGCTTATTGGCTGCAGGCTAGTCCATAAAGAACAAATTACAAAGTCAGAGGTCTACAGTTAGCAATTGCTTGCATGATAACAGGGAACTCAGCACTATTCCCACAATGCTGTATTAACATTCTCACAAATGTGTGCAAACCTAAAAAACTCACTCTTGCTGTGAAGTCCTCTGGATTTTTAGTGATACACAGCCAGCAGAACACAGAGTACACCCCATACCATCTCAAATGATCTAAAACTACAGGGCTTTTGCCCCAGTACATAAGCTACGCTTGTGGTTTAAGCAATTCCTTTGTGAAGAACAAAGAGAGGTTTAAGCAATGGTTACATTCTACTATTAAAAAAAGAAAAATGTTTGACACAACCTGCTGTTATTATGAATGCCTCCACAATTAAATCTTACACAGAAAAAGCCAACATGGTGACTTTTAAGAAATGTATCATTGTGCTACTTCTCTGGAGTCATAAAGTTTATCTTTACCCCTACCTTGATAGATGACCTTGGGGACAAATAATTTGATTTTCTGCACCTTGCTTTCATCTTATAGAAAATAGGATGCAATACTGTTGTCTGCTGTTCAAGTGCTGTTGAAACGCACTGCAAAAAGTCCCTCCAAAAGACAGCGTAGACTGGCTTTTATTACTGAAATGGGACAGGCACAGGAGAAGAGCCCTGCTGGGCATCAAAACTGGAGAGCCTGAGTGAGTTTCCAAAATGTCATTTTAGTTTTTGGATCTTAAATAATACTTGCTTGATATAATAATTGCAATTGTCTTTTAATACCCAATCATACAAAAATAGAAATATATACTTCTCACCTGGCATATATTTTTCAGTAAGAGCCATGAGAACAGCACAGAAGGGTCTGATTTTAACACTATTTCAAGCTCAAGAAATTTATGATAATTTCAAATATGAGATTATTAATGACCAAAAAAAAAAGTGAGCTATTGTCTTAACTCAATTCCCTAGAAAGGAAAGGTTTTCCCAAATTTAAAAGATGTCTTCCATAATAAAATGTGATGACTCAGCAGGTCTGACACAACAGCTTTCAGGAAAAATTTCCTTTTCTAGAATATTTGACTGGGAGAAAGAGGCTGGAAATTTCAAGGGTGAGTTGGAGCTGAGCATATTTGAAAATCCTGAATCAGTTCCCCACTGAAATCAAAGTGTTCAGGAAGAAAGAGCAGGAAAAAGCACTTTGGGAACTCACAGTAAGCACTGCCTGAGTGTGTTTCTGTAACAGACGGTTTTGCTTCAGGTTAACTGATCATCAATTAACTAGAACTAGTGAGTGTATTTGTAAATTCTACTGCTGACACTTCCTAAATGTTTCTGGTTTATCCTAAGACTGAACATGGTAGGAGCCTAGAATAATAAGCCATACAGAAAGCTGGACAGGACAAAGTAATCTTGTGGAGTAATTTACAGGGTAAACTGAGATCAATGATTTCTCAAGACATGGCCCTTCCACTGAGAAGACCTAGGCACCTGTGTGGTCAAATGACATGCAGGAACAAGCAGCCACAATGCCTCATCAAGCAGTGAGAGTCACAACACAAAGAAAGGCTCAGAACAATAGCTGGGAGACATTGTCCCAGGGTTGGTTGGACTTCAGAGGTGGTGGCAAATAACTTCTAATTGCCAAGACGAAGTTTGTGCCACCTGGGGTAAATAGTGTTTTAAATAGCTCCAGGGGTAGTGACTTCCCTGGGCAGCCTGTTCCAGTGCTTGAAAATCCTCTCAGTAAAGAATTTTTTCCTAAGATCCAATCTAATTTTTACAAGCTTTATTAGTCATCTCCAAGGGGGAAATTCAACTTCACATATTACAAGATTATTGGGTCCCCTCCTCTGTGTTCCACAGCAAGATCAATCTTAAAGTGATGTCTTGTGGTGGCTGAACACTTCTACTGTACTTAGTCCATAGTACTAATGGTGACCATGTTTCTTTAGAATTAGAGGTTCTGAGTCTTCCCATTTAAAAAAACCAGAAAAAACACGGGCAAGAAACACATCACAGTTTTGGATGCCTTCGTCAAGGTCTACAGCCAAAATTCAGCATTGCTGTGAACCCACAATAGTAAAAGGGGTTAGGCTACAACTAACCATCCTGAACACTTAGAGGCGGAGTCTTCAATAAGCATCATAAGTCTACATTTGGCAAAATATGATGTTTCCATTACAAAAAGTTAGGCTTTACTTTCATTTACTACTTCTCATCTCTCTCACTTTCCACTTTGATACCCCAAAAGAGACATAAACTTCAGTCACATAACGGGAAACCCATATGACACTGTGGATTGCATCTCCGTCTCTATTCTGTAATTAAAAAAATTTAATTGAACATAATAGAGAAAACAAGCCTCTCTGCTGAAAGATAATGCAGAAACCCAGTAAGAAAGGGCATGCAGATTCCTATGTAAAATTGTTATGGTATTGCCAGTCACAGAGAGCAAAGAAACCCAGTGAATTGCCCAAAAACCTTGATTTTAAAAGCTTTTGAGTTTTTCTGCTGAAGAGGGATTTTATGGTTTATGTCTTCGAGGGTTCATAAAATTAGAAAAAAAAAAAAGGGAGAAAAAAAGGCTTACTTTGCAAATATTGAAGTTGAGATTATTATTTTCTCAGATGAATACAGATTCTGGGGCTGTAGGAAGACCTCCTTTATTAGCAGACATGCAAAGAAACATCAACATGATGGCCTTTGATCCAGCCAAAAAGGGAATATAGCCCAAGAGAGAGATCACTTGACATCTAAACCTTCTGACCTCCCTGGCAAGGCTCTATAAGGACCTCTAGCTGCAGAGAAGAGCTCATTTTGCTCAGCTAGGGAGATGCTTGCAATTTGATTAAAGAGAATTACTGTCATGCAGCTTATACCTAATTATTTCCCCCTGTATAACAAAGCTGAGAATGACTTCTCCAGTTAAGACTATAAAAGATGTAAATTTACAGACATTTAGAAACTATTTCTGTTCTTTCAAATAACTTTTCTTAGTTTGAATACCTTCTGGTTTTGTTTAATATTAGCATTTCATTGAAAAATTCTTACTAATAGCCCTAACTAAAGAAGAACACCACAACCACAAAAGGAGAAGTAACAAAAGGTAAAACACATGGAAATTAGACCTTCCCTCTAATCTTGTCCAAGAGAAAAAATTCTTGTGAATGGACATAGAGAGAAAAGCTGAAGGATCTCCATGGACTACAATTAACAAACCTACTGGTCACATGAGTCAACCCCAAGAATGTGGGCTGGAATCTGGGCTGAAAAGCAGATGATCTGTGTTCAGCTCAATGTCAATATGCACATAATTATTGTTAAGACTGAAACGGGTTTCTCCAATTCCTCCTTCTAATTTGTGTAATCAGTACCAAAACCAATTCCAAATCTGACTTTTAAAAAACTATTACTATTTGGGTGGGAAGGGGAAGATTTTTGACTGCAAAGAACAGCTGATACTATTATTCAAACAAGGCATCATCATTTCACTAGTAAAATTGAACTATTTTACTTTCAAATGGCCAAATCTTGATTTCATTGTTCAAGTTCCTTTTCATTTCTCACATGCATTGTCTTCAGAATGAATTAACACATGGCAAAATGCAAGTTTATCTCCAATGTAGCAGAAAAAAATAAAGAAAGAGACACAGGAAATCAAGGTTTCTGAACCAAGAGCTAACTCATACATACACGTATGCATTCACTTCTACTACTATCTTCATTGGGTTATGCCAAAACAAATTGGGTTATGCAATGTTTTTCCTCTATGCCACTGCCTTCTATGGAATTTTAGCTTTGGCCACTTCCGGTTGTCAATAAACTGCATCCAGTAAGGCCACGATTAAATGAATAAAACATTGAAATATTTAACGCTTCTAATATTGTCGAGTTCCCATCTCCATTTCATGCTAGTTTCCATAAATCAAAGAAGCAAAAATGATATAAGCAACAGTAAGACACACATTGTCTTTTAATGCCCAGTCATAAAAATTATGTCATCTAAAATACATAATTATTCAGAACATATGCTAAAGCTATCCCCATCACACTGGAAAATAAAAATTATTTTCTGAGTGCTGTTCTTGTGACAGTGTAAACCTTTTCATAATGCATTTTTATAAACAAATACTGGTTTGAGTTGAACATACAGAGGGCAACCAACAGACACTTTTGGATTTGCAGTTAGGTTTGATGAGACAGTAAAAGTCAACTGTTCAGTTTAGCTATATCCTCTGAAAGAAACTTTCAAAATACCTCTTGTTACTATAAAATAAATAAAATCCCTTGCCCTAGCTGAGACTAAAAAATTTTGAGTAGAATTGTTATGTGCAAGATTTCTAACTTCATACTAAATGCTGTACTTTTAAGGACACTACTAGGAGTTACAGACAGGTATTGAGCCAATTTTTGTTTCAGGTAGAAGAAAGCATTTCAAATTTGTTTCAAACAGTACCAGTCAGTGCTGCTGTTTAAAATTCATCACAGAACACTTCAGAAAAGGCTGCTTATCTATTCAAGCCACACATTTTAAGTGAACTTTTACTAAATTCTCTATGTACAGATCAGGATTACATGTACTCTGAATACGGAGAACTCCATCTGACAAATTAAAGAGAGAGAGTGGGGCATTCAGCAGAGTCCAAACCTGGAGATCTACTGTGCCTTGTAAAGCCTGACAGTGTAATATGTCAGGCAAGGAGAGCCTCGGGTACCAGGGCCAAGTTGTGCTTGTTCCCAGGATGTGATTTAGTGTCTCAGGACCGGCGGCTTCGCAGCGCGTGGACATCTCACGGTGCCGAGTGAAGGGAACAGATTTGTCACCGCCCGCTGCCAGAAGCGGTCCCGAGCAGGGACATTTTCGGCCTTCAACAATGATTGCTGTTACTAATTCTGCTGTGAAACACGCAGAGCATCTGCATGGGGACTTGAGGAAAGTGCTGCCAAAACAGCTCTGGCTTTATGCTGTTGCTCCTGGTGTCTGGTTGAGGCAGCGATGAGACAGATCATATGACTCAAGCCCTTGCAAGACCTCATCACTTTTCATGGGAGAACGGAAAAGTGCTGATCCCAAGGCTTTCATGCTGAGGGAAAGCAGATAAAAATCTGCAGGTGTAACTTAAAAAAATTGGTATGAGAAGCACAAAATTTTGTAAATAAGGCTGAATTTCTAAGGAAAACAAATAAAGATCAAGCATGCGATGGCAAATAAATGAAAAGAAGAATTTCATGATATAAGCACAGAAGTGTGCATTGTTAATCTAAGAGGATAGCATTTTGATTTCCAGAGTATCTGTTACTTTTAAGCTACAAACAGTATTGATACAAAAAAGCACGAAGATGAATGGATGTAACAATTTCTATTTTATTTTTCCAATGAAAAGGAACTAGTGATAATTGACTGTAACTCTGCCTGGCTCCATCTCTAGAGAGACATAATCATTCTGGATATATGAAAATAGATTGCTCATTCTAATCCACTATTGTTTTATACTCTTTGGGGCCCACTTCTCAGCTGGTGATAATCAATGGTATTAGTCATTGCAATACAGGGAGCTGATTTACTCTATCAAGGGTTCTGGCCTTGAGCAAAACTCATATTACCCATTTAATTCTCTCCCTAGCAGCAGCAGACTTAACAAGGCTTGAACAAGAAGTTGTCCCCTTTCATCCAGTGTGCCAGGAAAAGCTCAGAAATGCTGTCTATACACTGCTGAATCGTACCAAGAGCAGCCACCAGAACCTATGCAGTTGATGTTATGACCCTAGATCCCCCAAATACTGAAGTTTTCACTTTGAGGGCTCTTCAGAAGTTCTGCAGAACTGTTGAGAAATTGCTGTTTTGGAGCCAGGGCAAGAACAGTTTGGTTTTGTGCACATCCTCAACCATTACTGAGATGTTCAGCTTCTTCTGTGCCTCTATTTTCTTGGCCAGAATTATCATGCCTGCCATTTAAGACTGTCATAAAACTATGTGAAATTTACCTGGGCTTTTCTAACTTGGGTAACAAAACTGAAACACAGAGAGAAGAGTCTTCCCCAATCCCCCAGTCACATCTGGTCACATCTTACTTGATTTACCAGTTTGAAAAAAACCCCAGAAATTGGCTGCATTTAACTGTTAAACAGCATTTTCAATCCAATTCCAAGTGTCTAAAGCGAGCATGAATTGGGTATGAATTCCATTATTCAGTCACAATATTATTAGCATGGGAGGAGCAAGGTTTATCACTGTTGTCAGCACGATTATGCAGCTTTCTCATTTGCCTTATCTCAGAGAACATACACAGCATGGTCTTGATCAGGTTTGTCATCTTCCCAATGCCTTGGCCATGATGACAGTCAGAATGAATGAACAGATCGGCACTTTGAAGTGCTCATTGATATCTTGAGGTCAGATGTTTCTTGCATGTTTCTGGACCCTTTCCAGGCACATGGGAAGCGACAGGAGCAATGGTAGCACAAGTGTCTCTGCCAGTCTTCCCCAACCCTTCCCTGCTCCTTCACCATGTGGCCTGGCTGGTTAACATGGACCACAAGTCAGTGCATAAGATTGCCACCTTTTGTTTTTGGTAGTGAAGAGCTGTCACATCAAAGTAGTTTGGGAGCATTGCTTAAACTGTCTTGCTGAATCTGAACCAGCTATCAAGTTATTCCTCCCACACAGAGCAGAACAGCTTGGTCCTGCTGTTTAGGGGTCCTTGCCAGCTGCAGAGACAGGAAAGGATTTTTTTTTCCCCCCTCTTTACTTTTATTTGTTCTATTTTCTCCTGTGCGAGTTTGTTAATGTTTGCAGCTTGGAGAAAATGTAATTCAAGAGAACACCCAAACAAAAGGATCAAAGATTAAAAAAATAGGAAAAAGAAAAAGGAAAATCGATATGTATTAGCATGGCAGAGCTCTGGTCAATATGAATATTACAGAAGAACAAGTCTTGAAATCCTTAATCTGTTTAAGGATTTTTTCCTAATTTCTTTTTCTAATTCCTGGTTTTATTTAAGCAAATATATCCCAAAACATGCAGAAGAGCTGCAATTGCAAAGATGTCACAGTTCTTGTTTAGAGTAACTCACATTTTTAAGAAGATAAGTCAATGAGAAACCGCCCAAGGAAAAACCTAAGGAATGTGCTGTGCTGAGATTAAAATAGTTTATAAAATAATAACAGCTCTAGGACATATGAATTTAGCTGAAGGTTTTGTTTCCTTCTCCCCCTTAAAAATAAATGACACTGAAGCAAACCTTTTACAGCTTTAGAGTTGGCAGTTAACATTTTCTGGTACGCATTTTTAAAAAATTCCTGTCATCACCAGCTCCTCAGACCAACACATAAAATTCCCTTAAACAGCCAGTGAAATAAATGGCTGGCACACTTCAGAGCAGTCCCTGGGAAGCAGCATGGCTGCAGCAAGAATAGTATCATTCCTCAAGAGAAGAAAGGTGTGCCACCAGTAAATAAACACACCCAAAGAATGCCACTAATCAGCAAATATTTTGTGCTATTTCCATAATGAAACTCCACTGCTGTGGAGGACTTTACATCCTCCAAGCCCAGGGCTAGAATAGGTAAATTATAAACCAGCTCCTGGAGAAGCACTGCCTTACACACACCACATGGGTGTTCTTGACATTGGTCCTCTTGGGAGACCTCCAGTCCCAGCACAGAGGAATCATCTGCTGCGATGTGGATGAGCCTTTCAGCTTTTAGCTGACAATAAATTAGCTCAATACAGCAACTCAGGCAACTGAAAAAAAATCTGTGCACCAGCATCACATGTAATGCTGCTTGGCTTCCTAGCACATTCTAACACCTACTGCTGGCACAGCTCTACTCCAACTGTCCATGGAAGAAGGTTATGTTTGAATGTCCAGGTACAGATTTCAGGTGACACTGCAAAGAGACTCCAAAACTCCAACAAACACTATGAGCCAGTGTACTGCTACCTACTATGTGATTACTCCTTATTTACTTGATTAGTCCATTTACTCCTATTTACTTAATGAGTCACATGGAATGTTTAAGAGTGTGTTTACAATAAAATGCAAAAACCTAAACAAAGCAGCTCCCTGAATTCACCTAACAATAAGGCAGTCTTCAGGTTAATCAAAGAAAGTAAAACGTAGCTCTTCTGTGCATCCATTTTGCTTTACAGAAAAAAACCAGTATCCAAAAGGGCAACATGTACTGAGGAAAGGTATTATACAGCCAGTGTAACCTACCATCAGCATCTTATGGCATAGGGCTTAAGGCACCTTAACTCAAAAATTTCTAGGTAATTTGAACTCTTGAAGCAAAATACAAAAGACAGGTAATTTCAGAGATATACAGGACCCAGTCCAAAAAGAGCTTTGTACATCAAAACCAGCACTTTGAAATAAACCCGTAAATAAAATGCAAGTCTGAAGCAGGTCAAGATACCACTAAGAAAGCAGGAAGTCACTAACCCATTCCAGGGGGGTCAAGGATATCTCCAAATGAACTGCAGTAGCCGGTTCAAAACACGGCAGTTGTGGGCCGCAATTTTCACATCTGATAGTTGCATTACAAGAATGAAAGGAATTACATCTTCCTGCCCCTTCCCTAATGAGGGGTGATATCGGCACCAGGACAGAAATGTGATTGTAAAGATACGTGATGCCCAACCAGTATTTTGTACAGCCTTATTGCATACTTGAATTATCAACAATACTGATCTCCATGCAGCCTAATTGCAGCTTAGTCTGTGCATGGTCCTGCCATATCCCTGTTTCAACCCCCTTCCTGACCCTATTTCCTGGATTAGTAAAAGTCAGGAACTTCCCAAAAGATCACTTGGTCCAGTCCCTTGTCTCAAAGCAGAATCAGCTGTTGCTGACGGATGAATGTCCAAAAATCTCGGTAACAGCATTCAGCAATGGAGAGGTCACAGCCCATTCATCGCACTGCCCACCTATCTTAAACATGAGACAGCTTTTCTGAAGTCTTATTGCAATTTAACCACTGCCTCTCACCTGTTGCAGACCTGAAAAAAAGCCCAGATAATTTAGAGACGCAACCTTCTGCTCCAGGGTTTCAGAGTTTTGAAGATTTCTACCACATCCTGCCCTTGCACCTCCATTTCCCATTCTCTTTGTTCCACTAAACCACACAACTGTTCCACTCCTCTCATTTAGGCCATATTTTTTTGAAATCATTTTGACAATCTTACTGTTCTCCTTTGGACTCTTTCCAGGTGGTCTCAGAGGGGCAGAAAGAGGCAGAGGAAAGCTACAGGTAGGGAAGAAGTGGGCACAGCCTGGGTTTCCACTTCTCTGCATGCTGACCAAAAGACTTGGCATGACAGGAACAGAGAAATTCACGGGAGATGAGGAAGGTTCTGCCCCAGAGCAAAGGAGGAGCAGAGGAGGAAACGGAAGTCTGAGGTATAATCCAATTTCTTGTCCGCTCATGTGCACTGGCCATCACAAGGCCATGACTAAGAGTGGTCTGTCAGGTTGCAAATTCATCCTATGTAGCGAAAGAATACAGAAATACCTTTAACAGCTGTCTGAAAAGTCTAATAACCAAAGTTATCCGCCTGGGAACTGAAGTATGGTCCTTTTAATATGTGTGGGGAGTCAGAGGGACATGGCAAAACAAGCTTTGTTTTGTTTGCACACTGTGGTTTGGAAGGCACATGAATTCTGAGCAGCTGGAATTGTGAGGTGTTCTCATGGAGAAATAAATCAAACAAACACCCCTTTGAAACTTCAGTTATCACAACCTTTGCACAAATGTAAGGGTCCATATTCTATCTAATCTGCAGATAAATCAGTGGCTCAGCAGGTTGCTCTCATCTACTTATTTTACCTGTATGTGGGTTTATAGACAGGTGAGATTGTCACAGCTCCTAGATTGATGGACCCTGGACTATTAGTCTCAATAAAAACCTGCACATACAATCCTCCCCCAACACACATTTCTTTTCTTTTAGACAATGCTCCTCATGACGTTGGAACATCTACTTTTGCAAAGTTTGTCTGAATTTTTTTCCACTGAAAGAAAAATCTTCTTGACCATAGGAAGAACCTGCCAGAAGAAAGTTTCTGATCTTCCATGAAAAAATACTTTCTTCTGCCATTTTATTTTTTCCACCAAGATGTAAATAAGGCTCTTCCACCAAAAATATTTCTAGCCTTTACAAAAACTTACAAAAAAGTAATTGCCATTTCTTGATTTGATCAAGAGTTTGAACACATGCCTTTCATGCTGCTTTTCCCCCTATAATATGAATGTTTTCTGCTCTCTGAGATCTTTATTTTAAGTAGTTTTTCAACTCTATTTTTTTAATTACGCTCAAGCATACAAATACTGAGCAGAGCACAATAAATTTTCCCAAAAAGGTAGCAAATTTTCCAGGATCTGATTCCCAATTTGTATGGCATTAGATGCACTTGGTAAGGAGGCTGTTGTGCTCAGAAAGCTCCTCAAACACCACTTGTAAGCCTGACAGAGACTGTGAATCAGAGCCCTCAGCTGCAGCAGTTCACAGCCAGGGATATTCGTGTAAACTGAAATCAATAATGATTTAAACCATGGTACCAGGCCCTCAGCTCTGGCCATGCCACACAGTCAGTTCCCAGGACAGAAGAGGGATGAATCACTGGGACAGGAACATCTGACCCCACCTCTCCATGAATCACCAGACCTCTTGAGCCTGCAACCCTTGGACATCTGGCTCTTCCTGAGCTGCTCCAGTGTAAACATTGTAAAATAAAACCTGAAAGAACCTGCAGCATACCCAAGTCACAGTTCTGCATCTTTTTAAAAGCAAAAGCCAAACAAAACAAAACAAAAAACCCAACCCCCAAATTTCTGCATTTGAAACAGCACTTTTATTCAAAAGGGACTGCCATTGTGTACATGGCATTTTGTTTGTGACTGTTCACAGAAAATTAGGATTAGGAAGTGTGACTCAAAGTTCTGAAAACATTATCCTGGAAATACATCAAAAATTCACGTCTCCAACCTGTTTTCATGTTTGGAAAATTGCTTTAAATATTTTTTAAAAGGCTCACTTCTACTAAAATTCCTTGTAATACTATAATTACTCCAAATACAAAGTTTAATAACAAACCAAAGATAGTTAGTAGGATGGAAACTTGGTGTGTTCATACTTGAGATGTATTTCCCTTATTTTCCATGTTAGAAGAACACTTTGCACACCCATACGTGTAAGACTTATTGCAGCCTGCTGAACTTGTCATTGTCAGTAATTACCTTTCTCATTTTGTAGTCGTGAAAGCAGTTGAAAAGCATGTGACTGTTCTAGAAACTTTTTCTTCCAGAGTTGTAGACCCTCACCCCAGGGTGAATATCAAGAAATGTACGATTTGATGAAAGCAACCATCTGCAACAGCCCCTGCGCTAAAAAACCCGGAGTGAGATAAGGTGGAAGCTCCTACTTCTTTCTGTGGTTTTGGAATATAAAATTCAGAATCTTAGACAAAACGTCAAATTAATCCTTTACTCGTGTGTTTGTCAAAACCATAATTCAGTAGCAACAAAGTAAGATTTAACTTTTCTTTGGAGTTTTATTACATCTACCTGGGTGTTACTTTCAACACAAATATTTCTGCACAACCCAAAGCACATAGTAACTATTGCAGACCTGATTCTGAGGTCAGATGGAGGCAATTAATCACTTATTCCACTGGACTTGTTGGAATTACAGTGAGACAAATGGGTTCATCAGAATTACAGCCCCTTAGCTGCAATAAATAAAAGATATATTCAAATCTGTGAGCAATTTTCTACTACTTAATCTTTCATTTTCATTTCCCCACAAAATTTACCCAAATAGAAATTAAAGCACTGTGGCTGAAACTAGAGCTTCATGAGTCCATAAAAGGCATAAGACTAATGTTCTCTGTGTGATGGCAAATTACACTTCTTTGTGTGCATTACAATACTTTTACAAGAGTTGCTACGTAAAAAGAAAATACTGATGATCATTTAACACAGTAAGAATTCACTTAAATGAACTGCCAGAAGAACAGAACTCTTAAAATAATTGATTTTTCCCCACATCAGATGAAAAATGCATAACACTGTACAATGAAGTCCGTTTGAGCAAAAGTCATTTTCTGTCCATTAAAAGAAACATAAAATACATTGGGGTACTTAATTAAAAGTCTTAGAACCGATTTGCACACCATAAATTTACCAAACACACACAAATTTAAGTAAAATACCTTAATTAATGCTTTTACTAAATCTATGGGTCCTCCCAAATATTTTATAAGTGTAGAAAATTTACACCCACTACAGTTCGAAGAATACCACCATCACTACGAAATAAATTCATAACAGTTGCTGCCTCAGTGTTTCTGCCAGCATGCTGATGCCTTGCATCTATGGAATGTATGGAGTGATTTGGAAATGACAGCTATCTCATGACAGGCAATGCCAGCAGACAGCCTTTGAAAAAAATCTATACTGACCTCACCTCCATCCAGCACCTATTGACAGTTGTCACTCAAACTGTGATATCACATAAACACTTTCCGATCTGAGGCTTAAGTTTCCATAGTAGGGCAAAATCCTGTTAACTTCTGACCCACCTCTCAGACATCCTTTCTGTTGTGCTCATGTTTGCAAACGGCTGACAGGTTTCTCAAGGCAGAGCATGTATGGCTTGTGCAACACCCTCACTCCCTTCTCTCTAAGTTTCTTCCCTTAAACTCCAGTCAGAAACTTGTTGCTAATCAAAAATAAAGAAATCTGCATCTGAAAAAGATATAGAGCAAGAAATAGAATATAGTTTTAATGTATTCTATGAAAGACTTGTGGCACTTTTTCTACGTGGTATCTTCCACCTTCTATTATAGGTGGATCAGTTTTCCTTGTTACCTGTTCCTTTTTATTTCAATACTTTGGGTAGCTCCAAAATGCTGTGATGAAATAATGATGAACGACAAAACCACACTGTAGATATCATCCAGATTAGAAAGAGAGATGAGGAAACATAAAATCCTCTTCAATTAGAAAACTTAGGACCTCCATAAGAAGGCAGCAGGGAATGAAGTGTTCTCAGTGTTATAAAAAGAATGATTTACAGCTGCAGCAAAGAAATTAATGTCCATGTATCACAGCTGTTGATACAATATTGTAATGAGAAGTTTCACAAACATGGAGCATGGATGAGTGTTTATAACCACATCTATCTGCCCCTGTGCAAAACTTGTGGTCATTTATAACAAACTAAGGAATTCTTCAAACTAAGGAATTCTTCAAACTCTGTCAAACATTTAAAGGAAATAATATCAGTTTCTCTCCCTCTCCAGCACTTCAGTAACAACTGCTAAAGGCTCAATATTCCAACAAATTTACTAATAACACAGTAAGTTTGTACTCAAATACTCTAATGCCTTAATCTAACCTTTCTTGTATACCTTCTCCACCCTAAAAAAGTACCTCTTACTGGGACAAAAAACCATGGATCTCTTGGGCTACATACAAAACACACCTCTAGATGAGTAATTTCTTTGCCTTTTGCTCTCTGGCCCAAATCATGGATATATTTCCAAGTTACATTTTGCATTCTGAAACTAAATACAAAATGCAGAGGAATTGCTAGGAACTTCAGCCAGGTTTTTGAAGTAAACAGAAACTTGGTTTTGTAACTGAACTTTTGTAATGCTTGTAATTCACAGGAACTGAGAAATAAGATCTGGTCTTTGTGAAACTGCAGTAGATATGGATCTAGAATGAAAGGCTGTCCCAGAAAATTAGAGAGAGTTTGGAGATATGGATTTATTCTTAAGGATATATTCCTTCCTGGATGTCAGGTGCCATTTGTCACACCCTGGATTTTGCTGTCCATCAGGATATAGGTGAAAAAAAAAAATTAAACTGCTTCATAGCTCAAGGAATTTAGTCAAGAGACATTTTTATACAATAGAGAAAGAAGTCACTATCCATTAACAAAGAATAAAAGATCCAGGCAAATCTATATTAGTGTGCATATGTACAGTGGCAGGATGCACAACACCACATTTCTTGAAGAAGTACTGTTGCAGAGTGTGCTGCAGCCCCACTAAAAATATCACACTCTTTTGGCCTGCCTGGCTTGATGCAAGAGTGCAGAAATGTTTTTTGATTGCACCAGGGCTAGAGAGACACATGGCAACTTCTGAATCTTCAGGTACCTTTAGTTCATTAATTCATTTACTCTGCTTTATTCGCAGGTTTGAAATTGCATTAAGGATGTAAAACAGTCTCTTTCCAGGCTCTGGTCCTGAAATGGATACCCCATGGCCAGACTGCTTTGTCCACACCAAGCCCCATGGACTTCTCCATGGCTCCAGGCAGAGAGCCATCAGTTTGCCTACACGCTGCTGGCTGCAAGAGCAGATCTCATGGTCACTGACACTACCAAGAGGTGCCATTAAATAAAATGTACACAAGCCTTCTCCCCCCTCTTCTCTTAGGATAGCTCAGAAAGAGGGAGAGCAGCTGCACAATGTGACTGTCATAACATCCACCGACCCACTGCTGAGGATCACACCTGACCTTGGGCCACCACCCACTGCCGGCCCCAGACAGACATTTCTCTCTTCTCCCTCCACCCCTGTGGGCCTCCCACAGCTGGAAGTGAGAAGCTGGTACCAGTGAGCTGCTGTTTCATTGAATGTATTCATGTACAATGGGGTACCAAGATCATCCAAACTGATTTATCTGGGAGGTTTCTCATCCATCGTGTCAGGCTGGTTTGCACTCCCTAAATTCAGCTGGTCTGAGATACAAGCACTTGTCTGATTGTAAACCCATGGAAGTGCAGCAGCCCTTAAAGTTTAACAAGAAAGATAAGCTTGACGTTTATCTGTTTTCAGGATACTCTGGAGCTTCGTGCTGGTTCATTGGTACGACCTTCCTGAAATGTTGATGCTGAGCCATTAAAAAATGAAAATGTATAGCTGTAATGACAAATCTGCTCTGTGTGTCATCTGTTGGCCCAACAGCAGCACTTGTGGATTCTCTGGGGTGATGTCACTCTCACATGGCATCTCCCAAAAATGTACAGGGAAAACAGGGATAGCACTGAGGTTGTCTAGTTCTGTTCAGTCTCTGTGACAGAAAATTGTGTAATTCTCATTCACCTATTATGAACCATGAACTACAGGCAGTAAGGTGAGATTATGTCAGAGAGATAATTTCTAATTACCTCTATACAGATATAAGCATTTATTTTATATATATATAAAATAAGAAAAATACATACACTTATGTAAATATATATAAAAATGATATAAAATATGGGATGGTTTCCAGGAGTGTCACCACAATCTGAGTGATTAATTACAAGAAAGTAGAAGCCAACTGCAAAGAGACACAGAACATATCCTATTCCTATTTTCCCTTCCCACGCAGTCTGGTGCTGTTAATTTACTTTTCTTAATTTAGTGACGATTACAGATGCAAATCTGACAGTGTGTAAAAACCAAAATTAGGAAGCAAATAGTAATGCTTGGGTTGGTACCAACATCAAATGGTGCCTTTAGCATCACATCTGGTTTGTGATCTGAGAGGACTACCTCTGCAGGGAGAGGCACTCACAATCATCTCTGAAAGTAGGATGAAGATTCTCATTATCAGGGAATTTATCTGCTAGCAGTAAATTACGAGCTGAAGGAACACCTTCCTCAGTACTGCAGGAGCCAGACATGAAATTAGGAGGATGTGGTGATGTTAGGCCAGGTGCTGCATGACTCCATAAACCTCTTACTCAGTTTTATACAGCAGGGACACTTTGTGGGAATTAAAGGTCTTGGTATATCTAGCAGAAAGAGAGCAAGGGTGGAAATAAATGGTGTTTCCTAACATGTCATTGTTAGTAGACACCAGGGAGACAAAAGAGTTGCTTAAGCTGGAGGACAGTGATAATATATTAAGAAATGGGTGATGGGCCAAATAACTTTAGTCTGCAAACTGGAGCTAAGTTTCTGAGGCTCAGAGAGCTAGGAATCCTGAGCTGTCTTCCAGTAAGAGGGCAAGCAACCCAATTTTCTTTCCACCTTATCATATGGTTTTATTATATTTTTAAACAGAACAATATGAAATAGATACCTGTTGTAGTACAGGCACTGTTTCAGAAGCCAACAGCTTTCTTCTAGCCCTGTATCCCTACAAAAGGAGAAGGAGGAAGAGTATAAAATAGTGCATGGATACAATTTACCATGAGAAAATATGATTCTTGTTAAACAGCTTGACAAGAATATTGTGGTTTGGGAGACAGAAGGGCAGCAAGGGGCAGGGTTCTCGAGGGTCACATTGCTTTGCAGCCCAGGGCATGTGGTGGCCTCAAGCTTTATGAACACTCACTACCCCGGGGTCTATTATCTGCCAGGCGCCACTGATGCCTGAATTATTGTATTTCAATAAAAATTGCAGCTTTGGTACTTAACCCAATAACTAGATTGTTGTATTCCCTTCCCACGCTGAATTGGCATCAGCAAAGAAGTGGAAAGCAGGATAGCTGCCCCCATCCTCCCCCTCTCAGCAGACACATATATGGCAGCCCTGGGCTCAGAGAGGCCAGGGACAGAATAAGTTCAATTGGTGGTGAATGCTAAGAATGCACCGCCACAAACCACAGGAACATCCATGCTAGGCACAAAGTATAAAATGCAGCCTGATTGGAGGCAGAGTGGAGACACTGTATCAGGGCTGAGGCAGAGATAAGCTAATAAACCCCCAGAAATTTAAAAAAATCCCCCAAAAATAAATAATAAAAAAATTCCCTATAAACTAACAGTATGCTGTAAAAACCTAGAAGAAAACAAAAAAAGCAACCACCAAAGCATGCTGCTTACAAATGCCTCTATGGCTGTAAACTCATTACTCATTTATATATGAAGTCAAAAATATTAAGATAAATGATGCTATTTACTACCATGATGCACCTAACATCAAAACAGATGTGTATTTTCAATGTTGGGTGCATTAAACACATTATCCAACTTTCAAAATACAATAAGTGATTTATGCTAGAGGTTGAATATGCCCAAGCAGCAACTAAAAACATAATAGAAAAAAACCCCCAAACAACCCAGAGCAGATCAGCACAACTAAGATACAAAGTCAGCCAGAAAGCTCAGAATTAACCACAAAACTGGAAGGTAAAAATTAAATAAATCCTTGCTTTTGGGCATCTTGGGCAAAATAATTTTTTTTTAATGGTTCACAATGTTTTCCAGGATTTGATCTGTGGTTCTGACACTCAGAGACATAAACATATTGGCCAACCAAGAAAAAAACCCATTTGCAGTATTTGTACTTTGTCAGAGGAGCCAGCACAAAAGTATATTTTCTGAAAAATGCATAAGCCAAAATTTCTGGAGTCAAACATAGTGTTTTCCAACCTTGGATTTTCCATATTAAAATCACAGCAAAATACCCATCTCCTCACAACACGTCCCAAAGGGGACACACATTTCTCCCTTAACAGGGGAGAGCAAAGAAAATGACCAAATTTTTTAGATAGGCTTCCTCAAATTTGACTGCAAGATAAAGAAAAAAAAATCTCCAGCCATTCTTCTTACCTTAATAACCTTGTCAAAAAAACCAGCTCATCACAACTCAATTAACCAGCCTGGGCACAAGGGGTTGTCCTTGGTGTGATGGCTCACTCTGAGGAGACTGGAAGAACATTTTCAGGAGAAACTTTACCTGCTGGCAGCAGAGTGGTTCCACCCTGGATGGCTCCACTTGATCAGAAAGGTTTTCCTTCCTCATTAAACAGAACCTGATCAAGATAAAGAGAAGCAGGCTGAAGCTTGTAGACATTTACCTCCCAAGCAGTGAGGAAGCACCTGAAAACGTTTTAGCCCTGTTTTGCAGCCACTTGTCAGCCAGAGCAGTAAGCTGGTACTCAGGCTGTATGTAAAAAACAGAGATGGCCAGAGCTTACATCTAATGTATGGGCAGTGAGGAACCTCAAGGGTGAGCTCCCTTATGAGGAGCAGTGGCTCTGCCATGGGGTTATGCTGGTTGATATGGGGATAATGGCTGCAGGGTGGGAGGTCTCCACGTCTGCTCTCTGAAAACTGAGAAAGGAATTTGCTTGGAAAGGGCTTAGCCACTGTTCAGACACTCTGTTAAAGGGCATGGAGACAAAAAGAAGGGGTTTTAAAACAAACTAGGGAACTCCAGTATATAGTGAGGACTTAAGAAAAAAATCATTGTGTCGTACAGTAGCAGCATGACCGTCTTTGACATGCAAGAGTTGTCCTGAGTTTACAAACTGTGTTCAGTGATACTAAAAATCTGGGTTTGTTTTTAAGATGCAAAGGAACAAGGCTGCCAATATTCAGGAAATAGTTCCAAGAACGATTTGCTTCATTAGCCATGGGTCTGAGGCCCCGTCTGAGAACATGTCATCACCTCGGGGGTAAGGAGAGGCCGATCGGGTGAAAGCCTAGGAATGCTCACCAGCTGGACCACCAAAACAGGCAGCAGGTGGCCGGGAAGCAGCTTGCTGAAGGTGCAGCTGCTTGGCTCTGCCTAATGGGAAGAGCTGTCCAGGGAAGGCTGGAAAAGTGCTCCTGCAGGAGGGCAGCGCTGCGTGAGAGAGAGTTTGTGGGACTGGCCAGGCCTGGGCGGTGAGGAGAGCTTGTCTGACCCTTCCCAGAGCCACTGAGGGGCTGTGCACTCACCCAGGAGGGCACTGCCCACGGGGCTGAGGTACTCCCAGAAATGCTTCCTGGTCTTGCTTCCAGTAACAAATTACTTCCTAGGGGACTCCCTATGGAGGAATATCCTTCCTACTGAGAGTTCAATCGCCAGCACTCAGTCAGAGGTAGGGTGTGAGCTTACTCCCCTCACACTCTCGCTTTGCCTTGCTGGCTCTTAAAGGGTCACAGTCCCTTTGTGCTGCATTGCATTGCTGCACCCTCTGGTGCCAGAGGCTGTAGGACACGAGAGAGTTTGGAAAACCTGAACATCCAAGTGACCTCTGTCTGGCCTGGCTCAGATACTCACAAGCATTTGCTTCTTGGAAGCAGGAATTCCTCTTCTCCTCGCGGTATGCCTAATGCTGGAGCACACAGACCTTTTTTGTCTTGCAGAACAAGAAATGGATTCAGTTTTATTTGTTCTTCAGGGAATAAATAAAATCTACAGGGATGCAGCTGTAAGCTGGAGAGATCTGCAGCTCCTGAGGCTGCTCTTGGCTGAAAGGAAGCGCCTCAGCTGCTGCTTCCATAAACCTGCTGACCAGTTTAGGACCCAGAATTAGAGGTGGACTGGTGAAAGACTGATCAATAGTTTGGGTGCAACTTTTTTACAATTTAGAAAAAAAGATTTTTTTATTGCTTCTTCAAGACTACGTTTATGCATGCTCCCAGCTGCCCCTTGCAGCTCATTTCTCACACAAAATCATGAGGGGAAAAAAACAAACCAAAATTATTCTAGCTACTCTCCCTTCAGGTTTTCAAAGGTGATTTTATGAGTGTCCTTTCTAAGTGCAAACACCGGTAGGGCAATCAGATGGGGGAGTGTTGGATACCACGTGAAATATTTGGTGGTTACACAGCACCAAGGAAGTCCAAGATAAACATACGAGGGACAAGACTAGCTAGAGATAAGATAGCTGGTGTTACTTGTGGATAGAGTCAGTTGAATAGAATCACAGAATCATTTAGGTTGGAAAAGCCCTGTATGAGCACTGTGCCCAACCATTAACCCAGCACTGCCAAGCCCAGCACTAAGCCATGTCCCGAAGTGCCGCATCTAGACATCTTTTAAATACCTCCAGGGCTGGAGACTCAACCACTTCCCTGGGCAGCCTGTTCCAGTGCTTGACAACCCTTTCAGTGGCGAAACCTTCCCAGCAGGCATAGAAGAACGTACCCCATCTCTATGGCCAGTTTTTAATAGCAGCCCTTCACTCTGGTGGGGTTAGTAGAGACAATGTGTTGTTGAAGTGTGTTAACATCCAGCTTAATCTTTTCTATCCAAATCTGTATAAAACCCATTTTTCTTGCAACATTTTAAACTCATTATTTTGTCTCTAAGATCAGGCTGAGAGTTATACTGCTAGTGTCAGACCTTGGGGTCAGCAAAGGCATTATTAGCAGGGTATTCTGAAATCCTACCAATGCAGGGAAGAAAAACCTAACAAATCCTCAAAATAACAGCATTCAGAAAACATTGCATGATGCACCTCTATAAGCATGCATTTCAAAATCGATTATTCCTTCATATTTGGGCCAGGCCTTGTAGAGCAGGTAAAGCCTTGAAGAATTCACTTTCCATGAAGGAAGATTTGTCAGACTTCTGAGCCAAAACCTTCACATTGACAAGCCCAGTGAATCAGGTCATGCAAACACCTGTTATGGATGAGCTAGATGTGTTCTATAAAATTTGGTGTACAGCTGGCTTTTGACTTGTTCTGTATTAAGAAGTTTCATTCTCCTGCAATTTTGCAACTGACATGAATAAAATTTTAAAAATTACTCATTCTACCATTCTTCTCTATAATGTTCACAAAGAAGTTTTCCTCTTTTCAGATTTCACCTCTTATTTCACCCTCAGTCCAATGAAAAAGACTGTAGACACAGGACTAATGGAATAAATCCCAACCCTATAGTTACTAACATTTAAACATCATTATCTGGGTGTGCAAGTTCACACCTCGGTGAGGAATAGGGTGAAACATGGAGAATTGCCACATTTGCAGCTGCTACTAGCTGACATGGCACCAAGGCAGATTGCTGTGGGGACAGTGCTACATCTGCTGCCCTGTTTATGGCAATGAACCAGACTCTCTCCACAGTTCCAGCTTCCTTGTGCTGCTCACATAGCGCAAAGGGATGCTAATAAGGCCACAAATAGCTCATAAAGAATTAAGATTTTGAAGGAAAAATGGAAATCACACTCACCTAAGTGTGCCAGACTTGAGTTTCCTTCATGTGGGTCCTTCTCTTATTCACATTGTGTGATGAAGGGTAAATTTTGGGAATGGTGGTGTATAGCTACAGCCATCCACTAATGGTCTATTCCAAAATTACAGTTCAGCACAACTTGGTAATTACTGTTATCCACGGGAGGGAGCGAAATGCCTTTAAAACAGCTCTTAAGAATATATTGAAGGGAGTCCTCACACGGGAAAGAATTTAACCCCAAAGCTTTGAAAAGAAAAAAAGACAAAACCTTTGATCTTGATCATTTGCTATGGCCTGAGTGCGCAGCTCAGGGCAGAAGCATTGGCCTCTGCTGTCTTCAGAGCCTGGAGTGGCTGCATGCCAAGAAAGTGCTCTGCAGTCCAAGCATAAGGACGGCTCTAAATAACACCGGCTACCAACAGCCCAGAGGGCAGGAGTGCAAGAGCTGAGCGTGAATTGGGGCAAGAAGCACCATTGCCATGCATCCTATTTTGGCAGCAAAGTGAGGTGTTGATTTTGAGAATGCCATCTCTAAGTTGTCTCTCAAAATAATATAATCCTCTTATTTCCTGCTTCACCAGTTTTAAGGTCGCTTTGGTGTTCTGGGGCAGTGTAAAGCTGTTGTAGCTCCACAGGGGAAAATCTTGGCTATTCCTCTTAGAGAAAAGCTTGACTGTCTGAGATGTTGTAGAAAGGAACGTGAATCTCAGTAACCCTCTGAAAGTGCAGTATACACAAATAATCTTTGTGCCTGCAATTCTCTCCTGGCCTGGATGCTAAGGCAGTTTTTAATGAGGATTTGGCTCTGAGTGCATGTTTCCATGAAATGCTTACAATCTTCTTTTCCAGCCCCCACGATAATACCTATGTGCACAAAAATAATAAAGTCCCATGTACAAATATGCAGAACCACATGCCAGTTCTTCAGCTTTCCAGCCCTTCCAAGGCCTCCAAGAGAGTGGCATTAGAGAGGGGGCAGGAGGACAGCTAAGATGCTGACACCCAGAACAAGGAGCAAAGGACGTATTGAAACGCTTTGTCAGGTCAGATCTTTATTCTGGCACTGAAGACAGAGCTACAGACTGACAGAAAGTGTTTATGACCCGGGCAGCAAGAAGACAACAGTGAAAGGATCAAGGCCTGTTAAACCAGGATACAGCTGTCCCCAGAGAACTTGATCCTGGCCAACGGGCTTTGGCAAGGAACAGTTCACATGCAATAGCTGTGTTTCGCTGTGGATGATTGCCTAAATCCCAGCTTAAAGTAGTTAAGTGCTCTACTCCCCCTCACATGATGATCTCTCAGTCTGATAAATCTAGGAGAAAGGGATGCAAAAATAACTAAAAATTAGGTTTTATCTGGTTTTTGGAAACATCTATTTTCACTATGAAAAGAAATATGTAGGGAATAGATGTACATCACCTTTTTGCTTCCATGAGCGTAAACAAAATTATGGGAGGTGGTGGGAAAACAAAAAAGCATGCTGGAATGAGGAAGAGAGAAAGCTGCAAAAAACAGTTCATTCATCGTAAAATTAAGAAGTCTAATGATGACAAAAGTACTAAGAGAAGATGCAACATCGAATCACAGAATATGCCAAGTTGGAAGGGATCCATCAGGATCACCGAGTCCAACCCCTGGCCCTGCACAGGATACTCCAAGAGTCACACCGTGTGCCTGAGCGTTGTCCAAATGCTTCTTGAACTCTGTCAGGCTTGGTTCTGTAACCACTTCCTTGGGGAGACCATTCCAGTGACCAGCCACCTTCTGGGTGGAGAACCTTTTCCTGATATGCAACATAAACCTACCCTGACTCAGCTTCACGCCATTAATAAAGAATTAAATAAACAAATAAATAAATAAATAAATGCCATTCACTGACTTCTGAAAAATTGTCATTATTATAGAAATGAGTAGTACAAACCATTAAAGTAATCCTACAAGGTTTTTCTGTACTCACAAGAAAAAGAAAATGATTGACCGTTTCTATGCAGGAAAATACAATCTTCAAAAATGAGTATTTGTGTTTCAGGGACATGCAAAACATGAATGCAGAGGATCAGGAAGCAGAAGTGTCCACATCAACAAAATGGACCATCACAGGGATAAAGCTATCTGGAAGGGTCCAAAAGGTGGCTGTCTGTGCAGCTCAGTCACTTAGTGGTGCAAAGTCTTTGTGACCAGAAAACCCTTTGACATGAACAATTCTACTGGGCAGTGACAGTGACATCAAGTGGATACATTAGTGAATTAAACAACTGAGTTACTCTGGTACACGGGAAGCTGTATTTTAGTAATGATTCATCTGAAAAGTGCTTCTACCATAAAACAGATTGAAAAGTGATTTGCCCTTTGTGGGACTCTTTATATTCATGTGTACATCATCCCCTCCCTCCATCTTCATATAGAGGGTAACTCCCACTTTATTTATTTGAATAGAAGAAATCGGGAAATTTTCCAAAGAGGCTGAGAAACGGGTAAAAAATGGGAAGCTTCATCCTTCCAGATACAAATAGAAACAGTTCATGAATGTAGAATTAGTTTGGGAAAACTCAGATGCATAAAATAGGACTGCCCCAGGCTATTTTAGCTTCTTCACAACAATGCTGTAGTACTTATTTAGTTATCCAGTAATGCCAAGCAACTGCTGATGACTTCATTATCCACAAGGTATGCATGCATGCACCCCAAATGAGTCCACTGCAAATGTACTTGCATCATTAAATTTAGAGTAAGGCACCAAAGCATTTTTAAAACACATTGGGACTCTTTAATGAAAAGACTTTTTTCCCTCTATATGGGTGAAAATATTCAAATGCAAAGCCTTCAGTGCAGCTTTAGTTTGGGATAAAAACACACCATTTTCACCATGAAAGTGGTGGCAGCGTCTCTTTTATCTTCATCTGCCAACACCCCTGTTTCAACCGCATACTCCCATGTGACCCATACTCCCATTTCAGCCTAAGTGCCTGCCACTCACTGGAACTTTTCTTTATTAGAACATTTTATTAGAGGGTTTGTACTGCTTGCTCAGCACTGTTGGAGTAGTGCCTTGCAAGTGAAATCAACAACGATGCTCAAGTGTGTAGTGGGCTTGGTGGAATACTCACACACTGTTTTGGTAGTTAAAAACAGGCTTGCATTTTGTCTTGGTTTCTGTCAGTGTCAGCCCTCTCACTACAAAGGAAAACTAAGTGTTTTAAACCCAGATTAGGTGGTGACAATCTCTGATGGCATGACCTAATAAAATGTAGTCCAGATGTCAGCAAAATTTTTTTGGACCATCTCTGTTGCCTACAACTTACAACACATAGACAGTGTGTGAGTATCTCTTTGATTTATGTGAATGGAAGTCTACAGAAATGCAAAATCTTGCATTAGAGCAAAGCATCCTCATGCTTCCCCCATGGCTGCCAGCCACCAGCATCCTCCAGGTATTAAGCAAACATCTCCAGAGGCTCTTGCTTTGCCCAAGTTTTACAGGGGTGCCAGGGTGATTTCCTACTATCCCCATCTAATACCTACTAAAACCATTCCTAGGACAAGGTTAGTTTTTTTGCCCATGCAAAGTTTAGGACTTTTCCATTATGATGAATCTTTGCTCCCTGGTCTTCTCCAAGGTACCAATCAAGGCCCTCTGAGATACTCACAGTACAAGAGGTTTTCTCCACTTCAGGTTGCCCTGTGCAGCTAGGGTGGCTCCCAAGCTTGCTCCCCTTTGGGATGAGAGTACACAAAAAAGCAGATGAGAGTGCCAACAAAGGACGGATTTGTTGTTTTGACTGGGGCCATGATGGCTCTTCCATTCAGCTTTTATCCTTAGAAACAGCCTTCCCTTGGACTGTACATCTGCTGTAAAAGGACAAATGTTCGTCTTTGCCCACTTCTGTACGTGCATCCTTTGTCTCCTCTGAGGCCAGTGCTCCTCACCACAGAGGTGCCCAGCCTTTGCTGAAGCAAAGTGACTATACTGAAAATCAATAGTAGAGCTAAGCACAGTAATGCCCTCTGTGTGCTTCAACTTCCAAGACCAATCATCTTTTGCTCTTGAAGAAATGCCGAGAGGAAATGAGAAATATTTTTAAAAACCCCACACCTTTTTAACTTACTGTGAATGTATCGCTGCTGCAGATGCATAAGTGCAAGTGGGAGTTAATATTCTTTGTCACTTCAGAAAGAACTTTAGTGAAGTGAACAGTAGGTCTTACCTTACTGTTGATGAGTACCTTGTAAAGGATTTCTTTAAGAAAGGGTATGGAGAAAAACAGAATGCAAATCTTGCTGTAAGTAAACCTGAGATTACTTGCTTTATGAACAATTTAGGTTTCTGGGGGAAAAAAAAGAAAAAAAGAAGAGAAACAATTTTCTATTGTAGAACTGCAAACCATGTGCTCAAATGCTTTCAAGACCAGTGCTAGCATTTCCCTATTCAAACCTAGATGAACAGGCTTTCTTCCCTACAAAACCATTGTAATGTACCTAGGCCAGGAAAACACTGAAAAGCCAAAACATTTGTACAAGTTCAGTATAACTGAAGAATAATTAGCACGTAGGTAAATAATAGAGTGTGCTAATGCAATGTAAGCCTGCACGAGATCTGTGTTTCGTAGTACAGATTTCACGTCAATGTCAAAGAAAGAATAATGCCTAACAATTAGAGTTTGTGATGCTGTCACTGGAGGAAAGGATTTCATTGCATGTCTACAGGGATTGTCTTATCAGGCCATTTGGATGCAAGATCGTGATGGTAAAACTATTCCACTGTATGCCCAGCCCCTCTGACTATTGCATTACAATGCTGTCAGGGTGCTGGGGCATAAAGATTTTACTGCAATCATTCTGAAGCTAATATATCCAGATACAATGATCTCAGTGTAGCTTGTTTTCCCAATAAATTTAAAAGAAAAAACAGATAAAAAGAACCGAAAAATTCAAAAACAATACGGAAGGTTGTTAAGGTTTGGGAAGGGCACTGCAGTTTCGTAAGGCACATAAGCTCGGACTCTTCCATATTATTATAGCACCAGTTGGGTCATGAGACTCTGGGATAGGATGCATGCAGTTGGAATGGAGAATCCCAATTTGCAAGATATTCTAAATTTTCTGGTTTTGAGGTACTTTGGCATTGGAACATGGCTGTAGTATCCCTAGAGTTCCTGAAGGGAACACCATACACAGTCCTGAAATCTTTCTCAGATGTAAAATATTTAATTGTTTCTATTAGCCACTTTAATGCTCTATTCATACAGGGTTAAAGTTGACTGATGGGGTTGCATAGACTTTCAGAACAGCCAGTACATCTGTATTCCCATTTTTAAAGATAAAACCCATGAAGTTAAAGCATGTATCATCCCTGCCTCAAAGCCTTAGCTCTGCCCCCAGACTTGAGAGCAGTACAGAGAATGGGGGTGTGTACGCTCGCTGCAGCCACGGCACGTGTCTGACACACCATCCCCTTGGCAACCCCTTGTCTCATTTATCTTCTTGAATGCTCGACTAACCTTCTCTATCTTATAGGCAGCTGCTCTGATTGGCACAGATGTTAATTAAACTAGGTAGTAACAGAGCACACACTGGAAAGGCGGCCCTCGGAGCTGAAAGAGATCCTCGTCCGCACCACTGCCCCACCGCCGTTCTCGGTTATGTGCATCGTGGAAGGAGTGAAGAAAAAATAACTTTATCCATGTTCCTGAGATCTGTAACAGCCTCACGACGGCAGAAGAAGGGACAGGGCAAGCATCAGCTGGTGGCAACACGTAGCAAATGGAGGTTACTGGTGAGCTGGAGATGTGGACAAAATACTCCTAATTGCTAGCACTGGCCTAAATTAAATTTCTGTTTTCTCTGCCCATGGGTTGCAATTTTCTTTTTCCTCATTTGAGCACTGTGATCTGCCAAGTTGTCCAGAGTCTTCTTTCAGGGTGAAATGTGCCATGAGGATATGAAACAGAGTTAAAATTTCAAGAAACAGGCTAATGCATCCTTCAGCCCTATTGGCTTTTCTTAAATTTTTCATCCAATATTCTAGAAATTTCCCCTCTAGAAATTTTCACAGTGACTTTGCTGGTTATTAAAGAATAACACAGCTATAAGGTGGTCTTAACTGAGAAAGACAAATCAGGAAATTTCCCCTGAAATTCCCATTGCCACTCTACTGTACCACCCATTCACAGAACACTGCAAAGGGCAGGATGAACTCCCACGACATGCTGATATATGAACCTTGTTGGACATAGTACATTTTAAGGCCCTATGCTTACTTCAGCTTTAATAAATCTCTATCCAATTCTTTGACCTACAGCAGAGCACTGGTCTTCCTGCACTTGTTTACCTTGCATAAAGCCGTGCTGCAGATACAACAAGAACCTTAAATTTTGAAAGTTTTGGCTGCCCCAAAAAGTTGATGAAGATTAGGTACTGGATAAGAGCGATTGAAACCACGTATATCGTTCTCAGATTGGATCCATCACTGAACATTCATGCAAAGTGAAAAGATAATTCTTGGATGTCACCTGTTTCTTTGAGGATGTCATGAGAATTCCTCCCTCAAATGGTTGAGTTTTTATTTCTGATCTGAATAATCACAAAGATTTTTCAGAACTGAGAAAATCTGTGGATTGTGCATTTAAATAGAAATGGTTTGCTATGAGAAAGGAAATATATTTGATATAACTTTTACTAACTGCGTTAGATTTACTTAGGTTCCAGATAAGATTAAATATAAGACCAGAAACTAGCCTGTTTAAACAGAAACTGCAGGTTTGAGAGTGTCTGCACCAGACCCCTGTGCAATCAAAGCTGTGAGCAATGAGCAGAGCTTCTCTGTTCTCCCAGGTAAGAAATTACCTGCTGACAACTCTGCAGCCGCTGGTCAGTGTTCCCTCTCATCAGTCCTCTCACTCTGTTCTGTGGGGCACTGCAGCTCCAAAAGTGCTCTCTTTCCCATGGTGTGTAACCTGAATACTTAAGGCTGTAAAAGGTCTCAGAGGATGTCACCAGGCTCAAGTCATTACCCCTCTCCCCAGCCAACATGCTGCTTAAGAACTTTATGCTCTGTTTGCCTTAATCCTTGCCAGTGCCGTTAGATGTGTCGTGCTTCCCCTCGCCTTCTCCTACCAGTTGTGATTTAGAATACATCAGAATATGACCCAGTTTTATAGTCACGGCGGGCTGTTTGCAGCACACAGAGCAGGTAGGAAGCTTCTCTAAGCTCCCTGTCTTTTTGAATCAAAAAATCATATGGTTGGTCTCACACATCCTGTGCCAAGCTCATAGGAACTGAGCTTCAAAGTAGAGAAACACTCCTGCCATTACAGTATTAAGAGTACAATCCTGTCTGTGTGCCTGCACTTGAAGTGCAAACATTATATAGGTAGCACTGAATATCAGTTTATTTTATTTCCAAAAATTAATTAATTAATACTAAAAATTTCCTTCTATCTACCTAAACCACTGTTTTTCCAAGACATTCCTAATCGATAGCCATGCTCCTATATTATTACTCTGTTTAGTGCCATCATCATACAGTTCCTGTAGCTTGTGAAACTCTTCAGTTTAATTTCATGATTTCAGAATTTTCAGACTGAATGCAGAAGAAAAAAAAGAAGACACTGTCTAGAACCTGAAACCAACACCAAAGCCCAGCCAGTAAATATCAGAACTTTGTAATTAATAGGTTTCAGCTCCCTTGTAAAGGGCTTAAATCATTTATCCCTATTTCATTGCCAGAAAAATCTCAATGTTCTTGTATTAAATGTAATGTATATTCATATATATTTTTTTTCCTGAATGCGTTCCAAAAACAGCCCATCAGCTCTGAGAAGTACTTGTTAATACCTCCATCATATGACAGCATTTGTTTGAAATATTTGCATGCCATATAGTTCAGAGTACCTTCTTTTTTCCAGGCAACAGCTAAAAATTTTACTACAGCATTAAGAAATTTTAATGACTGTTAAAAGGTTCCCTAATGACTATAATAAAGGACAATATTTTATTGATGTCAGCAACTAGCAGTTGACTTATGCAGTACTACTTTTTTAATCTTCTGGTTTGCTGTGTTCTTATATATCTCTGCTTCAATTCTTAAAGCAAAACCTGATGCATCTCAGCTGTGATTTAATGGGTTTACTCATAGCACTAAGAAGTTACTTAATGAATTAAGTGCTGTCTGTCCAGTGCATATGCCATTTTTCATGCTCTTTTCATGCTCATCGTCATTTACATTTGGATAGTTGTCTATAACCCTGTGCAATGGCTCCCCTAGGCTGGAAATCCAAAGCCTCGTTGTTTATGCCACAGTTAGTTTTACAAAACATCAGCAGAAGGTCCAAAATCTGATTCCCAGGTAAAGAAGACATCCCAGGCTTGGATGCCCGGTCCCTTTGATTGCCATCTACTTTGGTAACAGAAATTCAAGCATGACTTTGTTACCACCTGATGCTCTTTCCTTAGTCTATGGAAGTGCTTGTGATGGTCTATCAGGACATCCTGGAAGCCTACAAAGAGAAAGGTAGAAAGCCTTTGAAAAACTGCAAAAGATCATGGAATCAAGTCAGCTATTTTTTCCTGAATATACCCACCCCCATAAGGAAATGAGACGTGGCTGGGGTTCGGGTATATTCACACTTCTGATTTACTGTATGACCTTGGGCAAGTCACTCATTCCTCTTCTGCCTTTGTTTCTGTATCTGCATTACAGAAATAATAATTACATTTTCTGCTTCACACAGTTCTTCTGAGGCTTATTTAGTGTTATCAATACACAGTGCTTCACAAAATAGTGGAATTATTTTAACAAATATGTCAATCTAGGATGACTATTGAGAGCAACAAATTAAGAACTAGTTCTCACAGCAGTTCTTAGATCTGCCCCCTTGATCCCAGACATCTATCTGAGGGAAAAAGCTCTTAAAGAGTTGTACTATCAACAAAAGGCAGTAGTATCAAAGCCCCGGGCTTGCTCTGGCCTCTAAATGCTAGGGTAGGAATATAAAGGTAAAACGGATGCATGTCTGGAGCAACCCTCATTAACTGTGTGAGAGGGAACTAGCAGGGAATGAGCCTAACACACTGACTGGCTCCAAGCCCTGGCTGGGCTGGTGGTGGCACAGCAGAGCACAGCCCATTTAAATCACACTGCCCTCTCACATTAATCCTTGTGGAATGCTGAAACCATGTTACTTTTGATCACTTCATTCATTTGATTACTCCAACTGGTCAAAATGGGGTTTGAAGCATGTCTTGCACATGGAAGATGAAAGATGGAAAGGGTATAGGTACAAAGGTTCCCTACACAGAAGTCTGGCAGTTCCGTACAACTTATAAGTGGACCTCCCTGGTCCTTGCAGAGACTAGGAGAGTGCAAATTACCAGAAGCAATTAATTACTCACATGTAAGCTGCTGGACTCAATCCGGGGAATGGAGAGGACGACAATCCACGAGGTCAGAATGGAGCCTTAATGAGCCCTTCTGGCCTCAGACCCTGTGACTATTCAATTAGGCACGAGACCTTGCTGTGTGCCAAAAGGCCTTTCGCCCCAGCCTCCGGAGCTGCGGCTCCTTGTGCCAAGCCACAGACCTTGCCCTGGAAGTCTGGGCCGGCGCTAAATGCAGGCTGGTTGGACTGCTCTGCATCTCAGCCCTGAAATGAGGGCAAGCGAGTGACAGCCCAGCACAACTGCAGCCGCTCTTCACTTCAGTCTTGCCTTTAAGGGCATTGTGTTTTGTCGTCTTAAATTACAGTAAAATTGCAGTCAGCTGGGTAAACCCAAAGGCCCGTGTTGTTCTTCGCTGGTTTCTGCCATTCACAGAGTTTTCTCTCACTGAATCTCATGCACACCTATAGTTATTCAAAAATGCTTAAACGCTATAATGTTCAACCGAAGGCAGGGAATTTTGTGTTTAAATAAAAACCCAACTGATTTTTTTATATCCATTTGCTCTTTCACCCATCTCACAAGTCTCCTTCAAAATGATCCCTTTCTAAGTGATTAATTTTCCATGAGAAGATGCTAACACCAGGACAGTTCAAAAATAAATATCAGAAAAGAGCAAGCAAAAGGGAATGTGTCACATACTGACTACAGGGAAACAGTGCAAAACATCTAATCACAGCAGTGCCAGGAAAGTTGAACCTGTCCAAAAGGATCCAGTGCTCTCAATGTTTAATTGCTGTTGATGGCTGCTGGTCAGTCATGCATGACAATGTGTGTGTCACGCTGCTTCCTGCCTATGTTCATTCCTGTCAGCCTTCACTCCAGGTGATGAGTATGGCTTCTCTGACCAGGGGAGGGGTGGGGGGAGGAAAAGAGCCCTCACAGACACAAAGCAACTTGTACCCAAATAACCCAAGCCATAGGAGCAGAGTGCCAAAAATGGACAGCAAATGCTGGCTTTTATCAACCTCTCTATCCCTCCTTATTTATGCTTGAAAAAAAAGAAAAAAAAAGAAAAAAAAGAAAAAGAAGTGTGGCATCTGTGACCGACAGTATTCCAACTGGCAAGACTCAAGTCCCCTGTTTCCTTGATTATATGTTTGAACACATGCTTGGGGCTGCACGGAGCAATCTGAATTACAATCGGGCGGCAATGAACATTATAGTTTTTGGGGAACTGGAGCTTTAAAAACCTCCTCCTTGGGCTAATAAGAAAGAGATAGGGGGAAATATAGGAGAAGTAACTTAAAAGGTCTAGAAATTGTATAACAGCTTCCCACTGCTTTCTTAGAGTGACTGTTTAATGGTTTATGTATCTGGGCCCAGATTCAGCAAAGCACTTAAGCATACATTTAACTTTAACTATGTGAATGATCTCATCCTTATTCAGCAAAACCCTTAAATAAATGCTTAATTTTAAGCCTATGCTTAGCTGAGTTGCTGTAGCAGGGCCTCATCACACACTTCTGCATCCTGCTATGTCTGTCATATAATTAGAAAGAGTGCTGCTCTTTTACTTCCCCCATTGCTCTCTTCTTTTCAAAACAACAATCATTATTTCACCATTGTTTAACTTCCTTTTGCTCTCTGCAAAACCAGTGCCTGGGAGTCAAGACATTCCTTAAACATCCAGAATATATCTGCTCATTCTCATTCCACTTTGGATCCATCCGCAGTCGAAGTCAGGGTGAGTCCTGCTGCCGTCTCCAGTGGGAGCCAGGTCAGGCTCTTGGTCAGGACCACGTTCCGGATGTGCTGCAGTAGTACATGGACTGAGTTGTGGAAGAATGGGAAAGGCAGTGCAGTGGGGAGGTTTTTCTGCAATAAAAACACAGTAACAAGGCTTTAGCTGAATCAGAATTGATCCAACATCAGATGCGGTCGGGATACTTTGAGGAAGGAACTAAAACATCATTTCTGGACCACGACATTTCAAGCAATTAGGACATAGCATATGCCATTATGATGTAATGTTTTACGATGTAAAGTTTTGATGATGTAATTGTTTTACGATCACTTTGTTATTCTCTCTGTGTACTGCTTTCATTCATCTCTCCAATAAGTGGGAAATGAAGGTGGAATACAAAGCAGAGAGAAGAGCTTGTTTCACACGACATTTCTGGCTCATTTGAAGATGGTCCCTATTGCAATTGCCACCCTTTCCCCTCTCCATATCCACACCCACCCACCACTGAGAGTCAGGAAGGCTGTTCAATTTCATTGATGTTAAGGATGATGATGAGAATCATGTTTAAGTGCTAATACACAGATACAAATTGAGAAATGCTGTGTAGGGAGGTCAGTCCACTTTATTTTTCCTGAACTGGCTTTTGCTAGCTTTAATATTTGGAACAACTTGAGTTCCTCTGACATCACTGAGAAGAGTCTGTGTTTTAAAATTATTATTGTTATTATTATTATTATTACTACTACTATTATTATTACTACTTCTGGTACTACTAGAGAGGTGATATGGACAAAGAGCAATAGGTGCACAAGGAAGAATAACTCTACTCAATTTATATTATTTAATGTATGTGCTCATTCTTTTTTACCACAGACTGAAAAGTGTTGGCAAAATAACTCACTAAAGAAGTCCTGGGGTACATTCAAGTGTTACAATTTCTCTGCTCAGAAGTGCCATGGAAGGAAAATAAAAACATAAATAAGTAGTTTTGCAAGAACAGAACTAATGAAGCCCTGTTTCCAACAGCTTTGTGCCTTATAATTAATTGTGAGCTACAGTTGAAGCTTTTCCCAGGGGTGGGGCACATATGGTCCATCTCTCACACTCTCTGAGAAATATATAGATAGATATACTGTGTGGATTCTTTATGGTTAATAATGCATGAACTCACTCTGCAGTCTTGTTGTTAGGCAGGCTCCTTATCGGGTGTCTTTTCTTCACCATCCTCCTCCTTCCATCCTTCCACAACAAGTAGACAATTTTATTTTAATCTTAAAGGTTACTGTTCTGCCAAATTTGTCTGCAATCACCAAAGAGATTAAAACCTGAGTAGGTTAAACTACATACATGCATATACACAAACATGCACTGTGTGACTGAATAAGCCCTACCTGTATACGAAAGGTGGCTCCCAGTTGTATACAGCAGCAGTAGATATTTATTTTCATAACATGTAAAAGCAAAGGGAAAATACTATCATTTAATCCTTGCCCTTTTCTGGCATCCGCTCTTATAAAGCAGAAGTCACCAACACTCATGAGAACTGCAATAGAGATAAGCCAAATGAGCTCAACAAGAAATGACAAAGTCACTGCCAGCATGAGAACATGCCACGAAGTCAAGTCTGTGAAGTTCAGGTTTGGAATGCATTATGGTTTCTGAGGAAAAGCTCAGACTGCAGTGATGTGCATGCTGGCACTGAAGAACTTTGTCATACATGGCCCTTTCCTTTCTGTTCTGCAGGGATGTTAATGATTTGAAGCATTAAAAGGTGTTGTTCCTAGTTATGGTGATTTTCAGAAAATGGGGACTGTGAAAACAGGATTATCAAACCATTGGAAACTTACAACCACTTTTGAAGTTCAGGCCATGTAATGACTGTGTGTAGAGGAGGATGCAGCAAATCACTTGGAACTTGGCCTTGAATAAGATAGCCAAAAAAGCTCATGTAAAATTAATAAGCAGCCTTCCTTTTCATTTTAAATGCAACCAAAGCCCAAATGCTGGAATAAATACATTCGGTATACAGACAGAATTTTCATAAATCAGCCATGCTTATCCATATCCTTTGTACTTTGTAACCATTAGCCATACACTCTATTGAACATAATGTTTCCTAAGATCCCTGGTGGCTTCAGTATTAATCTGAATTCTGTGATTCCACTGTCAAGTTTAAATTACAGATCTGACCACAAACTCATTAGAAAATATACTGCTCTATTCTGTGCTTGGCTTTTCTTGATTCCATATTTTTACAAAAAAAAAAAAAAAAAGAAGAAGAAGAAAAGAAAAAAGATTGCCATTGCTCTTGCAAAAAGACTGATCTCTATGATGAGGCAATGAGCCAAATTTATTTTAGGAAGTGTTGAAAAAGCAAGCAGGATTCATCTTCATCTAATCCGTAACTAACGTAAATTGGATGTTTGGTGTTAGATATTTATAACAATTACACACCACATTTATTTATTTATTTATATTTTATGTAAAGGATGAAAGCTTAATTCTCTTAACTACCAGGGGGCAAGTATAATCTGTCCAGAGGAAAGCACAGTATGGCCAGACGAAATGATAGCTCTCTCACACTGCTCTGTCATTGCAACTAAGCCCTGACATGAAAGCCTTAAGGGTGTGGTAAAAAGGACTGCCCTCCAGTGTGCTGAAAGGAAACTTCAGCATCCTTGCTCATTCGTTTTTTGTATAAAAACTGACAGATGTGTCAAAGGTGTGATAGTTTTGTGAATAAGTAATAAGTCCTGACAAGTTGGACCTTATCATTCCCTTCAGCCTAAGGTGAGGAAGGAGCCTGGGGTAATAGCGGGGGCAACAGAAAAGCCCTGGATGGGACTTGCGGGATGGCTCGCCTCGTTCGTCTGTGCTCCTGCTGGTACAAAATGGATTTGATGACAAATCTGATCAAATTCATGCCTGGTGTAATTTCGGAGAGGTCAGTGGTGTTACACCAGGGAAAGCATCAGTCCTTGGTGTTTATTTAGGGAAGACGGCAGAGGCTCTGGAATAAGAGCAGTGCACTGAGCCATGAGCTCCCTTCCCCTCAGCAGAGCGGTGTGGATGCTTCACACGAAGGGCAGAATAATGTACGGGTACTTTGCCAAAACCTGTGCTTCAGCATGGCTCACAGAGAAGGTGCAATTAGTGCACTCGGCCAGTGTGACCCTTAGATGCCTTGCCCAGCACTGCCAGATCCACCTGAAATCTCTTTCCAAACAAAAGCAAACCAAGATTCTTCTCTTTGCAATATCTAGGTCATATTACAGGAGATTTACATTCAAGTGGAAGAAAAATAAAGAAGGTTGTAATACATTTATTTGTGAAGCAAAAGGTTTGCCTTTCTGCAGGGATAGCAAAGCACATATTTACAATGCATAGACTTGCAAAGATCACTAGTGCAATGAGAAACACACATGAGATAGTTTGGAAAGCAGGAATTCCAGATGGGAGGGAGCATATCCAAATGAGAATGCAAAAATATTTTTACAAGTAAATACTCATGGCCTCAGTATGTGACTTTCGTAAGCTTTCATTAGAAGGAAATAAACCAATATGGAAATGACAGCAGCTGAGATACTTAAAAACATGATTTGCTCTCAAACTTGTGGGGAAAAAAAAAAAAGTTTGGGAAATTATAATGCTACTTAGTAGATTTCCTTATCTATGTATTTTTCCACTCAGGTGTGTAATAAACCAGGAAAATCTAATAAAACGTTCCAGATAATGGGAAAAAAAGAAAAAAACATCAAATCAAGTTAACATATTTCTATTATACATACAACATATATAGGTCAAATAGACAAAGGATGAGAGAACAGGATCCGGTGTAAGAGTGTGCAATGGCATTGACTTTGCAGGTGATGGATGGTAGTAAGACACACAACCTCAGGGACAGAGGAAACTGGGACATGTGGGAAGCAAAAATCCCAGAAGCATGAGAGGGGACTGCAGGAATAGCATGGCAGTGAAGGACATTTGTTGAAGAAGTCAGGAGAAGGTCAGAGGCAAGAGCCAGACATTGTAGGGAAAAACATAGAGCCCAGTTTCCTGAATGCAGTGTAGCTGGAAACGGGTTCTGCAAAGGATGTGGGGGTACCAGATAGATGTGATGGGGCACAGAGATCTGAAATACTGCCCAATGAGGCTAGACAAGTGCTGGCACATGGGTTTGGACTGGGAGTTCTGTTCCACATTTCACAGACTTGTTCTAACTACTGCCCCCCCGCCTTCTTTATATTTTAAATTGCTTCAGTGCTGTCTTTCCTCTATTTTTTTTTTTCTCCTAAGGCCTGAAATGCGATGCCTGCTATGAACACTGTCTTCTTTTGACATTTTCACTCCCTGATAATGCTGCAAGCTAGCCTTGAATTTTAAAGAGTGGCACGCATGCACACACTCAAGCACTCCCACTCTGAGGCTGTCATTCTCATCAAACATCTGGAAATCTGTTTGCCAGAGCGCTGCCGCCAAATGCTCCTGCCTCATCCAGGCAGAATTGTGCTTCCCCTACAGGGTAAGCAAGAAGAGCTTGAGAGCAGATTTACAGCTGTTGATGTGGCAGCACTGAAGTCTTGTGCGGCAGCTCAGAGCTCCTTATTTATGGTTTTAACCCTCAGAGGAGTTTGGTTAGAGAACGGATTGGATATGGACATCCAAAGCCTTCTTGCAGCCTGAAGAATCCTTCCTTTTCCTTTTATTTCCAGCATCTTTACCATCCAGCCCTTCATAACTCTGGCCAAACACAGATGGCTGTAATTCCCTCAGACTCTGAGGACAGCATCAGCCTTGGTACTGAGACCTCTCTAGGCACAGTACCACAAGATTTCATCTCTTCAGCCCAGAGGAAGACGAAATGGAGGATCAGACTTCAAGGCATCTAAGTGCCTGAATCCCATCCCCTCTCTAAATCACTCCCTGACCTGAAGAAAATTCTGTTTCAGGCAGGACACATGAAACTGGTAACAAATATTGTCTTGTCTTATCTCAGGTCATAGGAGTAAGTCCTGTTACCCTGACCTCCTGTCCTGCCAATAAATTAATTAGGGAAATGACAGGGGTGGGGAAGGCAGGAAGGTGGCATCAAGGCTCTGAAGTAAACGAGCTGTAAAGATACATGTGGAGAAATGAGAGAAAGGGACTGTATTCCATCCAAAATGATACTTCTATCCAGTTCTGGATAGTGAGTGGAAAAACAGAGGGAGAGCAATGGGTAATGAACAGAGCCGAGACAAGATAACAACAAGCCACCTGCAGAGACATAAGAGAACAGTAAATAAAAGGAAAAAAGCCTTTCCATACATCAGTACTTTCCATAACATCAGGGTTAGCATCCAGGACTCCCAATGCAAAGCCCAGACACAGCTGCTTCCTTACGAGCCTAAATAACTTAACAGAAAATTTACATCTTGGTGAAGATGTTCAGCATGCTGGTGTGCAGACCAGAAATACTAGATTTCGGAAGGATTTTCCTCAAAAGGAGCAAAGCTTGCACACCAGGACACAGGGAGGCATTTGATGGCACAGCACGGAAGGGGAAACTGACTATTCCGTTCCTATTAGGACAGCTGGAAGTTACAGTAAATGGGCTATTGAGAACAATGGATTGGAGCCAATGGAAAGGCAACTTCCAAACATTTCAATTTAAAGGTCTCTCAGCTATGGAAAATGATTGCCATGGGGCTTTGTTTCAGGTCGAGGCACCAGGGAAAGTGCATTTAGAAAGCATGACAGTCCATTTAGCAGGCATCCCTCAGCCATAGGCACAGATTCCCTCAACAAACGCTCGGTTGTGTGCGCGTCTAATCTTCATCCAACTTGGAGGAAAAACACCACTAAAAGGCAAGGAGTTTTTAGTGAAGTTTCAGTGGTAAAGCTCCACACAGGCATCTCTTACAAAAAAAAATTCTGAATGTGTAAGAGCTGCTATTTACTGCTGTGCTGTTTAGTGTCTGGCAGGCCAGCCTCAGGAAACATGACTGAGGACTATTGTGCCTTCGGTCCTGATGATGGAAAGAATGAAACACAGTATATTTATTAACAGTGTTCTCTTAACTGCTGAACAGCTAGAATGAAATGAAGGCATTTAGACCTTTTTTCCTCCAAGCATTTATAAACTGTGTTAGTGCTCCAGTTACGTGTTTATCTTTCAGAAAAAGCATGAACAAAACCAGCCAAAACCAACCAAAACCAAATAACCCTAGAGATGTTGAAAAAGCAAAAGGTCAACAAATTGTTTGAATTCAGACAGTCCACTGGTCTGGCTTAGGAATGAACATCTGAGCTAAAGGAGGCTAAAGCTATGATATTTGTAAGGCCCAAGGAGAGATGCAGCCCTGATAAGTGGTCACTAGAATGGGGGCACTGTGTCCAGGAAGGTTGGGAGATTCATTCCAGGCATAGAGAACCACTGACAGAGAGAAAGGGTAGTGTGTGCTCATGACACATCTCATGTATTCGAAAGGGTCCAAAGTAAAACTCAAGAAAAAGAGGCAAAGGGAAATATTGCCACATTTTGCTTTTTTAACCTTACCTATCCCTGCTTATTTGTGCCCTTACAAAGAGGATGAGTGAAGTTGGAAAATGGTGAGTTAAGAGTAAATGGGCAGATTTAGCCCTTCTTGAGTTTACATTTGTTGTCTGGCATCATCCTGCCTTTTACGTCTCTCTTTCTACGGTCACACGTGTCCTGTCATGTATGTCCTGCCTCAAGTCTCACATGTGTGTCTGCATCTGGAGATTCAGGGCAGTGGCCCAGGTGTCAAAATGCCATCTCCCCTTAGCTCTAGAATGAATCACTTTGGATGCTTGATTACCCAAGAGCAGGGAGACTTATATGGGAATTAGTTGCCGTCAGCAGATGATCGGCTTATTCTACAAGTCTTATAATTTTATCTTGCTCGGGAAGAATAGGATTTAGGCTGAATCTGAGTCATTCCAATAGAACAGATAATCGTGCCTGTTTTATAATTGTGAGAGTAGGCTTGTTACATTCATTAGTTATCTCAGCTGGCAGGAACGCTGTTTATAGAGAAGTTTGAAGACTACCTGAGGCAGCTTAACCCTCTGAACACAAAAGAACGGTGGTTTTGAGGTACTACAGAATTAGTAGCTTATTTCCCAGTCTTCTTTCCATGTATCAAATGTTTCCTGTTGCAATGTGTGAATATAGCATGTATGCAGCACAGCACTCCTGGGAAGAGAGGTGATGAAAGACTTACCAGCACACGGGTTCAGAGGTACAGCAGTCGGGGATGGAGAAGAAAGTTTGGCCAAGTGTAATAAATCAAACCTGCAAATACATGAAAGAGTCAACAGAGGTTTTAAGCAAAATAAGTATCATTTATGTTCTCAAATTAGTCTTTGCAGAGTAAATAAAATAGGATGATGAACGGCTTCACTCCCAAATTGAAACAAATATGCATTAACCCATCTTTCAGACCTTCCTTTCAGGCAGAGATCTAATCCTGTTGCACACATAAGTAGTAGATTAGAAATATTTTTATTACATCTTTCAGTGCTTCTGTTACAAACTATTCAGTTGTTCCTCTGTTACCTGGGGTACATAAAAGTCTCATTCATTCCTTATGAAAAAGATTTTACACAATCCACAGACAGTGGTGATTTGGGTCTATTATATCTTGCTATGGACAGCTATCTGCTCATGTCTGGGAATCCTCCCATGCAATCATAAAATGATTAATGTCCCAAAACTTGAACTGCATCAGCAAGAGATTGCAGATTCACAACTTGCAGGTTAGAATCCTTTGTACCTCTTGCCTTTTAGAGGTTGTTGTTTTCTCCTAGAATGACATTTTAAGAGGACCCCACCATTTGTTATCCCTACTTTTTTTCAGTCTATCCAGCCTCATTATTTGTATGTGCTTATGGACTAAGGTGGTGACAGCTGATCTGGTTTTTATTATATTTGCTTTTTCCTGTTGCACACCGTTTGCCTACTTTGACAGAAATAAGACACCAAGGAACAAAATGATCAAAACAGTGACAAAAAGGAGGAAAAGATTGAATGCAACAAAATTTTACTTTTAATCAGCTTTGTTCTAATTTCAGCTTGCCCAACAGTTTTTGATATGCAAAAGAACTGTCCTTCATACTGATTTAATGAAAATGGTCATTTTGCTGAGGGTGTGCTATGTATAATCCAGTGAAGATGTGAATATGCTCAACTGAGTTGGTTTTTTTTTGAGCTCAGTATGCCCTCTGGTTTGTTTCTGGTTTGTTTCCACTTTAAAAAAAAAAATTACAGTTTTGATATCTGCTGCTTTTGCCAATTCAGACATTATTCATTTTTTTCTCAAAGCCAAGTCATTTGTTCCAGCTCAAAGTTACTTCTCTTAAGGCATTTGTCTGAGGTTACTTCTTTTTCTCTCTCCAGCCTGTCCCCACATCTATTCTTCCCATATATCATACAAACTGGTCTGCTTTGAACCTCCCCTTTTGTCAGCCACAACACTGCGGAAGGCGGTGATTTGTAGGCTCGGAGCAGCGAAGACAATGCATGCCTGGGTCAGTAGTAATTAAGGAATGTCAGTGGTCGAGAGGGAGAAAATTCAACTCAAGCCAAACTGAAGCATTTAGATATTTTACTGCTGCATCCTTTTAGGCCTCTCTCAGCTTATAAATATTAATTTAAAGACTACCAACAAGGACAGTAAACGGATTTAGGCATAAAACTTCCTGTCAGCGGTGATTTGTGCCCAATAAAAGGAGAGCTGGATAGAGAAAGCCTGCTTCACTAAGTTTATGATAGACAGTGAAAGGCTGCCATCAAAATAAAAAGGCTTTCACTCTGTCTTGTGTTGTATTGGCATCTCCTACCCTGACGAGCACCGTACTGGGGCTGTGTTGTTCCCTTTCACATCCAGCTCACTGAGGGAAAGGTCTGGGGCAGGACCAGCACTGGCAGTGGGCTCTGCACAGTCAGCAGGATGGAAAGGGGACTTTTACAGCAGTGGTGCCTTGTAGTGAACTCTGAGATGGAAAAAGCTGACAAAAGGCCATTCCTTTCCTACTAATGCCTAACCTGAATGTAGGAAAGAAGTCAGCAGGCACTGTAGAGTCTGTGAGAGTGTGCCTTTAAAATGTCACTATATTAATTGTAATAATATATTAATTATCTTCTGATCTCATTTCTGCACAGGAAACATTCACGGTAAACTATAATCTGTTTTATTTTCTGATAGAAAACAGCATAAATTTTATCCCTTTTTTTTTGTTTCTCTGAACAGCATAGTCTCTTTTTGTTTGAGTGGTAAGCTATGCTGTTGCTGAGTAGCATGATCACGAGAAGCTGAATACCAGCTAAATATCAACTAAACATAACACTTCAAGTAATTTTAACACTTTTTCCATACTTAAGTAATTGAGCCTGGATGCAGCAGATCATGCTTTCTGCATGTTTAGGCCTGGTCTCTACAATGCCCACTTGGCTCATGCTCTGTCTCTAGCTGGATCCACAAGCCAACATGCACCTTGTGTCTGATGTGAATATGATGTTTGGCCAATTTATTTATCCCCACTCTCAATTTACTGCTTGTACTGCAGGGGATGCTCTTACATGGTACCACAACCTTTCTAGTTCACCTCGCTCGTCTCAGGCTTACAGCTTAATATTTTAGGGAAGCAAATTAAAAGGTATCAACTTGGTAATCTCCATAAATCTTTAGCACTCTCAGTAAGTCATGGTGATTCTTTCCCTGCCTGGAGAATGTGGGCAGAAGTCATGCACAGGGTGGCTGGCCCCATTTTGGAAAAATGGTTTGTCTGTGTGGGACCTCCCTCCTAAAGAAGCTGCTCTCTGTGGCTCTTCAGTTCATTGTCAAGGCTTGGTCCATGGAGGATCACTAGGAAGGAAGTGCTGCTTGGGAAAACCTTCTGAGTGGAGGGCAGTGAGAGGAGGAAAACGGAACATGCATGTGGGGAAATACCCTTATGAAAAAAGCTGAAAGACAGAGCTACGCTTTGTCGATGGAATTAACATGAAGCAGAGGCCCTTAGAGAAGATCATTCTGAAAAGAAATGAAAAATACATAAAACTTTGTTTAATTTATGGAATTTATAGGCTGCTGACCAGTAAGTATAAAGTTCTGTTCCCATGGTCCTCACTATCACTCATGTATTACTTGTCAGTAAATGTGGTGCACTCAGAACATAACAGCTACGGCAATATTTCTGTTCCCACTGCAGCTTTACTACACCCATGAAACTCTGTAATCTTTAAATTCCCTCACTGTTAACATCTGCTGCAACATTATTGGTCCCAGCATAGCCAAGCTGCTCTGAAATTACATTTAGCAGGGTAGTTAATGCTAACAATATAATTCTAGAAGCAACCATGTTTTAAAAAGGCTTTATAACTGGCGTGGTTGCTCTGCTTCCCTTTGCTTTCACTCCTTCCCCATTTCCCTGCTTTTTGCCATTATCTCACCTGCAGGCCAGAATTCATGTTTAAACAGCATTTACACTTTTGTTTTGAATAACATTGTCATTTTGTTTCCCAGCCTTTGACTGCCAAGGTAAACTTCTGAAAACAGTTTTGTCTCACGTAGTTACAGCATCAAATTTTAAGAGTCCAAGGGCTGATGGCAGAAATTTCTAAAACTTTAATAAAATTAATATCTTTTATCACCCATTAGACTGTTTTTCATTACCCAACACAGAAGCAAAATAGACTGGTTGTCATTATTAATGATGATTCCTCAATATATAATTTGCAGCTTGTAAAGAGCTCAAGAGTTCAGCTTTGCTTTTATAAGGAAATGTTGGACAGAGTGCATTTAACTAAATCACTGAATGCTGTAAACATGTAATTATTCTTAAAAAAAATAAAATGTAAACACCCTAGAGTATTTGAAATTATGTTATAGATTTTTTTAGTGCTATGTACTATAATATATTTTAAAAACCTATGTATGGTTATGTAATTCCATATATAAAGCTTTATTCACAGATACTCAGCAAAATAACCACTTTTTTTAGAAAAAAAATATTTCTAAAAAAATTAAGCTCAAAACATTCATTTTTAATGCGGAGAATCAAAACCCCCACCTATTCAGCAGTTCCACCTTCAGCTGGAAATACTGACAGCTCTTTCAAAAAACAGCCTTGAAACACACACACTCTAGAGCTGAAAGAGTTCTGCTGTTAAACGCTTACATTGCTATTAGATTTTGTATGTTGTATATTTAGAATATTACTCTAAAAACTACGTTAATTTAAAATATCTCCAGAATCTCTGTTCACAGAATAACCAAATGTATAATTTGCGATTTCAAAGAATAATTATTGTATTACCCAGCATTGCACAAGGATAGATGGACTGCTAAATCTGTTAAATTTAACTGGTTCCTGATTCATGAACAGCAGTAAATGACATCTGTGCCAGATGGCAGTCAGCATTTGTGCACTGATACTCTGATTTTCCCTTCTCACGACCCATCTCGTCTCTGTTAGTATTTGCTGCTTAAGTGGCAGTGTCCATCATGAGATCATTTAATGTAGGTTAAAGCCAGTGGAGGAATTTCCCAGGAACACCTTGCAGGATTTTAATGCTACCACAGCAACAACAGTGCTACATTCAAGACAATTTATTAAATACTCTGCAGTCTAGTTCTATACTTCTCCCCCACATCTGTCTTCTAGTGATGCAGTTTTAAAGAAAGATGATCTTTGTTATTGTCTTGTTTAAAATGTGAAAATGTGTTTTCAGCAAATGAATAAACTAATGATTTCTTCATGAAATCATTGCTATGAAAGCATGTCTATCACAGTATGATGCTATTTCAAGTAATGTGATGTGGTTTCTTTTGAAACTTTGCATCAGAGTGGTGTTCAGGGCAATCTTGTGTGAGGTGTGGATCCCTTTCTTTCAAACTGTCATGTCCATGTCTGAAGTGGCTCCTACTACTACTTGCCAGGAGGGACTCCAAAATGTATCAGTGACATCGTTCTCCCAGTAAGAGGCAATCACAGAGCCTTTGAGAGAAAAAGTTAGGAGCTGTTCTATGCATCATTGCCATCACACATCAATCTCTGAGCATGTCATGGGGCATTATTTCAGAAAAAAATTTAATGTGGCTTTTTGTAATCAGAACTTGAATGCACTTTCCCCTCCTGTGTTCTCCTATCATGACAGAAACTGACACAAAACTGGGTAGGAAAAGCCATTTCAATGCAACCATTTGGAAATTTCTACCTCCTCATCTGAAAATCTGTAAAAGCTGCAGAATTTCTGAAAAGTACCTATTTAAGCTGGGTAATTAACTTCTAACATTGTTTTGATTAAAACAGGACTTGGGACAAAGGTGCTTAGTCTGGAAAGTTGCTTTTGGGAAACTAAAATTCGATGCTAGCTCAGGGTAGGAATCTGAATTCTTTTTCAGAACTGCCCTGATATAAAAAGCCATTATTTTGAACAATGCCATATTTTGCAAAAAAAGACATTATTTGAATATTTGCCTCAGTCTCCATACTGATGTGCAGCTAGTCTGGGACCATTTTGGAGGAAGCCATGTGGCTCGTGGGTGAAATGCCAGCTGAACTGGTAGCGCAGCATCTATAAGGGCAGTGAGATCTTCTGTATTGCACTATGTAAAAGTCCTCTCCTTCCTGACATGCCTAGAAAACCCTATAAAAGTAATTCTCAAACAACTCTAGAGATAATTGGCACTTGCTGAGGGGTGTCATAACTACATCATTTATCATAATACCAAACCCAGTACTTAGCTGTACAGAGCACTTTCATGCTTCTTGATTTTTTTTTCAAACTGCTGTACAAATATTTGCTAATTCCATTACTTACTGATTATAATAATTATGACCTGACTTTATGATGATCAATAAATGCACAATCTTCTCCTCATTTATTTTATGTGTAACTCCAAATATCTTAAAAGCTGACACTTGCACGAGCTGCCTTTCAGGAAGGGAACAGCAGTCTCCATAAAGTCGTATATTGGAAGCAGCGTTACAGTGCCAGTTATGGTAAAACCACACTGTACATACTTTTCAGGCTGTAAGGAGTAAATTAAGGTTGTATAAGCTATAAATCACAGATGGATCCTGGAGCCCTGACTATAAATAGTAATGGCCCTCTTTTAAGTAATGCATGGGATTAAAATAATAATCGAATATAAAATTATACAATAAATATACAATTCAATATATAACTATGTAAGACATAAAACACATAACAATATAAAATAAAAGGTAAAAATCCAGGCCCTTGTGGGCAGAGGAGGAAAGCAAGCAGTAATGGATCCACACTTCTGCATGTCTGCCCCAAGCTTGACAGTCTCAGCCTGTTCCCCTATAGACTATCCTTTTCCCTATCCTGCCCTTCCTTGTTTGGATTCCTGTGCTCAGTCCCATTCTTCTCACATAATCAGCTTCAGCATTACATCCTAGCACTTCTTTCACACCCATGAAGAGCCCTAAAGCAAACGTGTAATAAATTTAGAGAATTCAGCTCTTTGCTTACTGATTCAATCTACTGGATTTCCCACTCCAGGCTCTCACTTTTTAAGTAACAGTTTGGGAGCATATGACTTAGACTATTGAGGAAGATGAGGTGTTTAACTGCTGAATTAGATTAAATTTTGGCAGCCACAGGCTTCAAAGCTAAAAACTGCAGTGCCTAACTAGGACTTTCTCTAGTTCCTTGTCCAAACTATGTGTCTTGCTCTAATTGGATCAAATAATTTAAAAGCATTTGGAGATGGTATGTATATATGATTTCAGCCTCAAAGAAAACATATGATGTGGTTCATTTCAGCACTCATGTAGTTTTGAGGGATTTCTTTACAACTGGAAAATCTAATTACAACGAAGACTACAAGCTGCTCTTGGAAAGCAATAGTCAGCGACAACTGGCTATTGAGCACCACTGCAAGACACTGACCCTATCAGCCCTGGTAAGACCTGAATCATCATCACTGGGTTATGAATATATGTTCATATACATGTATATACATACATACATATATATATACGCACACACATATACATATACACACATATATGTATACACACACACACATATATATATGTATACACACACACACACACATATATATATGTATATACACACACACACACACATATATATATATATATATATATACACACACGCGTGGTATGTTCACATGTAGGAATATCAATAAGAGCTTCCTTTCTTTGTATTTGCAGACATAGGAACTCAGCACTGCATCCAGTCAAATCCTCCTAACCTCTCCAAAACCCAAACACAAGTGCCCCCTCATCCCTTCTTCCTCCTTTCAAAAGAGCTTCTTAAAAAAAGCTTTTTCCTCTCCACAGCTGAAACCAGTGTAGTGGATGAAATCAGAAAGAACAGAGAAAAAGCTCTCAAATCCAACTGGTTGTTATAATGGTCTAAATTATCAAACTAGTCACAATAAGCAGATCTTCCTGCTCTGAGGCTGACAGGGACCACAGCTCTCATAGAAAGACAGCAGGAAGAGTCCCAGATGCACCCACTGTCCTACCAGCCATGTATCCTTCCAGACCTTCGGGCCGCACGCGGATCAGCAGCCAGGATTTACAGCTGAAGATTCTCTGAGGTGGTTCTGCTGCACCTAAACCTGGCATTATCCTGGTGCTCCTCCTGCAGCACTCTAAATGAGAAATGCAGCTGAAGCAGCGCTGGTATTTACAAATTACAGCTCACTGTACCTTCTACAGTTCAGAGGAGGAGTAATATGTAACAACAGTGTAATGCTATTATTATGATAATGATGATTAATACACAGCCCTGAGCTATGCTAGTCTAAATGCTGAGCTCCACTGCCGTGTGTTCTATCAGAAAACTAATTCAGAAAGAGGCAAAGAATTTCCTTAAATAGTTTTTAGGAAGAAACACAGAAAAATAAGGCTTTGATACCTAATAACAATCTCTTTTGAACAATGTGCAGCAATGTTCCGTTTCAAAATGACTGCTGCCTTCAGCTACATGCACGGAGTAATCAATAGACAAATAAATAAAGGCAAAAGCAAAATGCAATTTTTTAAATTAACCTGAGACAGCATTTTATATTGGGGCAGATAGTAAATTTCTTGAAGTGTGGTCTGTGGCCTTCTTTCAAAGCGCTATTATTAAAGACATCTTCTCTAGTCAGGCTCAAGTACTTCTAAGCTCTTTATGCTGCTCCTGACTTTTAAACAACAGGGTGACATAGAAGGATAACTTTTCTTTCAGCTTGCAGTATGAACTCACACAGGATTGAGTATGATATCACAGATGATTGTTCGATGTACTAGCATAACAAAAATTTCTGTATTATTGATACACAACTGCGATAAAATTATGGTACTGAATGATAACATTATTTTATAGATTTACTTAAATTGAGAGTTAGCTGTGAAACTGATATGGTCAGTTACAATGTTTCACTGAGGGTATAAAAGTAGGACCACCTGTGACAGACCCAGTTTTTCCTTCCCTAGTTATAGCCTTCTAACACAAAAATTACTTGGCAAACTGCTTGGATTTCTAGTTTTGCTTCAACAAAAGTCCAAAGCTGCTTAAATGTCTTACTCACCTAGAAACCTAGAAATGTCTATTGAAATTAGCCACCAAGCTAAGTAGTCTGGGAGTGTGATTTACATTTATGGCACTTTAAGACTCCTTTACCCTTCCTGAGCAGTGGAAAGGTAGGTCAGCAAAAAAAGAGAATCAGGCCTTAGGACTATGCTATTTATAAAACAATATAAAATCAAAAGAGAATGTATTAAAATGGTAGCAAAAAAAGGTCTTTAAATCCATGTCCTTCTGTATTATTATGTTACAAAATCCTTTTCTTTTCTGAAGAGATTTCACAGTAAGCAAAAAAAGTATTTTTGAAAAGAATTGTTTTATATAAAAGTTGAATTAAAATTTGTAGAGCCACGCTGTAATAGCATTAAGACACTCCTGGGCATGTTTTAATGGTCCATTAATACTCCCCTCTGGTGACTGAATGCATGAGGCTGCCCATGCACAGTATGTATTAGTGGACCTCTGAAACATGTCCTATCACCTGTTAATACCATATTACAATGGTGCACTACCTGGGAAGCCTCAGAAATAACTTCCAAAAACTGAAGAAAATGTTTTTGAGCTTTGTAAAATATTATGATTGTTTGTCTGTGCCTATTGTATTGTTCAGATATTCAGTAAATAACAAGATGGTAGCAGAGCAAATAAACTCTATAAAACCCATAGAAAATGATCTGGTTTTAAATATTAAACTGCACCCTGAACAACATGAACAACCTCTCGTGTACCTGCAGAATGATGAATCCTTGCCTTAAAGAGATAATTGGTAAATAGAGTGTAGCTTAAGAAAGGTTACAAAGGAAGAAGTTCAGTAAGAGATGCCCACACAATTCTGCTCTACTCTTTCCCTCCTCCATTTTTATCTTTAACCTGTGCTTATTTTATCTACTGCAACTCTTTTCTATTCTTTCATAATAAGGACTTTGAAATACAAGATGCTGTGAGCCTTGATTACCTAGAGCAGAATGCTATAGATCCTCATTAGAAAGAACTTCAGGTATTTTTAACTCAGAAGGGCCTTTCAAGAAGTCTTATGCATAGATAAGCCTCTTGAGAAAAATACTCGAGCGTACACTAAAATGCACTCCCACTCAGCAAAGCATTACAGTTTCTCCATGTGCTTAAATTCCATTGAGCTCCAGCAGAAGTTACATGTTCCTAAAGATAAGCACACGTGTGAGCTTCTTGCTGGGAGGAAATGCACAGATGCTGCAGAGCCAGTTGTCTGTAATGCTGCCTTTTACATGATGCCAAGGAATGCGACACATTAAAGAGCTGGGAAAAACAAGTTGGTGACAAGTAAGAAAGGAACATGTTTCTAAAATACAGTTTGCTTTCCTTACTAGGAGCAAAAAATAGGAATATTTAATATGCTTAAAGTTGTTTCTTCATTTCGCATCTCATCTAAAAATATAATTGACGAGAAAATGAACAATTACTGCACAGATTATGTTCCTCCTCTCCTGACTTTTGTGACTATGCTATTTTATTTCCCTGAGATGCCTCTTAAACAACTGGACCAAACTAATTGCTTATTAAAAATAAGTAAAATGCATCTTTTAAGAGATACGAGTAACTACTTACTAGGAAGATTTCTTTCTTAGTCCTTCAATGGTTAATCATACAATTGCAGCATCACATTCATCTGAAGGTGCCTGGGCCCTGAAACATTTTGTGTCCAACCTACACAGTAAAAAAATCTCTTTCCAGTGCTGCCTGGAATATCACTATATCTGTTGGGGTTTTGGGTGCTCTGGGAGAGATGATTTTCCAAGCACAATTGCCTGCAAAATATGCCTTTCATGTAGACTCCAAAAGTTAACAAAAAATGGATAGACAAAATTTCCAGGATCTATGTTCCGGCATTTACCACACAGTTAATTAGACATACAGAAGTCCAGACAGACTCTTAATTTTTCAAGCACTCTGATGTGTCACAATCTGGACTGCATTTCCCCTTTCACCATATCTGGAAGATGCAGGTCTAGATTCACAAGCACCATTGCAAAAAGCCTCTACCTTTCCTGCCAGTGGTTTAGTGGAAAGGCTCCAACTCTTGAGTAAATCCCTCAGCCCCACAGAATGGCCCCTAGCTGCTTGTGGTGATCCCAATTTGTAAGAGGGCGTACACCTCAACATCCACTGCTCAAAGCACAGGAGTGCTGGTAGCCCCTCTGATCTCCTCGGTGGGTGGATGCCCACAAGGTGTGATGTAACGCTTTGAGAATGGGTCTGGGAAAACTTCTGTTTCCCCCTGACTATAATATCTTCACAACTGCCAGGCAAATCACTGATCTCTGTACCAGAGAGCTTTCTTCGGAAAAATCTCTCCCGGTCGTCTTCCACCTCTTTTACTTTTTAGACAGTTTTGCTCTCCGTTATTTTTTTCTCAGTCTACTACTTCAGTCTCAGAAAGAAGCCCTTTCCTGATTCCAAAACTGGTGCTGGCCCCTTACCAAAAATAGCAGATGTCAGGGTCTTGTGATTTGGTTACCCGTTACAATAAAAGAACAGTGATAGTGAGCCTGGTGATATGATAAACTCTGTAACTGTAAATGAGATGCAGACATTAAGGAAACGTTACTGATACATTAAACTGTAAGCCAAGAATGAAAAAGAAATGTGGAATTGGAATATTCGTTGCAGGGTAATGAAATGGCGATACAGAAAACTACAAAACAGCACCAACCAGAGAATTCAAAGGAAGGTATGTAATCATAGGGATATCCCAAGACCAATAGGAAGGAATACAGATAGAGAAAATTAAAGTTGCCAAGAAAAACTTCCTGACATTGAAATGCACTAAGCTTTCAGCTCATCTCTCAGGGGAATAGAAAGACCCATCGCTTGAAATGTTTAACACTAGACTGGAGGAATCACTAGAAAAATATACTACAGGGAACAACTTGTTATTGGCAGAAAGATGGACTGAATGCTGTAAAAGGGATTTTCTATCTCTAATGTTTACTTTTTATGATAGTCATTTATGTTTTTCCTTCATTACAGGTAGAGAAAAATCTATACAAGTTATTGGCTCTGGCACAGCATATTTAATTTCTGTAAAGCCACGTATCTGGGGCACTCTAGCAAGCTTAACTCTACTTCTTGCTTTTCCTTGTGCATTTTTCCACATACCCTGTGAGGTTCTTTTTAGTAAAAAGGGTAAAATTTTCACAGCATATTCCCAACACCAATAAAAAACCCATCCAAGCAACCCAGGTTTGGATTTAGTCCAAACTAAAGGTGGACTAAAGTGAGGGAGAAAATTATATCAGATGTTCAAAGGCAGAAGTTAACCAGTGGAAACATAAAGGAAACATTTAGAACATGAGAAAGAGAAGGAGGAAGACATGGAAGGAGAAAGATTTGGAAGAGTGGGAACTGCACATATCCATGACAGAAGATGGCTTGCAGGTCTTTGGAAATCACCTAGAGCCATGAGGGCTGGGAGAAGGTGCTGGGCAATGTTGGATAAGGTGATTTTCTTCTTCAGCAATTCCAACTCCTAAAGGACATAATTTCCCATACCCCTAGGAGATGAGCTGCAGGATGCAAACATCATCATTATAAGTACAGGAAAAGTCAAAGAGAGAAAAAGTAAAAGTGAAAGTACATCTGGTGATGGCTCTTTTGTGCCCTAGCACAGTGTAGCTGGTCGGGGTTAAAATTATGGGTGTTAATCAAATGAAAGCAAACAAATTAAAATCCTTCTATTTTTGTATGCAAACCCCAGGTTCTGTCATCAAACCCAAATGCTTTTCCTCAGAGCAGCAAAGTCAAAATACCAACTCCAAATTTTAAATACTATAACAACACTGAGGGTGCTAAAGCTTATTTCTCCCCATCCCTCCCTGTCCTCTCACAATCCTCACTGAAGAGCACCAGGAGCCTGGGCTGGCTTCAGTGCAGCAGTGCTACCTGAGGGATGCCAGGAGGACAGAGGTGATTCTGTGTTGCCCCTCTGGGGACACTGCGACAGCCCAGCCAAAAGGCATCTATTTTCCTCTGGAGAGAAGTGGGACGAGGAATGGTTTCCAAAGACACAGGCCTCTCATTTTTGCCAAGCAGCTTGAGTGTCCCTGCCTGGCTGCTGAGCAAAGGGTGTGATTAATGAAAAGATGTCAGAATGATAATCCTTACTATCAGGAAATAGGAGACAGGATTTTTTTTCCTTAGCAAATTGGGGGGTGGTGGGAAGAGTGAGAACAAAATAAGAAAGCAAGAAGGGAAACAAGGAAAAGGGAGGGGTTTTGAAGAGAGAAAACAGTAATATTACATATATATACACATATATATAAAATACAACCTCCCCTCTGCCCACCTCTTTTAATGTTTCTCTGGTGGAGTAATAAGATACCTTCAGCGTTATAAATAGCAGCACAGATGTTGACAGAAAAATGCTCCCTTAATTACCATACAAACTGCTTTACTTGAGTGAACCGTTTAAAGCAGCCTCCAAAGGAAGTTCACTCAAGCAATTCCACAGATTACAGCTAATGAACAATATTTCCTCGCTCCTATTTAGTGCTCATTAAAATGTAAAAGCCTTTCATTTTCAACAGGCACACAATAAATAATTCCTCTCTCCCTCTGCCTGGGAGCAGCCGGGATGGGAGCGGGGAGGGAGGAGACCGGCAGAGGGAGGCGGGGGGCTGCAGGAGGCAAATAAGTGGATTGGAGAAAAGCGGCCAATTCATTAAAATCCCTGGAAGCAGCGGTGAGTGCTGCTTGTTGGGAAAGGCCGTGTGTATGTTTGGAGCTCGGCAGGCAGGCTGGGAGCTGAGCAGGCAGCTCCCACCCGTCCCGGTTGAGCAACACACCACCCTGCTCCTGGGAGGCAGCCACCACTGCCAGGGTGAGTGGGGGCACAAATCGCCTCTGTACTCCCATAAAAACAACGTGGACAGAAGAAGGGGGACAGAAGATGAAAATGCCGTGGTGAAAACTGGCAGTCCAGCTCTTGTTGATGCTTGTTTGGACCCAGATTAAAATTCCTCCCTGGCTTCAACCTTGCAACCCATTGCACACCATTCCTTTTGTGCTCCTTTGAAGTTGTACAAAAGTTGAACTGGATATTTGCAGTGTTGGAAGCTGGTTTCATTCTTTAGCTCCTGAGGTGGAGCAGGTACAGGGCTGAACTTCAGGGTGCTGGGAGGCTGGAGACCAGAGGGGTCTGTGTGCACTGGGGCACTGTGAGATGTAGGAACCCATGGCAAACTTTATAGCAGCTTCCAGTGCCTAAAGATGGCTAGAAGAAAAGTGGAGAGGGACTTTTCACAAAGGCATGTAGTGATAGGACAAGGGGGAATGGCTTTAAGGAAAGAATGGTAGGTTTAGATGAGGTATTAGCAGGAAATTCTTCCTTGGGGGTGGTGAGGCACTGGCACAGGTTGCCCAAAGAAGCTGTGGATGTCCCATTCCTGGAAGTGTTCAAGGCCAGGTTGGATGGGGCTCTGAGCAACCTGGTCTAGTGGAAGGTGTCCCTGCCCATACCAGGGGGTTTAGAACTAGATGGTCTTTAAGGTCCCCTCCAATTCAAACCATTCTATGACTGTATGATTCTATGATTATCTATTCCCTTACCACTAACCTACTAGGATTTCAGCTTAATTTACAAAATAAAAAATTTTACAAGCCAGTTAAACCACGAACCAAAGCCTTAGCAAGAAAAAAAACCCCTAAAAACAAAGTCCACTGATCTGAAATTACTATTTAAATAGAATTCCAGTTAAGTGGGTGAATGGGAAATGCAGACGTATCAGCAGGATTGAAGTTAGTCACTGCATTGAAGTTAGTTCTGTGTGCTAACAGATGGATGGCATACAGAAACATTTTCCATCAGTTTACATAAGAATTGTTGAAGATGCAGACGATAAGAACCAAAAAGTTACGAGCCACTGAGATGCCATCCAGATACTGATTGGAAAACTGCAGGAAAGAAAACCTCTTTCACCCTCTCTTAAGATGAATGGTTAAACCACCATCCTAATGCAACTCAACACTGATGTTAAGCTGGGATATGCAGCAGAACACAGCTGAAAGGATACAGAAACAGAGGTTAATAGGCTGCAATTACAGGTGGAAGCATGACAGAAACATGACTCCTGCTTCCCTCATCTGCCAAAAACCCCACAACACCTGTCCCAATATTTTGGTTTTCTTAATTCACTTTTAATTATTTTTTTTGTTTCTTCACACTTCTAAGTGGCTGAGGGGCTTCATAATCCCTTCCTGCAGCCCAAATTCTTCCTACCCCTATTGCTGGCGCTGTGATCCCCTCTGCCCCCATGAGCCACGCCACCCCTCCACAGGGAAGTGAATCAGCAGCAGAGGTAGCTGTTCTATTAAAGGCAGTGTATTCCTGGGGGGGTTGTGTATCTCAACCTTGGCAGGGACTGCCAGAACAAAATCCCTGATATTAGCCTCCCTGAACGGAGGGAACAATCTGAGTAGGATAAAAAGCATCAGAGCTTTCTCCTGTCTTTAATTTCAAGGCTTAAAAAATTGACAAGTGTATTTCCTGCGGTGATGCTGGTATACCCTATACCTGAGCCATAAATAAGACTGTGGTGGTATTCAATCATCAGAAAAGAAAAAAGGAAAGCAGAGAACTAAGATCTTATATTGACCTAAGCCTCAGACTTAGATAAACTTGTCAGCAATATCACTTTGTGGTGACTTTATCTTTGTTAAACTTATGCATGGGGAAGATGCATTCTCACAGCTCGCAGGAGCCCCTGTGACCAGAGGAACCCCATTTGCTGCACTCCCAATGTGCCACCCTCGTGCAGTAAAATAAAACCTTGGCTCAAGGATGCAGTGACATTTCTATGTCAGGATAACTACTACAACAATATATTTTCTTTGAGAAAAATATTTGCAAATAACAATTGCAAATGGAGTGCAGAAGAGCTGGAAAGCAGATCCCCATCCTGCCCATGCCCTTTGAGCAGAGGTGCTGCACATTCTTACTGTGGTCCCAATAACCAAAATGTGTTTGGGTTTGTGCAGCAGTGAATAGTGCAACTCAGTATCTCACCCTGAGATGCCTCCTGTAAGCAGTCAGCTCTGGTAAAGAGGAAAGTTTACCAGCAGTGCAGTATTATTGATGCTTTCAACACTCTGTACTTGGTTTTTAACTAAGGTCATTTGAAATCGGTCTTTAACACCCATCTCATTTGCTTTTTTATACTTGCCAATTTAGTGTTGTATTCACAGTGATTAATTAGTTTGTGGTGAAGGTTTATTAGGTAATCTTTCTGTCAATCAAAAATCACAGAGGTTTCTGAGCAGAGAACACCCAGAGATTTTATAAAGATAAGGAACTGATATTGTTACCTTTGTGTATGAAAAGTAGGAGCTTTGTCTTGACATGTGGCCATGTACAAAAGACTTTAAAGAGTGCTTTTTATTCATGTTCCACCACAAAAGTAGCTTGATTCCCTCAGATTTTATTTTTTTTTAACAAGAATCTAGAAATACTTTTTCTTTCTCTGCCGTGTTTACTGCCTGATGAACTTGTAGGGCTGTTTTAGAAGATCAGGCAGTAGACTTCAACAATTTAAAAAATGCTGTAGCTCACCATTTGGGAAATCTGCTTTGCAGTTTATTCATCTCAGTATGATTGAAAGAAAGACCAAATGTAATGAATTTAAAAGCATCTTCACCTGGAAATTCTTCACCATGTTCATCTTTGGGAACACAACATACATATATATATATATCTATAACAATCTAAAGAGATTTCAGATTTTACACCTCTATGTGTGGAATAATAACTGAGATTCTTTTTAGGGAGAGAAGAAAGATTACATAAAATTAACTAATTCCAAAATGAAGACTCAACAGCATGCCATGTGAGAAATACAGATTATTGTCTGCCTGCCTTCTTTATGCATGTTTTTACTGACTTTTTATATTGTTCCGGGCATTGTGTGAAAATTTACTGCAATCTGTACTACACTATTTTCTACTTATAAGCTTTCTTGTTGACAAACATACCTAAAAAACAAAACAGGCAAAAAATTGCAAGATTCTTTTCGTTTTAGATAGGTCACTTTACAAATCTGCACAAACTTGGTGTTTTGCAGAAGCTCTTGAACCTTACTGTGAAAAATACAGTGAAGGTAAATGGCTTTCTAGACCAGAAAAGGTATTATATTGAAGAGGTTGGGAAGAGCACTTGGAGATCTTCACTGATTAAATTACACACTACATAAACATATGTCACATCATGGTTTTTACAGCACTAAGGTAACATGTAAAGAGATACAGATTAATACTAAGAATTCGACTAGCTTACCACTTTTCAGAGCCATTACTGTTTTAAATCACACCAGTGCCAGTCTAAAAATGTAAAATTGTCCATACCACTGTGAGAATAAGTAGCAAGTTAACTGGAGTCCTTCTTCTGTCACCTCCTTGAGAAAGCTGCAGGTTATTTCTATCACTCAGAGGTGATGAACAAGCAGCAGCAAAATCAGATGACGAATTCAGATGAAACTATACAGATGTAGCAGTTTTTTCCCCCTAGCTAAATTCAGGAGTTCTTTCTGTGGGCTCTGGGATTTCAGATCTGGAACTGGAACAGGAGAAGGGCACACAGGGCTGCAAATTGGGTAACTCTGACATAAGGACAGATAATATAAAACTATAATCTGTTGAATATGTAATCAGCATATTTAAAAGCAGCTTTTCCAAATTAAAAAAGAAAAAGGCAAGTACAGGTCTCTGATAAAATTATTACAGCACATGTTCTACAGCTTTGATAAACACCCCCTACCCACACCCACTCTTACGCACAAAGCCAAGAGAGATTGACTTCAACTGATTAATGTGAATTTAGAGACAGAAAACAGACAGGTTTTAGCCCAGAGTTCACCCACAGACTAAGCCTGACTATGAGAATGAAATACTTCCGGAGTTTGTATTATTTTAGTGTTACAAATCTAGCAGCTGTATGAAAATATGTTAAATATTAGTCTGGAAGCCAGAACAATGTAATTTCAGTGTATCTTTATTAATCACCATTTTTGGTTTTATTATTTCTGGTTTAGTTGGACTGCATTTTATTGAATTGGCTTTTGAAAAAGCTTTCATGGCTCTATCAGAAGTGGGAAGGCTCCATTCAGAGGTTTCCTTTCATGCCTGAGACATGAAATTGGAGCAACCAACAATTTGCACACATAATTCCAGCATACCAAATGAGGGAACAAAGAGAGAGACAAAAACTGAACCTGCTGCTTTCCCAGTCTTATTGCAGGAGACCACTGCAAGGGAAAAAAAAAAAAAGGGAAAAGAAAAAAAAGGGGGAATTAGCTGTTTTCTTGAGGTTCCCCCAGAAAGCTGAATCACCAGCATTTGGTCTATGGGTATGCAGGGGACGCCAGTGTGCCTCGCATGCCTGTGGTAGATGGATGATACTGATGGCAATCTAACTGGAACATCCTGCCTGAATATGAACAACAGATTTGTCAGTGTGTGACAGGCTGACAGCCCAGCTCCCAGCTGCTTGTCCACTGTTGTTAAATCAGTACCTTGTCTAAGTGTTCAGCAAAGAGGCAATCTGCTTCCTCCATTCGTACAGGCAGGTTGCCAGTTAAAAAACAAGCATTGGCTTTAGGCTGCAGTGCCATAATGCATTGAAAAGATGCAATCTAAACCTTTGTATACTCCTAAGGCAACAGAGAGCAGGACTTGGAAGTACAGGCTCAGACTTGAGACTATCTTTTTCAAAACAACAAGGATAACTCCACAGGGGAATCATGAAAGAAATGCATGAGGATTTGAAAACTGTGGATGACTTAACATTACTTATTTAAGGATGAAAATATGGCTTATTTTGGTACCAGGGAAGCAAGATCATCCTACTGTACTCAAGAACGTGCCAGAATTTCTTTATAACCTATTTTAAAACAGTTTATAATTCATCAACAGTAACAAGTAGCTCTAGGCTGAAATTTCATATGCAAAGATGCAATCCAGAAGCACTTCAGGGGGAAAAAAAACCAAAAAAAAAAAAAAGGAAAAAAGCGAAAAACAAAAAAGAAAAAAGCAGCTTGTGTACACAGCAACTCTAAATTACAGAACACAAATAAACAGCTTACTGGTTTCCGGTGCTGTCCTTTTTCCAGTGACAAAAATTCTCCAGCTGGTTTCAGTTCTTTAATTTGGTAGCTGTTGGTTGACCATATGAAAAAGAGGCTTAAAAAGTGTGATGACAGTGACAAGAACTAAGGAAATCACAAATCCTAGCACTAATACTAATGTTTTCAGCTCTTGGGTGTGCTGTGCATGTGAGGCAGCCTCTGAGGTGATCCTCAGCTGTCCGAGATCTGAGAATTTACACCACCAACTGCAGCGTCACTTTGGAAGCAGTTTTAGTCTGTCAGGTGATTCACAGAGTTTATTTAAGGGTCTCCAATTCTAGACCTATATATCAGACCTCTACTGGCTCAGAAAGAGCCATTATAGCCTATTGGGTCAATAATCATCGTGGTCTCATTCATGTCCCCCATGTGAGAGAGGCTTCCCAGCAGTGTCACTGCTCACCCTTGTCCCAGGTCAGCATCCAGGAGGTCTTACCAAGCCTCATGTTTTGCTCCTGTTCCAGGCTGGGAGCCTTGCCAAGCCCTTCCAAGCAGAAGGCTTCCTTCTGCCCTTCTACCTTGGGCAGAAATTGCACTGGTGGTTTCACGGGCAGCCAGCTGCGCCTTCCAACCGTGGCGTGTTCCGACACCGCTTACCTTGGCCCGAGGATTCATATTCAAGTCCCAAGAATGCAGGTGCATAAACATGTCAGGTTATGCACCTCTATCTTCTACAGCATCTTTTCCACACGGTCCTAGGTCAGGTAAGTATTCCTGCTCAGAACAGTGTTAATGAGCACACATTTTAGCTGAAGTCACTGAGATTTAAACATAGGCTTGTTACCGTCTGTCCTAATGACAGCCCATCACCGTTTAAAAATTTCTCTAGAAATCAGGATAAGAAGAATTATATTCACATACACATTTACATATAGTCTTGAAAATTACCCGTTCCAAAGTAATCACAGAGACTTCTAAAATACATTAGTTATCAATTTATCTTTTTCAAAATCCATAATAAGGCCTTTAGAAAATAAGGCAAATTGGAGTATAAAGAGACATGTAGAAAAAAGCCAATGCAACAGAATAATTTGTTTGCAGAATAATATTTTGCAACCTGTGCGACCTATGTGGAATACATAATGGTTTAGAAAAAAAAGATATAGGTGGCAGGTTTAAGTCTGAATTCTCCTCTTGGTAAGAAAACCATGTCTAATGAATACTGAAAGAAACTTTAGGTCACATCGCACTATCAAGCATGCTGGTACTTAATAAAACAACTACATCTTATGAATAAAATGAGAAAAAAAATTAAGCTAATACTCTATTATTGTGCCCTTCTTGATTCCCTTATAATTACCAAGTATCAAATCAATTTGTATGATGATGTTTCCCCCTTCTCTAGCAGATGTGCAAGATTTAGCAGAAGGGCAAAGTACTCAAACTACAAGGTTTAAAGTGGGAGCACAATCTGTTTGTGGCTTCCAAGTGTGCTGTAGCCGGAGTTATTTTTACTGTTTGTCACAGTCTAAAGGGAAAGGGGGCAAAATATTTATGTAAGAAATGCCTGCTCTGCATCTCATGTCACTGTTGTTAGGATGTGTCATAAAATTCAAACATAATTCTGTGACAATTAGCTTCATAATAATATATTCAGAAATACAATGCTGCATCCTATGCCAGAAACTGTTTTCTGCTTCAGTGTTTTATTGTGGCTGCATGTTTTAAAGGAGCCAACTATTTTAAACCAAAGCTGCTTTTTAAATTTTCCCCTATGGAAAAGTACGACATCGATGCACTCAGTTGCTGTCCACTACTATTTTCCCATTTGTGGAAAAATAGTTGTATTAAAAAAAAAAAAAAAATCCCAAAAGCATTGCTAAAATGTTCAGTCTCTTCATACATTTCATGTTGGGACATTTATAAAATGCTAGTTTGTTTCACCAGCCTCCTCGATGGTAATCTTTAATTAAATCTGTAATTTAATTATCTTTTTTCTTATTTTGTCCAGCTTTGTAACCTGGTTAATAGCAGTGAACATCTAAACTGCACCTTTATTTTCAGCTACTTTAATGTTTGTTTCTCAAGGATAATAAAATGAAGTGCCTTCAGCAGCTCGGCTTCCACAAGAATTTTTAAAGAAGCATTGTAAAAATTATAATTTATATGATAATTAATACAGAGGCATTATCTTACTTCTTTACCATGATGCCGGTGCTAATGAAAAAGTTACTGAGATGTTACTCTCAGGGCCAAAAAATAATAATGATAAAAAAATTTTGACTGAATATTAACTTGATACAACATTTACACAAATCAGTGGAAAGTATTTCCTGAGTTCCTCAGGCTTTAGCTGTATTTTTAGGTAGCATGTAAGATAAGAGGATAAAAAATACTTGCATTATTTCATGGATTGTTTTCCCAATTGCTAATCACACACTAAAGCATTATATCCAACAGCCTGAGACCTGGGGAAAGGGAGAGGGTGCCAGTGGTTCTGACCCATGGCTTTGACCCCGGAGCTTGCTCTCTCTTCACTTACATCCATTGCCGGGAACAGCAATGTACACCCAGAGCAAACACTCTGCCCTTACCTCTCGTTTTAAAATTCAGACGGAAGAGGACTTTATATGCGGATAACTTTTTGCCTTCATAGTTCCCACTTCAAGATGATTTTCAGTCAGCATGATATTATGAATCCATTTAACTGCGCTTAAGATCTCTCATTTAGAGTTAAGTGGAAGAAGAAAAGGCAAAATTGTCTTTGCAGATGTTAAGAAGAAATTCATTGCAAGCAATCATCATTTAATATCCAGTGCTGACTTTTTGAACAAATGCTTGCTCTAAATAATAAATCAAGTGAGTTGGCACTAACAATAATACCTTTGAATATGAATGAGGAAAATAAGAATATTAAAACAATAGAAACATTAACATACAAGGCCCTGCTATTTACAGGAGGGAATGGCAGAGGACACTATGAAAAATAGCTGTTGCTTAAACTCAGTTTTGTGATCTGTCACCAGCAGTGATGACTGCTGTTATGGAAAGAGAACCGGGTTCTTCCAGTCACCAGGTCCCTTAAATCCGAGCCTGCAGCATTTATTCTTTAAATAGGATGTGATGCTGCTGAGCTGTCTCCATCCTGTCTCCATCATTGAGTGCTCACCCATGTGGCAGGTGGACTGACAGGAGCCCCCTGCTACCAGCATCCTCTTTCCCTCTGCCACAGGAGTCTCACCGAGCTCTGCCAGAGCTTCCCATGAGGACATCCCTCAGGCTGCACAGCAGTGGAGATAAAAATCTGCAACTGCAGCAGCTCCAGGAGTGCACATGGACCCCAGGAGTGTTGTTTGTTATTTTGTCACTAATGCACACCAGTGAAATCACCTGGCAAGTTCTGGGACTGCTGAAGTTTTAATTCACTTTTCCTTCTGTGGCTGAAGGGTATTCGGTCTCAATAGCAGGTTACACTGTTAACCAAAGTACGTCACATAAGGAACAAGAGTAGCATCCAGGGTAACCAAACTAATCCAGGCTATGGATGTGAAATCCACACCTTGGGAGAAGATAGCTGTCTTTGTTCAAAGATGATGACAGTATTTTTCAGGGGTCTGGGTGTTGGTACAAGGCACGTAGGGCTTGGGAACCAGACAGCACACTGATCTGCTGTATTTTAACAGCACTTCTATTTCTCTGGTCTGTTTTGTATTTTACATGTATATTTTATATATTACACTGGATTAACCACATAATTTATGGAAATGGCTTTGCCTTAAAAAAATGCCCTATTGACTAACTGGGTAAGTAAAATATCAGAGGAAAAGAAGAGTAAATGGCAGGCTGAAGACACAAGTTCCAAACAAAACAAGCAGTGACTCCAGGACTAGCCATTAACCCCTTACCTGGCTGAAGCATCTCTTATGAGCAGTGTAGCCAGTTCCTTTAGACCACCATGTTCTCGGATGGCTCGACTTTTGCAAAGATACCTCTTCTACTAAGCATCTGGATGTTGACAGATATAAAGGAAAATATTAGGGGGAGAATGGAAATCAGGATTGACCTAAACCCATGGACTGCTCTTGTGTTTGGGCTGGATTAAGGTTACACCTTGAAGCTGTCACAGAAAATGAGACACAAATGGATATACAGATAAATAACACAGAGAAATAATCTGGGTTTTCTCTGGAAGAATAGAATCAGAGAGACTAAATGCCTTCACTAAGGTGCCAGGGAAAGCCTGGTGTCATCTCTAACTAAATGTCAAGAACAGTCCCTTAAACACAATGCTACCCATGCAAAAACATGGTGGCTTTGAGAACAGGAATGCAAATCCTTATATGCTGTGATTTTGGCTACTCCTTGCGCATTGTAGAGTGAGAAACTATTCTGCAGACAAGTGCCTTTTACCTGTATACATGGACATATTCCCAACCTGCTCCAAGCATGCTGCTGCGGGAGAAGGGCTGGAGGGCATAGCAGCATCCCTGTCCTGCTGCAGAGGTTGAGGAGCAGCAGCAGAATCAATGTTTCCCAGCTTTGGGGACTGTGCCAGCCTTGTATTTCCTTCTGCCTGCTCCAGACCTCTCTCTGCTGGAGCTGGCAGAGGTTGGAAAGCTGATTACTGCCTATTCTATCACTAACATGAAGATGGTACAGTTTTAACTCCTGCTGTTGAACCTCATTTTAGTGACCTTACACCAGTTCCCAGTAAAAGAGCTTTTTTTTAATCAACAAGTGGTTTGAAGTACTCTTGAGATAACTGCACTTCATCTTAATTATATATGAAGTACCTCCACATCCTTACTGTGCTTTACTGGAATTTGATGTGGCTTTCTCCTTGCCTTCTTGGGGTATCGCCTGCACAAACCCAACTATTATGAATATGTCTAAGATAAAAAATCCCAGGGCTTTTAAATGAACTGCAACATCCTACATTTGTTTCACATCAGACAATAAGGGAAGATGCTTTTAGCAGCATATTCCTACAGGCTGATGTTCCAGACACTACAATCAAATGTAAGGCTGTATTTGGAAGCAATTGTTCCAGATGGCTGCGTATTATGGAAGGTTCAGAAATTCACGAAATCCACTACGAAATTCAAGATTATAATAATAATAATAAAGAAGGATTTCTTCATAATTTTGCTTATAGAAAAACTATTGTCTTTTTAGAGGTGATGACCAACTATTCAGGCTTTTTATATATTCCCTCTCTCACTATCAGAAAGTCTGATCCACAATAAAGTTGTGTTTTGAAATCCTCCATTGGTACCAGCCTTGTCAATAGCGATATAGGATTAAGGACTTGCCAAGAGGAAGGAAGAGGAAAGATAAGTTATTACAAATACTTAAGTGTGAGGCCGAGGAAGAGAATAGTACCAGTAATTTAAGTCATATTTACCTGTGATATCATCAGGCTTATTTCAGTCATAAACTGAACTGTAACAACTGATCCCAAACTATAAACGTTTAAATGATTACATGATGAACAAGTTCAGGCAGATAAAATTTAATAATTTGAGACCAGATCCAACTGAGGTCTGTTTCCTCAGAGTGCTGATACCTACTTACACTTATGATGTATTTGAATAAAAAGCTGAAAAAAAATCTGGCTAGACTTTGCTACATGTAGACATTTAGTAGAGGCCTAATTATATTCCTTTTGATTAACCATCTTCATTAACTCTCTGCTGCAGAACATAACCTCTAACATGAAGACTGGCCTAGCACCACGTGGCACCGTACTTAGACATGTCCAAACCTGAAGCTTTGAAGTCTTTCTTCTCTTGGAAGCACATGCAAGCTGCAGTAGCCATTCCTGCAAGGAAGGTCACTTAAGGTGGTTCAGGCAGCCTGTGCCATGTCTGTCAGGGTGCCCTGAGTTTGGCTTCCCTACAGGGACAGAGATGTCTATTCATGGGCGGGGGGTTCGATAAAAACTTCCCTGCCACCCCTACTCTTGAAGCAGTGGCAAGCTCTCCCTAAAGTTGAGAAAACAATGTCTCATCTCATGAAGATAATTTGGACACTAATGTTCCATGAAGCAGATAGCTTTACAAAGCAGTTTCTTTTCTTTAATGATCAGGAATCAATTGCACAGATTTCTGCTAATCTATCCACATATTTTCACACCATTCCTTTCCTTGTGCCTTTCCATTGAGGAAAATGGAGCTTCCTGTATTTTATTTCATGTGTGAAAGCTACTGCCAAAATTGCAGCTGCCTGGTGTTTTGTCAGAACTCGCTTTTTAAATTCATGATTTGCCTGGAAACTCTGTTTAAAACAATTATGAAGGTCTAACAGTTGCCATTGCCTATAACTGCCCAGTACTGACCATCTTTTGTTTTGTTGCACTAGATACCCGAGAAGCAAAGCTTCTTCTATTTGTCATAAATGTACAGCCTGCAACAGGGTACAGCTGTGAGATATCTTTCTCAGCAGTATTGGTGTCTTTTTACAAACAAGTACTTCAGAAAAGACTTAGCTGAATAGTCCTAAATTATTATATTTAAAATATAGAAATTATTGAACTATATACTTCATATATTTTAGTGGAAAACCTGCTTATTTAAATACCCTGCACACACTGAATTTCCTGGTTATGAAAAAAGTGAAGAAAAATACTATTTGCTTTTAGGTAATCAGATTCTGTGGGATCTAATCCTATATCCTATTTATGGCTGTGCTAGCTATTCAAAATTAAAATGAACCTTTCATCCGTGTGTATCATAAATGGGCATTTATCAGGATTATATGATTTTGCAATCCATCTGAATATGTAACCAGAATTTGTTTTCTTTCCGTTTCACTATGTAATTACCATGCAACAATAACAAAAGTGACATGTTTGAAGAACAGATAAAATGCTGTAAATTGGCCAGTAATGGTGATATTTCCTCATCTTCTGAAAAACCCATTTATTCTCTCTCTCAACAAATCAAGGCATTGTCAGCCCATACTCATCTTGTGGCCAGAGGGGCCCTACCAATTTCTAGATGTAAGTGAATACTGGAATGCAGATGAGGGCTACTAACTAAGGCTTTCAACCCAGGCAGCTGGTCTTAGCTTGCCTCAATTTCTAAATCATCCATAATGGGGCCAAGACCTCCGAAGCACTAAAAAGAGCGAGCTGACATGCTGGACAAACTGTTAATTTTTTCCTGAAGAAGCTGCTATATTGCACATCTGTCACTGCTGTGCAGACAATTACTCGCCGAGTGGAAAAAAAATCTGCTGCTTGTTTCTCTCGTGTAGTCGTTAACGGGAGTGATGGAGAAACACAAGCGCGTGAGAGCCGCTACGGGAAAGCTTCTCAGCCTTCCCCTGCCTTTTGTATCGATGTTTTAAATGTTTGAAAGCATCCACGCTCTGTGGTGTGCACTCTGAATTGTGACAATTAAGCCCACACCTTAAGACATTTGATATTCTATGGCTGCAATAAAGGTGCAAGTTGCAAAGATCTGTGTACTTCAGCTACGAAGTGCCCTGAAAGCCTTCCTCTCTAAATTGCTTCACTGCTCTGTAACACACAGGGGAAGGTTTTCAGACACCATCATTGCAAGATGATAAACACAATGGGAGACTGATGAGAATAAAACTGCTGAAAGCATTACTTCTCATGCTACGTTTCTCAAATATCTATTAAAATATGAAAAAATGTTTAATTGTGAAATACCCACAAATTTTACACCAAGAGGGGCTCAAACTATCATTAATAACTGTTCTGAGCCAAGAAGGGAAAATGATTGCCAGAGGTCCAAAGCACAGGTGGCCAACAAGCATGTGCTTGGTCCTGGAGGGAACAAAAAACAGAACTTGGGACGACTCAATGGATATGGAAACTACCCAGGTAGGGCCTCATAATAACATGAATCAAAGCTGGCAAGAGAATCCCTAAAGTCACACCCTTCAACCACACTAGCTATTAAACATTTAATGTGATATAAAATACTATATATGTGATAAAATACTTGTATAAAATACTGACCAAAGACAGGCTTACCTATGGAATGAGTTTAGTACTTTAATTATTAAATCAGCATACAGAATGATGAAAACATCATCAAGTGCTGTTCCAAACATTTCTGATGGCAGGAAAACCATGGCACAGTAACCTGCTGCTGGCCTACAAGCATTTCCCCCGTTTTAAGAGGTTACATGACTCACGTGCCGACCAAAGGATGAACCTGGTTCACTGGCTCAATTCTGTGAACACTAAACTTTTGGAAGTCATGACTCAGAACTCATCTTTCATCAATGAATAATATCAATCTAGAATAATTAAACAAATTAATAAGATAAAACATTACCTTCACTGTTTTTTTCTCGTTCCTCTGGCACCAGACACAATTGGGTGATGTTTTCCAGGCAAAAATTTTGCAGGATAATACACAAACAGAAGTGGTGGCTTTCAGCAAAACATGGTATTACAGGGAACTCTCAGATTATACAGGGCATGACCACAAGGCCTTATCTGAGGTCTAAACCAACATAAAAACTGAAATGCATTTCTAAGGAAGATGGGTTGATAACAGTTCAACATGAAAAAAGCAGTGGTGGATAGTCGTGGAGAAAAGGTTCACAGTGAGGAAGAACAAGTATCTGAGAGCAGGATGACAAAAACCACTCTGTGTTCTGCTGGAAAATTTAAGAACTGTGAAGGAATGCTCTTCTGTGGCAGTCTGAGTGGTGTCTGGATGACTTATGCTATTTGACTACATTTAAGGCAGAAGACAACTGTAACATATGGATAAAAAGGTAAAAAATTGGCAAGAGTAGACCACACCCTTGGCAACTGGTGACACTGTCTTGCTGAAGAGAAATTGGGATACACTTAAAAACACCAGATGTATAATGTGTCTGTTTAGTAGGACACAATCAGGAGCCTCTGCGATTCCCTTGCCAGCTGATTACATATCATCTGCTAAATAAAATAGTATTTATTGACAGTTGACTCAAAAAAACCCACCACCAAAACCTGAACATTTACAGGAAAACTTGTGATAAAGTTTTTGTTGCATTAAACTGACATACTAAAATACAACAAAGGTTACAAAGTTAGGATAAAAATCAGGGCACAAAAGCATATTTCATCTATTAAGATTAACAGCAATGAGAGTGGCCACTTGTGCCAGTGCAGAACAGATTTTCATGTTGCCTTGGACTGTGAAAAATGGGTGAAAAATGACACAGAATGGAACAAAACTTCAGCTGTGCCTGCAGTGGCTCCTGCCTGGTCAGCAGGTGCCGCCCATGGCATCATGCTGGGCACCTAAAAGGACACTGCCAATTCAATGTTTCCTTTGAAAACTCCCACTTCAAGTAACATCCTAAGTGATGAAATCTCAGCTTCTGGGGGACTGTGATCTAACATGCCACATGCTGGCATACAAGGTCAGACTCAGTTTTCTGGTTTGTCTCTGCATTCCTTTATCACATATATGACCCAAAAACAGTTGAGAATTTTGTGTTCACTTGTTACCCTCTTCTCTTGCGAAGGATCCACAGGATCTCAGCCCACCAGGGCCACATTCATAGGATCTACAGCAGACAAAGAGAAGAATGGCTGACTTGGAGCAGCCAAGATGTTTTCCCCAAGACCCCACATAATTTCCTCTTTCGCCTGACTTTGTGACCCTTAATTTTTCCTTCACTTCATCAGTGTTTACAGGGAAAAATAGCTGCTGAATGTGGCCCCACACGAACAAAAAGAGAGCTTTCATTCATTGTGCACTTCAGAATATGCCTTTTATCCAGGGAAACTGCTTCAGACTATTTATCTCTAAAGGTATTTTTCAGAAACAATTAAGATCACAAAGGTAGTATATAAAATGTCACAGAATTTTTCTATGGCTTGAAAAATAATTATCAGCTTATTTGCATTGTTAAACGTTAATTAGCTATGAATGGTAATTTTTTTTCAACACTGCAATACTTCAATTTCTCATTACAAAATAATTTCAGCTCTATTAATTAGTTCTAACAGTAACTCATAGTAATGGATGACACCTTAAGTGAGCTATTAAATGCACTTTACCACTGATTGGGAAGAAGACAACTAAAAAACCTGGCTAGGTTTACATAAAGACAGAATATGAAACAATACATTGTGGATTTATTGACTTTTGTGGAAGCAACACACCCCCTTTCAGTAAGGCAGGCTCAGCAGAACCAGAGGTTTTGTCACACTTCTGTCAGGTTCATGGAGTGGGCATGCACCGAACGGCCCAGTATTTAACCATTGTTTCCATTATTTTATGTATGACGTTGTTTGTAGAGATCTACACCTCTATGCATGCACGCATTTGTGTAGACACATGCACACAAATAATTTTCTCAACTACAGAGTAAACTCCATTTTTAAAAAAAATTTTTTTTTTGTTTGCTTTTTTGATTCACCAGGTCCAAAGACAGCAAAGGTATGTGGTTCTGGCCAAAAATATTCAAAGATCCACTACGTCGGATGGTGACAAAAACCATTACAGAATACTCCCCTTGCTATGACATTGTAACCTTTTTGCAATGGTCCAGTACAATTAAGTCTTGTAGTGATCTCTTTCTCAAAACACTGCCTAAAAATCTGCATCTATAACCAATCCTGCACTGAAGAGCATGAACCTCTCAGATGGCTGGTGAAATAGCAGCCTGTGCCTGGCACAAAATCCCACAGCAGTGGCTACAAATTGCATGATGACCCTTCTGGGAAGTCCAAACCTGTACTCACCATTCATTTACCAGGACATTACTGCTAATGTCTCAGAAACTGAGATGTGTTGACCCTTTAAATCTGAAGCGAAAGTTACCTTGGATGCTGCTCTTCACAGGAGATTCCGACAGTTCCAAAAGAAGCTGAGGAGCAAGAATATGTTGCCCAAAACACACTTTATTGAGCTGGTGCTCCTTGCTTGAGTACCTGGAGCCTCTAGACCTGCCCAGCCTGCAGCTCCCCAGCAGGAAGCCTGGCCATCCCTGTCTCCCCAGCCTCCCAAAACACATCCTCCTGAGCTGGAAGCATGGAAACTGCTGTAAGGGCAGCCTCCAATGACTGATCCATACTAGAACCACAAAATTCAAAAGGTGATTTCAGATTTTCCTGTTCTTTGCTTTGTGACTGGGAGCATTCAAGTTTGGAGAGACTTTGGGAGACCTTCTCTGCCTGAAGCCAGAAGGTTTCAGGGACCTCAAACTGTCAAGGCTTCCAGGGTCTTTAATTTTCCAGAAGGGAGACTGTCTCTGAGCCTATGGGGAAGGACTGGTGACCCAGAACTGAAGACTGGGGTAATTTAATCTCTGATTAACCCATGCAATACACTGTCTTGGCTGCAGTTTATCAGAAAAAGCACAATTCCACAAATGACTAGATTTTGCTGAATAAACATTATCTGACACAAAAATTTTTACTTTTTTGATGAATACAGAGTCTAGCTCTCACATGAGAATACCTTCATTCTAAGAAGCAGATCTTTTTCCTCTGAAGTCAGAGATTTGGCTGACCATAGTGCAAATTCAGGATTTTCAGAATTTTTTTTATTAAAGGAAAGCCCAAGAGAGAGTCAGCACTTGAGGCAGCCTACCCAGTGCAAAGTGCCTCTACTACCAGCTCTCCTGGAGTGGTGTCCATTCACCGCCCTGGATGTTTAAGAGGGAACCTAGCTGTGAGAGGAATACTTCTAATGTTATCAGTAACAGTAAAACAGGTATCATATCCTGGGACTCCAGGTTGCAGGTCTGATTCCCTACACTACTCCTCCATGAACCTTTACTAAGGAAGACCCAATGCTTACTGGGAAAACTGCAGGTAGGTACAATGTAGAGGTTGAAAGGTGATCTTCTCTATTCCAACACTTTTGCCAGTGGCATCATTACTGTCCAGATCTCTTGTTCTATAAAATTCCTGGGCAAGAGCTACTGTTTAGCAGCTGACCTATCTTTATGGGCAATGGATAGAAATTGTCAAATTCAGTTAGTAAGAACTGTAATTCACATGCTCATTGACAAAAGAAGATGAAAAACAAATCAGCTTACACACTACAGTGAGTATAAAGGCACCTAGGTAATTGTGTTACTTATTATTTACATCACATTAGGAAAACCCTTAAAATCATTATTGGTTCACTCTCAAAATCTCTTACTTCAGTAATAAGGCATACCAGGGCATATGAAAAAGAAATCTGTAAATTGTTCTTCCAGACAGTGGAACTATTTGAGTTTAATCTAAATTAACATACTGAGTATCCCTGGCATTCCCATTCAACAGTTTTTTGCATCCTGTATTCACATATGTATGGTTTATGTTGCAGATCCTATTGTTACTAGGGGAAGTGTGAGGGCCAGCACCACATCTACTGACACTCTGGCATCTTGAAAATTTTAGCTAAACATTCCACTTTTTTCACAATAGGCAGAACATCTAGATAACCTGGAACTTCTGAAAATAAATTAAGAAACGTGGAATTCAAACTCAGTTCTGAGGACTTGAAACCAAAGGCATAAAACTGAAAATCTGCACACTTGCAAATGCAACCAGAAAAATTCCTGTGCCCTCCACTACAGTATTCTGTAAGAAAACAGCCAGGTTTGTGCAAGAGAGAAAGCAATAGTGAACAGCAGTAGGGGTGTTTAAAGACATAAAAAAAATGCAGAAACATTTTATGTGAGGAAAAACCAGAACCCGTTTGTGCTGATTCTTCAAAGAATCTCCTTGAACTACTCAAATGCACCTTATAGGATAGTAAGTTGAAACAACATTATAGGCAACTTCCAAGGAAGTGGATGAAAAAAATCACACCTCATTAAAAAAGAAAACAAAACTCATGGGAATGGACATGCAGGGAGCAATCTGAGGTCCAGCACCAACAATAAAGCAGCTTGAGAAGAAGACGGAGAAAGTTTGAGCGTGGACAGGTGTAGAATAAGCTGACTCACAGGGAAAGTTCGTAGGATTCAAAGTAGTAGATGCATGAGAAGTTTAACTTACCTCAGGCATTAAAACCTCCACCATTCTTCAATGGTGGGTCAAAATGTTGAGCCTGTTTTGCCAAACACTGACACCTTTTTTTGTAAATTAGAGAAAATATTACTTGGAACATTTAAGTTTTTTCTGTGCATACGTGATGCACAACTTCCCTTACTCATCTGCCCACAAATTTAAGAAATTTCAAATTTCTCATTGTACCACAGCTTCAGAAGTGATTTTTGTTCCCTCCCATTATCTACAACTCTCACTTTTCTGCCATATTATTTTTGAATTGAAAAAAAAAGACCACATCACACCTACAGAATCACCTCCCCAATACTAAACTGACAGCCGTTTATGGGTGGTTTGCTGTGCCTTGTTTTGAACTGTGCACAAGCAAGATATTCCAGGCTGACACGGCAGCCTGACTCCCCATGCTGCTGGGATGTACTGCTGTGGGTACTGAAAGGATAGACAGGCTGACATTAACCACCAGCCAACCTGTTTATTACAGCAGCTCTAGAAGAGCTCAGTGCTGAAGATGGGCCAGCACGATCCTGCAAACGGGCAGCTGGGATCTGAGGGAACTCTGATGCCATGGAAAATTTAGGACCCGTATCTTTTACAAGGAAGAAAGTCACAGCCTCAGTCTGCAAATGCTCCCATGCTACTTATTTTTAGACTTAAGTAGTACTTTACATCTTGAAGCCAATGGGAGGGCACAAAGTATTACAAATCTTCCACTGACTTTGGGCCACAGGAAGGAGAGGGACCAACACAACAGCCTGCCCAAGGACAAAGAAATTTCAAGTTCTCAGCGTGAAAATCTCTTACAACTAATGAAGGCAACAGGTGGCCCTTCAGGAAACTGTCCTAAGAAGGGGCTGGAAAAGCAACTTTTGTAGAGTAGTAGAAATGATAGAAAATCTTGAGTGGCATCACCTGGCACATACAAGAGATTACGCTTCAAGAGAGGAAACACTGGGTATTATCACTTAAAAACATACACAGGACTGTAGTTTCTCAGAAAAATAGACAAGTATTAAGGATGAAAAACAACACTGTGGACAAGGCACAATTAAAATGAGCATATCTACGATGAAATTTCCTGAATGACATTTCAATAAACTCACATATTTTATCAGTGTAAGTATATTACAATAACACATACATCCCTCAGAGGCTAGTGACTTATATTCACAGTTTCAGAAGTCAAACTCCCCAATACTTAAATTCATCATAGCAATGTTATAAACAGGCCAAAATAACAACTTTCTATAGCTGGTATACCTCATATTAATTTAAACCACTTTTCATAGCTGTTAAAAAACACAGTTAAAAAAACAGGTTTACATAATGTCAGTGATTTTCAGCCTTTTACTTAACGATTGAATATTCAAATACAAGCAACACATTATCACGGTCAAAATAGCTCCAATATCTGTCTTGTTGTGGGACAGAAGAGATTCCTAAGAAGCCCAAAAAACATAGTGTGCTAAGCTGCAAGTAAATGTGTGCTAACTACTAACCCACTGCTCCCGAAAACTCTGCTAGGGATGGAAGTCTAATTAGAAAGTTTCTTGATTTAAGAGTAAGAGGGAAGGGATTCCCATTTTTGATATGCCTTTACTGAAAGTGCAATGGGAGCATGGGGAGAGGGAAAATAAAACAAAGGTTGTGTGAGTTTTCCTTGGAGGGACAATTCTGGAGAACTGTTTGAAGAGAAAGCACAAGGCCCTGTCACGGTTATCAAAGTATACACATACCTAAGGAGTGAAAGGAACTTGTATTTAGAAGTCTTAGAAGATTATGATAACAAAAGCACTGCAAACATCTTAAACGAGGCATTTCCTGACACTGTGGTGTAACTTCTTCAGCTGGATAATAATAACCTAGGAAAGTACTGGTAAAAAGGTACATAAAAGGTAGCATAATAGCTTTAACACAGTATGCATTTGCTTGGCACACAATATTAGCCATTTTAATTGTATTTTCAGAAACGGCATGTTTTTGTACTCACCTGTGCAATAACAACACCAGTGAAAAGGGCAGTTTAAAGAAAAGAACATACAAAGCCCATGAAGAATTGAGTCCATTTATTTTATTTCATCTTGCATTTGTGTTGTTAAAGCAAAGCATTCTATATGTATTATTTAGCTATTTACTGCTGTTCTACACCCATTATTGACCTAATTGCAGAAAGACAAATGCAGGGATAAACTTGTTAAAACGAGCATATTGATAATGCTTCTCTGACTTCGACAAATATTTATTTAGAAATAGGATACTGCTCATGGGTTTCTTTTATTAACAGTTAATGGCTCAATTCACAGAACTTTAAGACACCATGGAACATGTAGCAAAACGCAGTGCTGATAATAGGCAATGTCTCTTCTCTTCACTAAACATTCTTCAGAGGAAGAATATTATGGTAACAGCTGAGCTACTGATTCAAATACCTAAATGGAAAGAATGTGGCAAGTGATGGATGACAACTTTTAGATACAAGATGATCCCATATTTATTTATGTAGGCAAAAAACCTCAGTGTCACAGGCATAAAGAATTATTATCTGAAAAAACTTGTATATGTATTTTAAAATAATGTGCACCACCTTTATAGCAGGTATCATAGTATGATTGCAGGTTAGACATAGGAAAGATCTGAAGAAAACAAACAGAAAATCCAAGTATCTTGACCTGTTTCAAAGCCAAAAAACATTGCAATGGCTTAAAAAAAAGAAAAAAACCTATAATTAATCTTTGTTTTGTTTCTTAACACTAGCTTTAACTGTGCGAAATTACACTACTGGAGTATCTTTACAACCACTCCTGAGAGATGTGGAAAAATGAAAATAAAATCATAGTGTGAGTCAGAATGGCAATTTTACTGCACAAAAAATATCTCAAAATACTACATTAAAATATTTTAATAAATAACTTTGTTCTACAGCTTCTAACAGATAAAGTGTACTTTAAAGCTCTGGCATCTATTGATAATACCTGGGGAAAACTATGTGTATCTACCTCTATATCAAAACCAGTTTAACTAATCTTAATGTCTAATAGATTCTCGCTAATAGGCTGATTGAAACAAAAAAATTGTAAGATTTTCAACCTGACTACATAGTTCTTCCATTTTGACTGTCTACTAGGCTGGCTGCTTCACTGTACCTGTAGGAATGCATGAAAAAAGAGCTGCATGAGCTAAAGATGTTGTTTTCCCTCAACACGTATCCATTATTTCTCTCTTACCTTTTAAAAACAGGAAACACTTTCAAGTACTTTTGGAGCTTTACACTTACTTCTTGAGGAACTACTACTACGGTAAATTGCACAGAAATACTTCAAGGAAGTGTTATAGGTGCCATACTTCCAGTCCAAGACATGCAGGTGTTGGAACTAAAGCAAAACAATGGCATTTTAACAAACTAAGTATTCCTTTACAGTTTTGCAGATAGAGCTACAACAAACAGATCTTAAAAGATTCACTTTTGTAATTCACACGTTGAAAATGATTTAAAGGGATTTCTGATTGTGGTGTACAAAACAAAGAGGTTGTCAGCATTCACTTGCTCTCAGGAGCACATGGCACTGACAGAACAGGTGCAGGCCACAGAAATGCATTATTTGGAATAACACACAAGTGGGCACCTCTGCCAGCTGCAGAATTCCAGGCTCTTAGCCCTTTGCAACTATGTGGCCTTGAAATTCTTTGGATATGGAATGTATTTAACCAAGTTCAGTTGTGCAAGAGATATTTGAAGTGGCAGACTCACATTATGCTATGCCCCAAAACCTTACAATAAAAAGTATATGTTTTGCTGTATAAATCCCAATTCTGTTTAAAATTTCTTATAATTTTAAAAAGTCACACCATACACTCATATAAAGTATTTAAACAGCAATAAATAGGCTTCCTGACACTCAGAAAAAATGTGCATTCAACTATGGTAAAAACAACATCAGGTACTAATCTGTAATCTCTACACTATGGTGGTACGGTGAAACAATGTTCCCAAACTGACAGTAATCACAGTGAAAAGTATGAACATTTCTTTTAAGCAAATTTAATGCTATAATGCTGCTTTTTTTCTTTTCCTGCTACTATTTTTCTGGAAAAATGGGTGAAGCTGAGAGAAAAAGAAAAGTAGTAAAAACATGTCTTAAAATCAATCACTCTATTTCACAGTCACATGAACAAAGCTGTGCTTTTTTATTCCTAAAGAAATATCTTTGCAAGCATCTGGAACTAAGTATTTTTCTCTGCAGCTTGGGAGCTGTGGAAGGGAGATCCTCCTCTTGGAGAAAAAAAAGACTAGAGAATCAAATCCTGTTCCCTCTGCAGTGAAGGTAAATATTGCCAGCTACTACAGGCATGGGTGGTGAGAGGGGCAGGATTTTCTCCTCAGTCCATCTGAAAAACAGTTTCCTTCAGCCCTATCATTTAATTTTAAAGTGGAATTTGTTTTATCCTGCAGACTAATAAGTACCCTAGGAGCTTGATTGGTTGGTGCTTAATGAAATTGCTTCTGCTGACATTAGATACATTAGGATACTGATTAAAACACTTAATGATCCCTCTTGATTTTAAATTGCTAGCTTAGATTTGTGAGATGCCATCAAAGTATCTTTTTCCTTCCTTTCCTCCATCCTAATCTTGCTTCTCCTTGCCCTTTTTCTGTTCATGATCCTTAAAGGTTGTGGCTCACTGGCAACAGCACGGTCACAAACCAAACTATAACACCATGTTGAACACTGCATTGTTCAAAATATGCCAAACCCCAGAACATAAACACTGAAACACAGTCATCCCTAAAATACAATTCCCTGTTTCAAAGCTCAAACTGTTCTTAAATGTGGCAACACTGAGGATTATTAGTATGAAGGGAAAACCAAAGTCAGAGTAAACTTTAACTTTGAAAAATATTTGCTGAGGAAAGATAATCTTGTAAATGTAAAAACAAGTATAAAAGCATGACTTTGGAGCTTGAATGTGGAAGACAGTAATACATTGCCAGAGAATGGTGTTGGAATGGCATTCCTATGACAACAAAGCTGTTTTTCATGCTCTTAGACAAAATTGCATACCATATCACCTTCCAGTGGGAAACATGTATGTATTAGGGGCATAATGACAGCCCAAATATTATACACTATAAATACCAGGTTTGGAAACTTTGCCTGAAAAGGGGGAAACCACAATAGCTGTAAAAAGTTCCATTTTCCTCAACAAATCTTATCAAGGCTCTTGAGATGAAATTACACTTACAAAACAAAATTTACTTATATACTAAAACTTGCTGTGTCAGAAGCTTTTATGAAAAAAAGTGAGTATACTGAATTTTATGCTTAATACAAACCTTAAGACCACAGAAAATAAAAAAGTAGAAGTTTTTGTACATTTTAGCACCGTTATGAAGTCAGACTCGAATGCCGGTTCTGTCACTGCGGCTGTACCTTGCAGCTGGTGGAGCTCATGTGAAGCTCATTGACTTAAGCCATCTTTCAGAGAAGAAAAACTGGATTTGCTGATCACAACAAAGAATATGCTTGCCATTTTTTCCTTTTTTTTTTCTTTTTAAATTAATTTTGAGCTTGATTTTTATCGGGCAGCCGGAGTGCATCTCTGTCAGCTAAATCCAAGTCCAAGTCCTTTGGGTCTCTGGATGGCTCGTATGGGCTCTGCTATCCCTTTGCCGTCTGGTCCGAGGCCCGTGCCTGGGGTCCAGCCCATACTCTGAAGCATTCTGTTTCCAATGTTGTTTTCTGGGATTGGTTGGGTGTTTTCACCTACAAACCCTGAGATTAAAGAAACACACAGCATTAATCAGCACTGCCTGCCATGTGGAGAAGAGCAGGATAATCTCCCGTAAAGCTTTAAACCTTCTTATTGTCCTAATTCATCTAACAGGTTTCTAGAACAGGCTGTCTTTGCACATGTTGACCTCTTGACTGCATATGATTCTAAATAATACAGTCTTATGCTTTTATTTTTAATGCTTTTGAAGACTCAGTCCATTTTTATAAATAACAAATATTGTCACAGATCTTTTATATTCCAATATGGTGGATTTCACATTAGCCTCAAAGAATATAAATGACCTGCAGGTGTCTACCAATACATTGTCAAGAACACCTGAATATCTAGTCCTATGCAGTTACTAAGCAGAGACAGATCATAGTAACATGACCATCACTCTGTTCTTAGTAATATTTATCAATGATCTCCTTCAAGACAACCCAATAAATAAGTTCTGATTAAACAAGTTCTGATTAAATAATTATAGCTGTTACAGAAACAGTACTGACAGGTGTTCAACCACTCTGAAAATCATCTATACCTTTACCCAGTTTCTCTTTTACTGAACATTGTGAGATTTGATACATCCAAGTTTACTTTCGGTGTTTTCAATGTTATTAAGTGTTGTTTACACTCTTCTCTCCTTAGTATCGAGACCTCTGAGAAAAGCTGCACATATACTGCAGAAAAGAGCACCAGCATTGCAAGTGTTAGGATATGTTTGTTAGTATAAAAGTATATACTTTTAATAGTAGGGTTTTTTTTTCCCATGAATGCATCATTAAAAAAAATTTAAAAAAAGTGAAGCCAAAGTAACAAAGATGTTTTTTCCCCTTCATCAACCAAACTCCCCAAGCCAGAATTTAGAGACAATGCATGGATAAGCCTTCTATATATAAGTATCTTTTGTGAGGGATATTTATTTCAAGAATCTGTGTTAAAATTTATCAAGTTCCAACATACAAACAATTTTAAAAAGGGCTGAAGTTTTTGAACACAAGTAGTTGCAGGTAGACAGCTGGATTTTGTTTCCAGCATTATTCAACATCTCCCTGCCCCAACAACAGAATAAAAAAACCTCTTAATGTGCCCAGCTTCAAAAACTATCTGTTTAATTTTCTACCTATTTATTCTGCCTGCTACTTTTTGAAAAATACTGTAGTAGGAGACTGTGGGTTTGAGTTTTTGAAGACTATAGTATCTTCAGCCAAGAATTGATCATTGACAAGCAGCTGGCTTATCATTATATTAACTAAACAAGAGCACAAAAAAGTTGAACATGAGCTTCTAAAAAGCCTCATTTATCACACACAAAAAAACCAAAGTCCCACAGTGGAAACTGAATACACAGACAGAAACTCAAAACAAGAGGTGCACATTAAAAACCTCATGATGATTGTGATGATGAATTTATACCCCAGCATTGTCCACTATAGACCTGCTCATATTCAGTAAAACACTGGCTACATAAAAGTCAGACTGCTTTCTCGTATCTCAGTTCCTGAGTCAAAGAAAAAAAGGGAGTGCATTGAGGGAAGGCATCCTTTAATACTGGTTTGAAGCTATGCTTAATGCTAGACTTAAAATAAAGGCTTTTAAGTCAGCAGCCTCCAGTCCCCGAGAGGGTTCCTCTTGAACTGACCAGCACAAAATTCAATGTCCAAGACTTCCTTTCTTTTCAGGCCCCCACAGGCAGAGGCAATTTTCATACAGATGAGTCCCTGGCACTGCCTGGCATACACAACACAGGCTTTGCAACCTTCCCAGTTATACTTTCTAGATCAAAAAAAAGCGAAAGAAGAAAGGCTGCTATTTAACAAAAGTTCTGGTAAGCCTCACAGGTAAAAGCCTGGAAGTGTGTTTTGGTCCACTTATTGTAAGAAGTGATGGTAAGAAATGAAGCATCATTCCAGTAAATGTTTGTGGAACAATTAAAGGGAAAACTTCAAGGAGAAGAAAGATCCAACAGACCTGCCAAGCAGGAAAGAGCAGGTACAAGAGTGTATTTTATGACACCTAAAAACTGGAAACATTAAACCACTCATAATGCTGCCTAGGCAAATGCAGCAATGCTGCTGGAACAGTATGCAAGGCATAGCCTGAGACAATGTAAACAGCTTTTTTTGTTTTAGTCTATTCAGGGGAAAAACCCACAGACCTCTTCCTGTAATAGATGCACCTTTCTATATGAATTTCAATTCCTGAGACAGCCAGAGGAACCTTGCAAAGAAGACATATGAAAGAACACTCTGTACCCTGACATGTTATTTAGTAAACTGGTGCTTCTATTTTTGATACCTTTTGAAGTAGTTCAATGTTTTTTTCCTGTGTCAGGGTAATTGGAATAATTTGTTTTTAAAGACATATAAGTACTTCGAGAATGTGTATACGATAACTGTTTTTCCCTCCACCGTACATACTTTTCTACCTCCTATTAAAACACAAGCTCTCCCTAAGAGCTCTGTTTTACTCTTGTATATCATCAAATAAAAAATAAAAAAAAGAAGAAAAAAGAAAAAGGAAGAGAAGAGAAGCCACCATAAACTTGGTTTCACAATCCACTTTTGGGCAAACAATCAAACAACATACATCGTCCAAGGGATAACGTGTTTGGAGGCTTTGTATTGCAGCAAGAATTAAGCAAAACCAAAACCCCACCCATCTTGCCTATATTACTAATTGACTAATTACTCCTTCTTGTAAATGAGGTGAATACAGATTGCTTTTACTTGAATTGTGAAAAACATTTAATATACGCTGGCCATTCTTTCACAGTATAGCCAGTTTTTACATAAATACTACCTATATCTGTCTTTAAGATTCCTGTAATTTTCACCTATCACTTGAAAAATTTATCTGTAATGCAACATATTTTACTTGAATCCAAAGAATATGGATAGTGGTATTGCCCTCTTCCTCCATTTCATGTGCAAACAGCAAGTTGGAAAAAAACGCCAACATTTGCATTGCTGATTGACTGCATGACGGGAAAGAGCTCTTAAAAATCACGCTACACTGTGTGCTATTCCCCTGACCCCCATTCCTGTGCTTTGGGCTTTTATTTTCTAATTAAAAGCAGTAATTGTCCTTGCAATATTCATCTTCAAGTTCAGTTTTTAATTCATCCCTATGGCACTTCTTGGACTAGCCAGTAGGGCCTGTTAGACAGAATGGTCCAAGCACATGGCCTTGAAAAGGGCTGTGCTACCTCTGGGACGTGTTCAGTCTTGACCCACCCAGGAGCAAGAGCAAAACCAACCCATTGTGCTGTCCCACAAAAAATAACTATGCAGAATCAGATTAAAAAAAAAAAAGTGGGTATACATTTTTGTAAATTTATTGCTGTATGAGGTTTCCTGGGGTTCCAGGAGTTACGAGAATGTCTCTGTACTAATAATTTGTAGGCATCTCCCGTGCAGTACCTTTTTTCCTACAGACTGAAAATGTTTTTAGCAACCCTAACAATTGGTTTCTCATCTACCAGATGAGTAGTCTGCATGTAGAAGTGGATGCCATTATACAAGGGAGGAGCAAACATGAAGGTACAGTAACTTGTTTGAAAAGACAGCACTGTAAAATATCCTCAGCTTATGTTCCTTCTCTCTGCAATACTTCCAGCTGAAAGAAAAAAGGCCAATCCTGAAATCTTTGTGTATAAGAACAGAGACACTTCAAGGTCTACATGTTCTATGCATATGACCTTACATATATGGAATATGAAATCTATGAGTAGTAAGTGACAAGACTGGGAAGGGGAAAGCAAAAAACTCATCACATTTGTTTAATTTTGGTATTATATTTATGATGGCATTAAAGGCAGGTTTCAGTGAAAAATAAAGGTATGTAATTTTTTCTTAACAGCTGTTGAGACAGGTATGTCCTGGTTAAACAGTACACTAGCATTCAGTGCCATACCCTTGATTTTACAGTGATTGCCATGAATTAATTTAATTCCATCTGCAAGCTAAAATCAGATCAGAGGTCTAATGCTGCTGCAGGCTCCACATCTGTTTAATCATTTTTGGATACAGCAGCTTGCAAAAGTTCAGCTTTTAAATTTGCTTCATATTTAAGAAACAATGCTACACCAGTGTACAACATTGTCAGCAGGAAACAAACGAGCCTATGAACAGTTCTGATCTGACAGACCCATTTTATTTGCAAAATGCTTCTACAAATTCAAAGTTTACCATTGAAGTTATCATTTATTACAGAATAATAAAGGAGCTGTGACCTCATAAACCACTATTGTGACAATATTTATTTGTATGGTCCAGCTGCTGGATAAGACTAACATCAAGCATGTTTGGCTTATATTGAGCTGAATAAAACCAGAATACAGCTAGGATCAAGCTTTCAGAGAACCCTTATTTAAGAAAATGTGTGCTTTTTTGTTGTGTTTCTTTTTTTCCCCTCTCAACCTCCCCAAGTTGTAAGAAACAAATGAAGGCATAGTGAAGTAATTTCATCTCTGGCCACCAAACTATTTCTGATGTTAAGAAAACGGGGTTTTAAACAGTTCTGAGAAAATGACACTGTACATAAATATAGTCTGGCCCTTTCATCTTTCTTTTATATGATTAAGACTTGTGAGCAGAACAGCAATGCCTTCGCAGAGCATACCACAACTATTATTTCCTCTTCTATCGCTCCCAGCAGCCTTAAATCCTTTAAATCCTTTCCTAGAAGGATCTCTTTTTGCTTGGGTAATTTTTGCAATACATGGCCTGCTAACCCTTACCCCCTACCCTGGATCTCACTTATGTCTATCACAGCAGAGTCAGTCTTTCTACCTCAAATCTTCCAAGGAGCATTGTGGATGGTAATTCACTTGCGTAATTGGCTCAAGAGATGAAAATCTTGTATCTGCCTCTCTTAGCCACTAATCTATCCAGCTGACTGCAAGCCTAATTGGCAGCTTGTTTAGTAATTTGGCTCCTAAAGTGTTGTATTGATGTTGGATAAACAGCCAATGGAAGCAGAAATGATACATGCTGCTTCTCTTTAAAAGCTGGTGCACTTTCCCCCTCATTTTCTGAAAGCATTTAATATTTCATCTATTCTTTTTCTTTTCTGACTCCTCACCAGACAGATGAGCTCAGAACAGTAGGGACTGATCCTGATACACAAGGAAAGTAATCATAATAATACACTGCTGTAGTCTTTTTATGCCAGCTCTCTCTAACTAGCAAAATGGGAATCAGACTGCCTAGATGTTTATGTTCTTAAAATTGTTTTGGGTAATTGCACAGACATAGCTTCAGAAGCACAGCCAACAGTTGTATGGTGATTTCAGAACTCAGTACCTGCAGTGGTTTACAAAATTCAGAACATTGTGGCTGTATATCTATAAAAAACCCCCACAAAACACCAAACCAAAACTAAAACAACTCAGCTATGAGAATGCTATGAAAATTATTTAGCTAATATTTGATACTGCATTATTTCACCAGACTTTTACACATTCCTCACACTGAGCTATCTAACACTGTCTAAAGAATAACCTTAGCATTATTATTATCAGGTGAGTCTGCTTGCATTGAATTTTTTTCTAGCTAACAGAGAGATAAGAATAGCAGAGAGGACATAGCTATGACTTCAGCAGGTGCTGGAAGCCACTATATTTATCCCATATCCACAGTAGAGTTTTGTTGATGCCTGCACTGCCATAGTTTCATTCCTACTACCCCATCTCAATGCGGCCTGGGTAAACACACCCTATCTAAGGCACAGACCGTAGATTTAAATCTATTTTCAACTCCTCTGAATATATAAACATAAAGTCACACCCCAATGATGATTGTGACACTGAATTTTAGGTACAACTGGTTATCCAGAAACACAGATCACTCGGAATTGGATTTGCAGGTGCTCTTCTCATTCCATTCTTTATTGGATTACACAGTGTGTGGAGTGAAACTTCATGCCCATTCAATCTTTGCTGCTATAAAACTGGTTGGAAGAGTTTGTATTTTTAGATTGCCATTTATCCCTCTGTAAGGGGAATCTCTTGAATACCCAAGACTGTCTTTTCACTTGAGTCCAAAAAAGGTGTTTGTTTTATGCCTTGTCTTTGATAACAGAAACAGTGTCACTGGATGGCACTTTGGAAGAAGCATTCTCACTGGGGGACATTCCAAAGTTCTGTTTAAACCCCTCAAAATTCAGCAAAATGGATCCCATCTGGTAAGCATTCCCTCCCTTTTATACAAAGACTTGCAGCCTTAGAAGGAAACCCAGTGGAAATCCAAAGCAAAAATTTTCTTCATGAAATCCGGAGTACGTATAACAGATTTTATCAGGAACTTTTCCACCAATTGCAAAGCTTTTACAGAAAGACAGAAATCCAAACTTGCCTGCACTGGAAACCTGATCAATGAATTTTATTTTCTCACATATTAAACAGGTATTTTTATTCCTCTGAACTGCCAAAACCTTCTGCATAAAGCTATCCAGTTTATGCACAGACCTCCTTCCTTATTCTAAAATTGCATCATATGTTGAAAAACCTTTAAGAAAAGTGGTTTTTTGCATAATCTTTACCAGGGACTGTTTGCAGCAGTGCTCCCTATTCCCTCAGGAGAAAGAAAAACATGTCACCATCAGCTGAGAGCTCGTTGTGGAGAGCTGGGATAAGAAGTTATATTTACTGAGGAAAAACTACACATTTTAACTGCCAAACCATCTGTGTTTTAACAAAAACTCTTTGGTATTACCAACCCAAAACAGACTGATAGAAATATCAGGTACTTCTTCTATTGGTTGAGTTCTTGGAAAACTACAGGACATCCATCTGCTCATCTGAAGAAGGTGATGGTTCTAACAAACTGCACATAAAAAGGAGGTGGCCCCTCTCTGTGGGGAACCATTTTATTATAATATCTGGCAGAGAATGTGCAGAACTTGCAGAGCATATAACTGCCCTTGAGGATGAGTCTCCCTACTGACATCTCTGTTTCACTCAAAGCCAGTCCTCAAGTGTACAACCGTTTAATGAAACGTACCTTTGGAACTTGAAAATAATGCCTGGTTTAGCATTTTTTTCCAAAATTTCCACCATATTAAGGGTGCTCTCATTGGTTATATTCTCTGTTAAGCTGGTTTATGGTTCTTGAAAGTGAATCATACAATATCTCATGTTGGAAGGGATCCATAAGGATTGTGAAGTTCAGCTCCCAGTAGAGGCAATTTGAATGATTTCAGTAACCAGAAACAGCTTTCTTAGGAAAGATTCCCAGAGTAATTTGGGGAATTGTTTTTGAAGTTTACACATTTCAGAAGACAACAGCACTTAGAAAAGACAGGTACAGTCATCTTCTATCAATCTGAATGTTTCTTCTTGACTTTACAGTGGCTGTGTGTACAGCCTGTAGAATATTGTCTTCTCTCTAGATCACAAGAAATCCACCAGCAGTTTTCGAGGACAAGCTTGTTCTGGTTGAATTGCAGGTCTTCTGAAGTTTGTTACTGATCCTTCTGAACTCTGGTGCTTATATGTAAGATGCCTTGCCTGAACCAGCCACCTCAAGCTCAACACAAAAAGTCTTTTGCTCTGAAGGGACAGCAGCTTCCAATACTGGATGGCACCTGCTATCTTTTAACTTTTAGTTCGGTGAGACTATGGTCTCTTCAACTATGGTAGAAGAAATAAAGAAACAGAAAAGTCCCTTAAAATTTAACCTGCTGCAGATACCAACCAAAAAAAACCAAGTGTCCACGGGCTGGGCAACCAAGCAGGCATGAAACGTAGGCAGACTAAGGATAAGAAATGGCGCAATGCAATAAGGGAAAGTATTCACAACATGCCAGAGTTGTAGTGCCCTGTGACAAGGGATTTCTGCCTATAGAGTTGTACATTTGGTAGACAGAAAAGGAGTGAATCAAGCTAAAAAGAAAGTAGGCTTTTAACAGTTTGTTTAGAGTTTTGGAAATTTATGGTCAGTTCATCCAAGTACCCAAAAGTTTACCTTTCCTCTAAAACTATTGCACTAAATTGACCTTCACCACAAACTTAGCCTCAGCCATCTCTGTCATCACACTGTAATCACAATCTTTTTCAAATCATCATTTTGGTTCTGCAGATATTCAGGTCTGATTTTTAATCACTGACATATTAAGCATCAGCAAAATAGTTTGCTTAGCTGTTCCGTTGGCAATTTTTAAAAAGGAATGAAAACATGTACCCTTTTGATTACCTTGTTAAAGTGAGTCATGATGGCATTATAGCAGTGCTCAGTATTTCTGCTGTAATTAAGAAACTGTCATATTTTTCATTAAAACACATTCTTTAAAATGAGACTTTTAACTTGGTCATTTCAATCAGGACCAGCCTGAAGTGTAGCATGTGCATGCAACATGCCAACTAGATAAAGAATATGACATCTGAAATTTGTTTTTGCAAAAGGTAAGTATTAAAGTGCCCATAACATGCATAGTAATTTATCTATTTTATATACACATTTTCTACATTTTAAGTATAAAATAGCTTTCTTTCTTTTATAATTGTTTTTTGCAGGTTTTCAACACTACTCCAAACTGTAAACCACACTATGTAACACCAGAGTAAAAAGATGGTTTTGAAATAAAAATAAATGGCTATTTACAAGGCATACAAATATGAGATGTGAAGCAGAATTTGACGACTTTTTCCCCAAAATTAAGAGGTTTGTTATTTAAAAAAAAAATCTAGAAGATCTCAGGGATTTAACCGAAGATGATAAAAACCAAAAATCTTGTACAGAAGAAGAATCAGTTGGAACGGATCTGGGATAAATGCATATTCAGTGTATGGCATTTACAATTTTGTAGCACCTACTGGTTTGATATGAGACTTAAACTAGATAATCCAAGACTGAAATTACTGTAAATATTCCCAGTGCAGCTCTTTCAAGTAGTAACAGTACCTTGCAAAGAATGTTCTTCTTTCTCTAGCATAAATTTTTTTTGTTGTTGTTGCTATTTTGTTATTATTTTCATTATGCTGGATCCAGTTTTGGTAGGGCTATTTCCATGACAATGGATTAGGTTGTCTAAGAGGTTCTTATACAAACTTCAGAGCACTGTATTGCTGCAGTGAAATATGTCAGGGTGTCACATGAAATAGCTCTACCACTCAGGTAGTCAGAGGGGGCAGAAGGTCATTGAGAATGACCCAGTCCCACATGTGAACAGAATCATTGGAATAATACTGGTTTCATGGAAGAAGTAATGCAAAAGAGTATTTAAAATGTACAAAACCTAATTCTTAAATTGTAGGAAGTAATCAGTTTTTACTAGTATCAGTTTTTAGTTGATTAATTAACTATGTTCAATAATACACAGATGGGATATATGAAACATCAACAAAACAGAAAATTTATCTCAGTAAAAAAGACAAAATATGGCAATCCTGTATCAGTACTGCCAGTTCCTAACCATCCATGCCTGTATTATATCCCATTTTCTTCACTGCTTTCCAACATATTTTTTCTTCACCTTTACAAATGACATTTTTGAAACTATAAAATGCTCTGTGCTGCTCAAACTTTCTTGCTTCAATAGTTTCTCAATGCTGTACAAGTAAAGCTACATCCCTTGTTACTAATATACACAAACCTATTGGTATGTGACTTTGACTGCAGGCTGAGAACGGGCTATAAATTTAGAAATCAATATCTAACTCTATCAATATTCATTTTACTTTTTCAATACAAAATACAAAGGTGAAAGAGCAGTAAATAAGCTGGAGTACTGAAATAAATTGCGTGTTCTTGTCACAATTAATAAATGTTTAACCAATCACACTGCTTGCTACAGAAGTCCATGGCTTTGTAAGGTGTCTGAAAGTAGCAGGTGCTACCCTTGCGAGACTCCAACCCAGGGAAAACATTTCGATAACTCGTTAGGGTCGCCAGTCGTTCTCATCACGACTACTGAACCTAAAGGTATAAATGGCCATTTTCAACGCTGTGCAGATTTTTACAAGAGTTTGTTTTGCAATTTACCAATGTATTTTTTTTCAAATGCAGACAAGAATTTAGAAAGTACTGTTATCATCACATTGGCTCATATTAGGTGAAACTTTGCAAATTTGCAGCCCGTATAAAGAAAACACTTGCAGTAAATGAGTCATTTACAGACAGCCTTTCAGGTTTCACTATGATATTAAATACAAACAATTATTAGGAGAATGCTTTTTTAATTTCCAGCTTCTGTTCAAGTGAACACCTTCTGTCCTTATTTTCTTTCAAAGAAAAAGCTCACAAATTCTTCTACATAAAATCGACTCCTATTCCTATATCTTAGCTAACTAAAACTACTGAAAGAACAACAATCAAATAAGTGATCTCTTACTTTAATCCAAATTTCCAAATGTACATTCATTCTAAAAGAAAACCCTGTTTCTTTCATAAAATCATATAGAACAATGACAAAAACCAAGGCCTGTGATGGATAAACAATAATTTAGCTGTAGGAAGGTTAGCCTTTGAGAAAACTGTAACGATCTCTAGAATGCTATACATTACCTATACATATGTACAAGCTTATTCAATGTTTACCAAAGCTTCTATTTGCTTAAAACCTCACAAGGATGAAATGTAGAAAAAAACTTTTATAAGACCACAAAAAAAGCCTCTCAGTCCTCCTGATCAGAACAAAATTGAAAAGATTACCTTGAACTTGAAAAGAAAAAGAGGCACATTAGTTAAAAGGTACCTCATATGATACCTTTATCCACCATTATTTTCTGTTGCTCTTCATATAAAGGCAAACTTTGGGGCAAAACAGTCCCTAAAACTGTGAGTACATGGACACATAACATTGAATGACCACATATTTGCATTAGTATGAAAATATTGGCTTTGCAAAGTTACGTAGAGGAGCCAGCTTGTAAAATAAAATTCTGAATGCTGAAAGCCCAAGGTAAAGTGAATAATAAAATTAATTTCACGATACTTGATAACCTCTCAGTACAAAATGACATCCTCTAGTACTTGAAAGTTGTGAAGTGAAAATCACCTTGTAGAAATAATTACATTATTCTCTCTTCAGCCATTAAGTATTTTTCTTTTTCAGTTCACATATGTTCAGAGTCTTAGAAGCTGACCCATAGATTCTCTTTTTTTCATACTGCTGCCACTAAGGTGCTTTTATAACATTCTTAATATTATTCCTGGTCTGTTTCTGCCACTGAGGTTTGAAACAAAGCAGTTTCAAGAGGGGGAACTCAGTTAGAATATAAGTATAAGGCTTCTCTAAAGACATCTACTTGAAATACATTTGAAGAATTCTGTGTTGCAAATGTTGCTGCAGTAATTTATGTAAGACTAGGACATGCAATCCACATTTCTATATTAGAAATATATATAAAGGCTCACATAGGCACACATACAACCTAATCTTTCCAGTATGCACATATATAATTAATACAACAAACTGATGAGAGTCCTACAAATCACTGCTAAGTATTGAAAAAGTCATTTCACAGCTGTGACATCAGCAAAATGCACCCAATGGTTGTGACCTCGCATCTGTAAAAACCTTTTAGAAATGTGCTTGCAAGTGCTTCCTGTTTAATCTACAGCACTAATTTTAAAGCTGTGTTCCACAGCCTTATCACTACATTTTCGATTGTTTACCCAAGAAGTCACATCCTAACTTTATTGTGCAGGGTATTTAGAGCATTCATATGCAGAAAAAAAGATGCCTCAGGTCTCCTTCCTTGTAATGTTTGAAGACATAAGCAGTAATCTTTGCTGTCTCAGTATATGAAAAAAGATACATTGTCTTTAAAGAAGTGCTGTGCTACAAAGGACTGGAAATTGGCAATGTTTGCAGGAGAATGGAGAGAGACCATTTATTTCTTAACCTTTATTAATAAATAAGGATGGAACAAATCTAAAGTTATATGGGAAGTTACTGAATTTATCAAGCTTTTCCCCAGGTCACTGACCTACTGCTTCGTATTTAGAGATTTAACATCTTGTGGTTTGTGCTCTGTCCCAGGGAAATTGGTTACCTGTGGGTCCTGGCAGGGGAGCAGCTTTCCTTCTCCGCTTGATGTCTCCCATGCACAATGATCCTAAATGTACACTGGTTTGCCTGCAAGTAATTATAGGAGAAAACTATTAACAAAGGAAGAAAACTGCCACATAAATACACAGCTTGTATAATCTGAACCTATATCAAAACATTCTCAACCAAGATGAAGCTGCACAGTCAAGCCACCAATCTTGTTTATATCGAAACATAATTATGTTTGTTGACAAGCGCTCAGTATCTAAATGCAGCATCATAAATTGTTACTGGAATGAATAAATATAAATATAAAGGGAATGCTTTTTAATTTTCAAAACCGGCAATCTTTCCAGCTCAACATAAAACAAAAACACTGTTGCTCCTGACAGGAAAATAGCTAAGATTAATTATCTAAAGAGATCGCAATGCTGTTTGTAGGTTATCAATTGGCTGGTAATGCTTGACTGTCAGAGCAACATTTATTACATGGAAAATATTATCATTTTTTTTTAAGGTAAGATGAAGAATGAATGAGAAAACATGAAACAGTAAACTCTTCAAAGGTGCATGAAATAAACTTGTAGCATAACAATTTATCCTCTTCTAATTCACTGGCAAGTTGTGAGAATACCATGGAAGCACAGTATCTGATGGGCTCCTTGAACAATTATGAGCTTGCGCTTGCAGGCTGGAAAATTGATGGAGCTGCAGAGGATGGCAAACAAGCAAATGCTATTGTGTTAAATCCAGCTATTAGAAGTCAGATACCACAGAAAACGGTAAATCCAGAACTTTCAAGTGTTGACTTTTGGAGTAGAATCTCACAGGACAATTACAGTTACCATTTTTCTTAAAATAATGTACAATGCCTGCAGAATTGAATATATGTTGCTGACCTTTTTTTTTTTCCAAAGAACTAGAACAGAAAGGAGGAAAAATGCAGCAATTTCTGAACTGCACTATTTTAATATGCCTCTATAAATGTGACTGAGAACTGTGTTTGTTGCCACATAAGTGTAGTGAATTTTGATAAAGTTACAAGCTGAAAATTACATCTGACAATCTAGTGCAGAGTAGTAACACCCTGTCACTCATGGGATCTGGTTTCAGTGTGGATATATGACTTATCCTCTACTGCAGTTATAAACTTTTTAAAGCTGGGCTGCTTCTAAATGAATAACATATGGTCATATACTGTTGACAGACCTCAGATCTGCTCAATAATGTAAAAGAGTGACAACAATGCCTTGATGAATAAGACAACAATGTACAATCTTCTACGTATTTCTTCTAAAAAGATACAGTAGATTAACAAGTACCACAGTGCTTGCATTTAAATAATAAAATATTCCAAGAAATTTGTTTCACAGATGTGCACTCTAGCTTCACCAAGTGAACCCTTGTTTCAACACTTTTTTCCTTTTAAGACATGTTTTTCTTGCAATTCCAAGATGAAATTTTATCCTATTTTAATATCCAGAAACTGAACACATTTGAACTAGTAAACTAACATGATGATAATTTTCAGTTCTGAATTTAGAAAGAAATCAAGAAGTGTAACCCCTTCGTAACTGATTGTACAATAAAGAAAATCAATATTTAAATACAATATGGGTAAACAGTTATTAGAGAAAAGATATTTGAGATGTTTGATCACCACAAGATCAGTATTTAACATTGGTATCAAACATGCAGAATAAGTTGTGTGATAAATTATATGCTCTACAGTGTGAAACTCTTGTTTTCTGAATGAAAAAGGGAGAAAATCTCCAGGAATACAAGTAGGATAAAAGATAAAAATTAATAAAGTCAGGCAATTGAACCTGAAGACCTGAGCCACAGCAGTAACAGTGAGCAGCATTTGAGTTATTTTACCAGAATTGATTATCTGTTACACCACATTGAGATATCTAGATTATTGATCTGTAAGATTATGGTACTGGGGTCTCCCCACTTTTCCTCCAGGCACACGGAATGGAGTTGCAACAAATAACACTAAGTAAGGACTACTTTGTTATTGTTGTCACCCTTCATGTAGAACACAGCAGTTACTTTTTAATTTAAAATCAATGAAGGTCTGAAAGGCAGCCTTGTTCCTTCAGCATAAATGAATCATTTGCCTTTGCCTATCACAACAACCCCACCACTAGCCAAGGTGAGAGTGGATATTTCTTTGTTGTCGCCAAAAATCCCCTACATCACAAATAAATAACAATATGCTGGAGCACCAATTAAGCTTTGTCAAACCCAGTTTTATGGCCACTACCATCAAATGTTCAGCCAACTTGCGATTGTGAAGCGGCATTTGCCTTCGCCAGGGCTTAACATTTGATATGCTCTGCCAGTGTAAATCACAGCAAAACAAAAAGCTCTTACTTATTTATTTATTTAGAGAGGATCAGACAAGAACCATTACTGCTCTGGAACTGGCAGGTTAGACAAAAAGAAGCAGAGTTGTGAAGCTGCACAGTACATTTTGAAATGCCTATAATGGGGGTATTATAAAGTAGGGAGAACTCTGACCCTCAATCAGGCTAAGTTCAGCATTATGTTTCTTAGCATTAAATCAGAAGAGCATGGATTACAGAAGGGAAGAAAGCTATTTGCCTGACTTCTCTCTACTTACCCCTAGCTTGCTTCCAGCTATCATTTATAAATAGTGCTCTGGAGGGAAGCTAGGCATTTTATTAGGGAAAAAATAAAACTTGTTAAGACCACCTTGCCTGAAAACCTGGCTTTTGACGTGCTGGTGACAGGGACTGGAGCAAGCAGTGTCAAATGGAATAATTTTTAAGGAAAGACAACAGGAACTTGTCGCCTCATTGTATGCATTTACAAATAGAGGCTTTTCAGAGTATTAGGCCTAGTTAAAGCTGCCCTCTGGATAAAAAGTGCTCCCAAGCAGCCTCAGACAAGCTTGGGAGACAAACAGATGTGACTATGGTCCCTGGCGTTTGGCAAGAACACTCACTGTCAATAAGAAAAATATGAGCATGGACAGGGCATCAGCTGCACCACGGCCGAGCAGGCCTGCAAGTGTCATAGCAGCGGCAAAGTTGTGGCAGAGGGAAATAAGAGGGCTGCAAAAGCCAGGCTGGTGTGAACTTACACTAGCATGCCAAGAATTTTTGTTGTTGTTGTGTCATGCCTCTATGTATTAAACAAAACACTGGAAAAGCTGCTGTCAATTTTTATTCATTTTTTATCTGGCACACAGTGTTTAGATTCTCCTTTCTACATGGTAAATAAGAGCCTCAAAAATGAAGACAGACTGGGAAGGCAGCAATAACAAAAATAACAAAAAAGCTATTGAAATAATAAATAAACCCCACAAAGTTTAGTTATTAAATCCCATAAATAAACCCCACAGATTTGATATAGCAAACACATTTATAGAAGCAATGACATGCAAAGCAATTCACAAGCATCTATGCATTTTTGTAAAACATTCCCTCTGATAGAAATGTTGCTATTTCCTCCTTAAATAGTTGCAGTGTCTTTATAATTTCTTTTTCTCAAGGTAATTGCCCTTACTACAGTAACATGTCTGGAATTGTCTCTTTAAGCTCCCCAAACACTTATATCCATGCCTATACAACACAATCTCTTTTTCTGTAATTTTCATAGCTCCACAGGCAAATATTTTTGATGAATGCCTTTTCAGCAGTTACACACATTCACCTCTCTGAGACATTTGCAACAGGATATGTCAGATTTTTATCTACCTTGACCTCTGCAGTCCATGGACCATGTGGTTACATTCTCCAAATAAACATCTCGTTCTGTGGGGGAACCTACAGCTGAGCTGCTTTAAACGCAATCCACCTTCTGAGCAACTGAGGACCCAACAGGGCTCTTCACTCTTTCACTGGTAGTTATCACCCTTGCCACTATCAAAGTTCACCAGTCACTGAGAAGAACAACACAGTAAAATGGCTGTAGGACAGCAGATGTATTCTAGCTCTCTGGTTTCTTACCTGCTTCTGTACTCACTATCATCCCAGGTGTAAAAAAACAAAACAAAATTTACTAATGAAGGCAGGTGTGGAGGAGTGCTTTTTGTTTAACAGTATTTATCAAACTTCTGTACACTAACTTGGATTATTATGATGTAATAATGTTTTCGAGAAGGCTGATTTCTATTCCTTAATTAGATGAATTGGTAATGATCAATACTTGCCTATCCATTATATTGCAATTAACATCTCTCACCTGAGGAAGAAACACACAGTAAACAGTGACACCCTGTTCTGCCACAGTATCAGTGCATTCCTGCAGATGGCTGTAGAACTCTGCAAGTTTATCAGCACTGAATGCTTCAGCTAATGGAGAGGCTTGATACAACTTTTTAAGTGAACTTCTTTCACAAGACATCACAAAAAGGCAAAAACTTAACTGGTTTGTATCTGAGAATGGATTTGAGAGAATTATTTGGAAAGGAAAATGTAACTGAAAATGTCAGTTCTCAGTCTTAAAATATGGATAAAAAATAGATATTCATAGGGATATGATTGTAGAGAGAATGCAGTAGGGATGACAACCCACTCTAAGCTTGAAATTACTGGGCAATTTCTTACAAACTGAAATGGAGCAGGGAGAGTGTGAAGCAATGTTCACAGCAGCAGTTAAAAGATGGAAAACCAGAACACAATTGTGGAACAGAGAAACAAGCCAATAAAATGATTAAAAAAATGGAATGTGTGGAACAGCTCAACTTCATAAAAATCAAAAAATCCTCTGAGCAAACTTCTCATTATTTAAGTACCTTTTACATAAAAATACCACAAAAATGATTATCGTTACACAGAATGGACCTGTAGTACAGCCTATCTTGTTTTTACACAGCTTAAATAGGGGAGTTTGGAAGAACTTTAACTCTTACTGTACATTCCTAAATTACCACAATGGTTTCAAGAGCACTGGAGTCAATGGAACAGTTTATGATAAGTTTAGAGGTAAACACCTTTAAAACCCTATAATATATGTCTTTCTAAACATCTCATAACACTAATAGCTAATTAAATTAAGACAAACATAAAATTCTACATTTCCATTTGATTGAGTCTCCAGAAGTATGGATTACATTAAAAAGTATCAATCCAAATACACGTACTAAGCAACTGGGGCTGTAAATTTGGGACGACTATTCTGTATTATCTAGGTATAACAAATACTTAATCTTTGCCTCTGCCATGTGCCTCAATATAACCACAGAAAAGATGCATGATGATTTCACAATATTACACTGAAATATGCCAGGCACGTTTGTTTCTGAGGAAAAATAAATGAAAAACAATGGCTAAGGAATTTTGTAAGGAAAGACATGTTCTTTCCTTTGTGGTTCACAGCTTGTCAAAACATGAATACAGCTCCTGGTGTCTACTTGAACACCCAGAGAAGGGTAGCATGTGCAGTAGTGCATGTGCCCCATGGACAGTTAGAGAGGGATGGTTCCTTGTCCATTTTAAAGAAGGCACATGCCTTCTTCTGCTCTTTTGCTTTCTTGTCACTTTTCTCAGACAACATGAAATCAGTTCCATGCATGATTCCTCCTCATCCTTTACAAACAGTAAACCTTTTCTTCAAACTTGTCTGAAGAATGACATCATCCATATAATAGATGGCCTCGCCTACCTCTGCAAGTGTGAAAACCATTACATTAACCAGAAGAGTTATGCACTTTATTTCCCTTTTATTACATCTTAAAAAGATGTGATAAACCCATGCAACTCTATCAAACTCCTCTCATACAATGCCAATCTGTTCACAACATAACTTCAAGCACAAGTGTCATATATAAATATCATGGCTGATCTTTTGCATAATTATTTTGCCCTACCTGTGACGAGGATTAAGTTCATATGTTATGTTAATCACATGTTTGTTAATTGTTGGTTATTAATTGCACAGTTATTAATTGGTTAAAGTATAGTTAAAGTTGTTAAGGTTATTCCTAGAGCCACAGTTATGTCGACCCCAGACATTCCCAGAGGAATAACCATTTCTTCCCAAAGTTTTCATGTTTTACAATTAAAAAGTTATTAAAGTTAGTTGCTTCTTACAAAGCCAAGCGAGACACAGACATNTTCCTCGGACGCTTGCTGCTACCAATAAACATCTTTTGGCTCGCAGCAAGAGAGTTGTGGCACGTTTTTCACAACAAGGCTGACATACCTGTATTATTGAAGGTCCTACTGCAATCCTATTATGACTAGAATACAATCTTTCCCCGGCCCATCAGATTACCTCATCACTTAACAAATACTATATCCTAACACACTCCTTTCTGTATCTTTAGCAGTGCTTTTGTCATTCAGACACAGCAGTTGTCCAAAATGTATCTGAACACTACAAATCAACACATTCAACTTCACAATGGCATAATTTTAGTGCACATGATGGAAAATAAAAACCTGCATCACTATGTATGTTTTGACACCCATACTCAAGTCACTTATGCACTTTATTTGTGAAAAGAGACCCTAAAACCATAATTCTGTAGTAGAGGCCTACTGCCCTCAGAAAGGATAATGCATTGTTTTTTCTTGGTTCTAATTAGTAATTTAAGCATATGTTCAGCATTTAACTCTAAATGTTTGCCTTTTCCCCAAGCTCTAAGACAGCTGTCCAAGATGTGAATGCCAGAAAACATTTAAATATCAACATCTGTTGAATTATGTTAATTTAGTGTAATATAATTGGGCATGAGTTGGAATTGATCAAAAGTATATGAATTACACAAAGGCAAATCCAAACCAATATCTTGGTGTACAAACAAGTCACTAAGGAACACTGAGGAAAAATATACTTCTGTCAAAAATTAGATAGCAAAAAACTTTCAGTTTTCTTCAACAAATGACATGATTTCACATTTTCAATACAGGAAATTATACTAACTCAGAATATAAATTTCATATTCATTTAGAATATTTCTAAATATTTTTGATGGCAAGTTCCATTATTGTTCTGTGTCAAGCAATATATGATAAAAAAATGCTCATATTTGTGCAACGGTGAAATGTAGTTTGAAAATAGGTCGCAGTAATAGAATGTCTTCCTGTTACAGTGCAATATCGTTTCACAAATTCTAAAGCAAATATTCTTTGGTTTCTTCTTCATCTTGCAACAATTTTGTTGCTATTTGAGAGATATGGGCCTGGATCCAGCTCTGAAGTGTTTTAGAAAATATCTTTATGACTTGAGCAGCAAACATGGATTTGAACAGATACTTTAATGGAAGGACTTGATAGTTTACTCAGCTACACTATTTCTTCCAGGTATTTCTGGATACGTATTTGTTTATCAAGTATGATATTCACTAAATAAACTCAGTACGGGATAAACGTATTTTGTCAAATAGATTTTAAGAACTACATTTTAAAGTTCTGGATTACAGTCATATAGAGTTAGGTTAAGTTATTGCAAACATTAGTGTTGTGCTCAGGATCTTTTAAAACAGGTAAGGAACAAGAAGCAACACTAAAAATCCAAGTATGTAGTACAGTAGCTCAAAAATGGAGGACAAAGTATGAAAATTTTAAGTAATTTGAAATAAACTATCCAAATTTTCTTCTAAACTCTTTCTCTCCTTACACAAAATCACAGTCTGAGTAGAAGTCAGTGTGCCTATGCCTCAGAATTTTAGTGAACGTGCACCAGGGGATACTGATTTACATGTATGAGATTCAGGGATCCTTCTGAGATTAGTAGGGACCTGATGTAAAAATCACACGATTTAACATGCAATAAAACCAGAAAGAAGGAAACCCACCCCTCCTTCATGCACACTTATTCATTTTCATCCTTATGATATCCAGCTTTAATGTGCCTTTGTGGTGAAACAAAGAGAGACAAAATCAAATTTCTCATGGTGGGGGAGATGATGGGACAAATGAGTGGTGGAAAACCAGAGAGTTGTCCACCAGAAAACTCTGGTGCAAAACAGAGTGCAAAAACAACCTCCTTGACTGCTTAACCACAGGTTAAACAATTTGTGGAACGACAGTGCAAGTCCCTGTGCACAGCTCCTCCTCAGACCTTACGCAGCAGGAGGGGTCTTCAGACCTCTGAAGCACAAATTAGCTTTATCCTTATGCCGTTAGTATTTTAACAGGTAAGATGAGACAAACAAAGTTTGAGCTGTGGAGCACCAACCTGTGCAAAAAGAGTGCGAGAGAGAGAATCTAATGCAGCTGAATGTGAGAAACAAGCACACCATGGGCTAAAATTTGGTTACTTCAAAGTGAAAAATTTGCTATCGGCTCATTCAGGGGAAAAATTCAATCCAGAGGCACATAATTTCTAGAGGTTATCTGATTTTTTTTTTTTTTTTTAAATTATACATGTTTTTAAAATCATGAAAAATTAACTTCCTGTTAGTTAACATACTCTCCTATACCTGGAATTAAATTTTAAATGACAAATTTTCAGTATCATTTAGCAGCTTGTTTATGTACCTTATTATAAAGTATATTAGATTCTAGTGCAAGAACAACAAAATTCAACTTGTTGTTTTGTACCTAATTTTGTGTTCAAGATGCCAAAGAAATTGCTCAGATGGAATTAATGGAAAAACATATTTTCATAACAGAATTATGAAAGAATTCTATTATGAAAGACAAAATTCTTAATCTTGAATTAAGAAATTCAAAATTTCTTCGATTTTTGCAAAAGTTCTCATTATGGAAGTCAAGTTAAAAGGCAACACTTTAAAGACTTTAGGTGATTAATGGCCATTTATTCAATAGATACTTTAAAGCTATCCATGAAACAATACTGAGGCTCAAAGATTTCCATAAAATTAAAGCATCGCACACTGGCTACATTTTGAAATAACAATTAAACTGTCATCGCCCTGTCCTCCTCTCCCAAGGGAAAATTCTTTCAGCACCTTAAAAATAAGGCCATGGTACAGAAAACGCAATCAGGAATTGCCGCCTCCCAAAGCAGCACCATCTTTTATCCTTTCCAGAGAAGAAAAATACCAAACTGATGGAATAATGTTGTCCCTGAGGGTGACAGCAAGGGAGGGAAGCAATGTGTCCTCAAACATTCACATAATTTAATCTGGAACTGCAAATATTATTAAGCAGCAATCATAACAGCACAGTTACTGCTTCATGGCACTCCAAAGAGGAGATAAAACTGCTTAGTTGTTAATTTCTAATGATGTAAACACATTTGGATTTTAATGTTGTATCTGAATCTCCTGCATTATTAGCTCTGGGGTTACAAGACATTAACTTACTACCTTTAATAATTTTACACTTGAATTAAAAGGCGTGTTTAAATACGACTTTATTTCAAAGTATTTTTGTTGAGAATATGTGTTCATGTGATGGCAGAAGCAAATCACCTAATAAAACAGCTATGCATTCCTTTGCTTTTCTGCAGTGTAAGTATGTGCACGTGTTTGTGTATAATTTTCAAAAACTGGCTGAATTTACCTCCTCTGGTATTGTAATTTCATTCCGCAAAAGCCACATTAAACAATTACAGTTCTTGTAATTAACCAGTAGTCTAATGTACAGTTTTCTTATCCCAATCCATTAACAGCTGCTCAAAAAATGTAGTAATTAATGGTTTCATTTATTTTTGGCAAACCTGCACCTCGACAAATAGTTTTGTATCTGTTGCAAATTAGGACTCTTTCCCAAACAACAGATGACACGATGGGAAAGAGGGAGCAGGCAGAATCCTTGCACATCTTTGTCTCTTTAGAGGATCAAATAAAGAGCAGCTGTAATGTTATTTGTCACATCTGTGTAAAAAAGTACCATGTTCCGTATCATCAGATGAAAAAGAACAAGTGCTGTACAAATGCACAAATAGGGTTTATCCTTTAAAACTGGGAAAGACAGAAAGTTGCAATTTTAACCAAAACAATGACACACTTTTGAAAAGCTCTCCTCAGGTCTGGTGCCATTTTATCTCTTACAAGCTTTCTTTAAATACTAATTCACAGAGAACATATTTATAAGAAGTGAAAAGACATGAGAGTCACCCTCTTGTATCAGCACAAGGCACAAATTTAAACTGGACTGAAAACAGCTAATGAAATTAGGGAAAATGAGAGCTGCAAAAAACACAGGGAATTTCAGTCTGTGTTGCTCACCATGACAGGAAAAGACTTCAAAGACTTCTGGCCAGCTCAGGTGATCACTGGAGGACTGGCACACAGTCCTCCTGTCACACGATAGTAAAGGCCAAGTAGGCAGCTCCTGCTGATTTTTAAACAAATATCAAGGTACTACCTCTACCTAAAGCTTTGGTCTACTTTGCAGCCGCAAGAACTGGCTAACTAGTTCATGCTAAGCTGCTGCATTGATTAAATTCTTAACACAGCCTCAGTGAGGTAGCTGACACCTGACATACAAAATTCTACTCCACCTTGAAACCACTTTTATGAGTATGACTTGGTCTTCTTTCAAGCCAGGAATGAACTGCATAGGAACTAAAAGTAGATTTTTTTTTTTCCTCTTTTAGACATCTCTGGGGGAACATTGGCATGTGGAAAGCCAACAGAGAATGATCAAGATTCAACCCAAAAAAATTACTAAGTGGTAAAAATTTGAGCACAATTTTCCTTTCAGTTTCTCAATTCTGGCATGTATCAAATTATAGTTACAATATAGTAAGAAAAAATAAATACGTAGATGAAAAAACTCATGGCACTTAACAGGAGCAGACTACAAAAGAAATAATGACACAACACCTCTATGTACAGGAAATAATTACACCAGAGTAACTTATTCAGAGTCCACTGTTTTCCCAACCTGCAATTCTCTTGCTTCTAGATTACAGCATACATTACCTAGTTATGGCATTGACTGTATGACCAAAGGCAAAATATTGAGTTGGTTAAGTATTCCGGTTATTCTGTCAAATGAGGATAAAAGTACTTCCCCTCTTCATAAGGGTGCTGTGAGGATAAGAACATTATGCATTTAAGGACAGGGAGATAGTTGTGTGGAGGTCCCCCCACATAGCTAACAATGCAATCACATGTTCAAAATCATGTTACAGCAGTTCAGCAAAATATCCTTCCACACTGTCCCCATTGCTGATCAAAGGAATCTCTTAGCCATGGGGTATCTCCTTTAGGTAAAACTCTTCTTTTGTAAAATTTTAAGGAAGTGACTTAAGAAAATGTATTTTACCTCATGAGGGGAGCAGGCAAAGAGCCCATGATCAGCTCTGGCAGTTCAGCTGCCAAGCAGCAACTTGTTAACTCCCCGTAACTCAATCATGTTTGCCCACTGCCTCGGGCTACAGACAGACGTTTGGTCTGCTAACAACTGCGCCAGATGAAGACATTACTATCCCAAGCTATTTGTTATCACACATCTGCTGGAGATTATCATCTCCACAGCTCTGCTGGAGGAAGAAATCATGTGAGCATGCCTTAATATGGTTTGTACAAAACCAGCCAATTTAATTTAAATAGGTGAGTTGAGCTAACCAGGCTGGTTTTGCCCAAAGCATATTAAAAAATTCAGCACAAAAAACCTTCTCTACTGGCAAAACAATAGGGAGTGAAAACAAGGAGCTGGAAGAATTATCTATCCTTTAAGCAGCGTAGCTGATTTGGGGAGGAGACTGTTCCCATCCTAATGCAGAGATATAATGCAAACAGAGAACTTTTTCAAGGCTCTACAGGAGAAAGAAATGCAGCTTTTAAAAGAGTCTTTTTTAGTGCTGTTAATAATTTAAATAATGAATGGGAAAACTACATATTTGCAGATTAAATCTTACCTGTATAGGTAGCATAAATAGACAGATATATTGAACTGTATCAGTGTAATATAATCTAGCCAGGTTCTAAGTTTGTGGTGCAGGACCGTCCCCCATATCTGATCCATCAGTACCCATATCAACAGATCTCTACAATCTGATTATCTTGGCCCTCGCAAAAGTTCATGTTAGTTTGCACAGGATTAGATAATTATCATTAATTTTGACAGAAGGAACCTAAGACATTAAACCCAGTACAGTAAAGCTCATCCCAGACAGTATGATTGCACCACAACAAGACAGCTGCAGACCACTGCCGTGCTTAGAGCTCCACACCTTTCTGATGTATTTACAGAGTAAATTATTCCATAAGTCACTGATCTAATGTAATAAGGGTATTTACATATTGTCTGCATGCTGAGACAAGAACTATGTTCAGTCATCCAAAAGGGGTAAGAAAAGCCAAGGCAAGCATGGAAAAGTGTGTGTGTACACATATCAATACACATATGAAAACCAAAAAAAAAAGGTCTTCCAGAATGGTAAATGAACAAAAAATGCAGTTATCCGAAAATTATACAAAAAAAAAAAA
>VZTH01011696.1:164831-331067 GCA_013397815.1 Aleadryas rufinucha
AAAAAAAGACCCACAGAAATTCAGTCTTGCAATAAGAACAGCTGTATTCTGGATAAGTACAATATTTTTGTAGAATGTCCAAAACTTGTCCACTATTGCTGTTCTCTCACTGCATTTAGCAACAAAGAGTAAGACAATTTAAGGTCACAGCCACTACTTTTTGTATGCTTCTTTTTAAGGGATTGCTCATCTGAAGTAGCTGGAAGTGTCCATATATATTTAGTATATATCATGTAAACAAGACTGTATGCTTTCATATTATAAGACAGCAGATGGCCTATTAGAAACACGATTTTTGTAGTAGTTTGAATTTTTTTTTAAGTCACTTCAAGTTTCTATGGTAGACAGAGAGAATGGTGGCTTTCTGAGAGAGCACAAGTTATTATTTTGAAATAACCTGACTTACTTGGATGAATCTGGACTGTGTATATTATGTACATTGTAATACATCATAATAATAGTTTACGTAAGCACTACTTTAACAATATGGTTATTTTTTGGAAAATGCTAATTTTCAGTCTTGGATTTGCCACGTATTACTTCTACACAAAACTGACACATGTTTATTGGGATAAGAGTATATTGAGGTACTGCTGACCAGACATGAAGAGAGGTTGAAGATCACTTAATATATTTAATGCCATTTTACAAATCTCTATTCTAACTGCTTGTGCAGGTAACAATCAGTTCCCAAGAGCTTCACTGGTCAGGATAATGAATATACAAGTTATGATTCTGAATTCCTCAAACTCTGTTTTATTTTGCTACAGCATAAAAAAGATCCTAAAATGACTTGGAATATAATCTGTTTCTTACTGCTCACTTCAGGCTCATTTTATACTCTCAGTTTCGTGTGAGCAGTCTGATAGTAAGAGTGCACTTATGGTGAAAATTCTATCTAAAGTTAACTCATTCTAAAACTTGCAAGAAAATCCACGCAGAAATTTTCAGAATTTTAATATATAAGGTTTCATAGACAAAGATATCAAAATTTCTATAGATGAATGACTGACACTTCTGTAACCTATGTTTGAGAGCAAGTAAACAGAATTTGTATACAGTGAAACAGATTCATATTTAATATGCATATTTAAAAAAAAAAAATTGGTCTCCCTTTCCAGGTAATCAGCAAGGCAAGTACCTACGAATATTAAAATCTTTGGTCTGGGTGACTGCATATATACTAAAAATCAACTGACTGACAGAAAATTGTCTCAAGTGGTACCATAGAATCACATGATGATATAAATTTATTACAACTTTTTGAAGAAAGTAATTTGATAGCACACTGCCATCTTTACAGGACACATAAAAATTGTGTAAGGCATTGTGCATAGCACAGGAAGCATTTCTGTAGTTTCTCATTTGAAAAAATGCTAAAATTAAAATAATTATTTGGTAGAATAGATTCAGCAGCTGACTTGTACATAAAAAAACCCCTCTAGAAACAGACTGCCATATCAGTAAGTTCAGTCTTGAATTTTTTTGTCTTTTGAAGGGAAGGAAAGAAGATGGAGAATAGAATTAGATTTGTTTTTATTAAGTCTTCACAATGAAATGTTTATTGTCAAAATATAAGAACAATTTAAGTGTTATAGTATTTGAGTTATCTTCTTGATTTCAGATAGGCATAATATAATTTTATATGTTTCTAGCACTTAACTTACATGCCAGAAGCACAAACTTTACTTTGGCATCCATTTACTTCTGATGTTCTAAAGAGATTAAGCTCGGCAAGTGCAGTTACATACAGTCACCAAAAAAGGTCTAATACTCATATAAAAGGCAAAGATTATGCCATTCAAAAGAAATTCTTGGAAATAAGTTACAAAAAAACCCAGAAGACCTTTGAAAATACCCCAAAAGAATAGTATAACTTTTATATAAAGATTTGAGAAATCAACAAATTCAGTAAGTGTACTAAAGGCAGCTGCCACACTACCTTACCTGCTGGCTGTTTTTACAGAGCTGTTCTTCTTGTGTCCCCTCTCCGAGCGGTTGTCTCGCAGGAGTTGAAGCTGTTAAAAAAAACCCAACATGTTCAGAAGAGTCTCACACACAGTGCCTTTATTTGCTTTTTAGAATTTTTATCCTAACAATGCAGTTATTTCCTCTCTTGAGTAACTGGTCAGTAGTTTTCACCCACAACTTTGAGATGGACATTAATAGAATTTTACAATAGTAGCTAAAATGTATCCACCAATGTAAAATATATCCACCAATTTAAAACGCCTGAATAATTGAAAATGTAAGAATTAAAGCATTTTCAAAGCATATTAGAAAGCCATGCACTTCACAATTTCACAATTAACTTATCTGTAAAATTTTATAATTTTCACAATTTCAATTTGAATTTTTGAAGTTGTATAATCGGAAGTATTGGAGGACACTTTACAAAAAACTATTCAGGTTAGCACTTGTATCTAAGCAGTTATGAAACAGTTATAAACTCTTCTAAGCCCCAGGAGATTTAGTAATTTGCAAGTTGCAGAATCAACAAAAACAAAGTATTAAAGCTTCCTGTAATAGTGAGGAAGTAGGAATAGCGAAGGATTTGTTTAACTGAAACGGTGACTCAGCTTCTGAAACAAGCTGTGATTTGATTTATTTTTAGACAAATAAAGGAAGACTTTTCATTCAGACTCTCTCCAACACTCAAAATTGTATTTCCAGCATTATGATGTTTGTCAGACGAGTCAAGGCGCACTAAAAACAATCATGAGAATGCTCTACTAAAGAAATTAAAACTGGACAATATAAAAACCCCATAAATGTTGCTTGAAATGTCTCACATATTGAAGAAAAAATAGAATGAAAGACTTTAGAAACAAAGGAGAGGTAAATGGACCCAATATTCACAGCAAAGACACTTAAAAATCCTGTGGAAATTAGGAAATGATCAACTTTAAGACTGGGCCCACCACACCTTAATGTTGTAGATGAGCATGGACTCCAAAAAATGCCACCAGTCTGAAAAATCGAACAATTTTTCCTCAACTCTCTACAGCTTCCCTCTTGTACAAGGAATGCTTCTTGTCATTTCAACTATCTAGTTCTCAGATGCAGTAAAATAGTTTACTATATAAATAAATTTAGTGAGAATTTTATTGGTTGTCAAAATTACATTACACCATCACACTCATTTCTTTTCTTCTTCTGTCTTAAAAAAAACCTCAAACCCATTATGTACCAGTAACATCTATAATTTGTGACATTAGCTTTACTTCACCATTCCTTAGTAATCTGTAAGGTACAAATTCAGTTAACTTCAGATAAGCTCTGAAAACTCAGCTCTTAGGAAGGATGAAAAAACCCACATAAAATATAAAATTAACTCAAATCTACTATTATCAGAGAAAATTTGATTAATTCATCAAACTCAGAGTAACCTAGTTTTTTTTTAGACCTTTCTTATACTAGAAAATTTATTTCAAAATAAATGAGGGTTAAATGTGAATTATATAAAGCTGTTTATTTAGCGGTTAAGTGTCAGCTTATTGTAACATGCTGGAATCTCACAATTTACAGCTAAAACTACTGTGTTTTATCCACTCTGGCAGTTTTGGGTAAGCAGTATTGCTTGCTCAGGAGTTCAAAAGAAAGGGTAGGGAACAGGAAAGATTTAAACTATGACTTACTGTAGCTACAAGTGTTCATGATGGATCATCTGAAGATGAACCTTCCAAAGACTCTTCAGATTTTATTTCCTTTTGAAGTTTCAAATCTATTTACATTTGCAAAAGTACCAGCAAACTGGCACAGATCTAATGAAATCAACCATTATATAAATTTTTTCCAACTTAAAAAAATGGAAAGTGTGTGTTAAATTTCAATGCATTAATGATATATTCAGCTGCTTTTATTGAATAGTTGAAGTTAACTATAAATCTATGGAATGAGACCAGATTTATACTCACATTTTATAGTCCTGGACAGTATGTTCTGTTTAGACCATACTGCCATCCATAAAGACAAGTATTCCTCCATGTATGAAGGCAAGCTGAAGAACTAAGTGCCATGCTGCAAGTCAAACATTGAACATGGCTTCACACTCCTGCAACCACCTCTCTAGGCTTGGATCTCCCAGGGACTGCACTGTAGGGGCTCAGCAGACAAACTGGTAAGGTATTTTTACCAATATCTGCCCCATGACAGAGATTTAACAGCTCCTTTTTTACTGCTGTAGTCATTTTAACCAATGGAATGCAGAAAAATGGAACTGAAAATCTTCCTGTAGAAGCCTCCCCACTTGTGTAACTGGTTCTGTATTTCTTGATTTTGGGAGCAAAATGTTTTACTTTCCAGCATTTTGAGAAATGCAACATTTGGAGATACCACAATTGACAAAATCATTTTAAAAAAATCAGAATTTTCATTTAAACATTAAAACCTCAAGAATACTTCAGTGAAATTAAGTGACTAATTAAAGATTTTTAATTAAGAGAATTCTGGAAATGCACTGCTGTTAATATGTTTGCTTACAAGAAGATATGAAATTATACCTGCTTTGTTTACAATTTCTTAAAATATTAGCCCACTACCCCTGGAGTAGAGGTAGTTAAAGTTCTTTATACATCTCAAGTAAACTGTTCTTGATCAAAGCAGTTCTTACCTGGCTATGTTCCTTCCTAGCCCCAGGGCTAAACCAGTGACTGTGGGAGAAAAAGAAAGGACAGGTTTAACAATATAACTAACAAAGCACATGCTGTCATATGACCAGTCTGTGCGTGCTTTTGGGTATTTTATTGACTGCCAGGAAAATACAGCCTTTGGCTATGCTTTATTTTAATGGGGTATTTTTATTGAACTCTCTAAGTTTGTAACAGTTCCGAAAGAATGCATCACAGATTTCACTTCTGAGTAGCTGCTGGCTTTACGGGTAATTATATTTTGTCAAACAAGCTAAAATAATACGTAAATGATGGTATTTTAATACACTACAATGCACATGCTATAAATTAAAGTAATTCCATATTTAGTACTGAAATTGTATGTATTAATGATTATAGCTGAAAAGACTTTAAAGTAGTTGGGACTACCTGATAGCTGTTAATGTATTATATCACAAACTGAGGTCTCAGTTTGAATCTAAAGTGAAATGCTAAGTCTGAAAACCTAGTGGCTTCATATCTCCATACAACTGCAAAATGGTGACTACTGGCAGCCTTGCTTCATAGAGATGGAAATTCGGAGTAAGACAAGCAGGGATGTCACAATGTGCCTCTTCCCTCAATGGCAGTAAAAGCATAATAATACTGGTTCACACAGAACTAACTGAATTACCATCTGAATGGAGCTGTAGCAAGCATCATACAAACCTGCACACTTGCAAAAGGAAAAGGAGAAAGAAAAAAAACCCTACAACAAGGGGGATCTCAAGTTACACGTAGTATCTACATACTATTTGTGTAAGCAAGCAATAAGTTTTGGACAAAGGATAAAATAATTCTATCCATTGCAATATTGCAAAAAAAGAGCATCCCACTGTCTGCTATTATACTTGCACGTTCCTCTAGAAGTGTAACCAAAGATTACAAGCTTAACCTAGCCATGCTTTTTCTGAAACAGTTCCATTCAATAAAATTTAGTCCCATTTTCTCCCCCAAGCAGCCATATAATGACACTGCAATTTTTACTTTAATTAGTATACTGAAAAGATTCAGATTCCACGGAATTGTCTGGTTTAAACCCCTTTTATTTTCAAGTCACAAATCTGAAAGTTTTGTGGCTTTTTGTCACTCAACTTTTCTGAGTCTGATAATGAGTAGTCAACCCTCTCATTCTTGCACAAAAGACCAGCTGTCACCAAAACCACCATACTGCTTTTTCTACTTTTAAGGTGATTAAGGAAAAGGAGTTGGAAATCAAAAGAGAGTGACAGCAATAAAGTCAAAAGTATACCTTGAGACAAGGTAGACATGTATGTATTTCGGACACAAAACATTCATCAACTGTACTCAATAGTTCAAAATCTGGTGAAAACTGGGGGATTTCATGTACACACAACTTTGATGCTGGCAGTGGATGAAAAGTAAAAACATCACATTTGCAAGTGATTCACCAAATAAAGTAACAAACATCCACGGGCTGATGAAAATCAGAAATACAATGGGATACATTTGAATTCTACATAGATGAGTGTCTTGTGTCTAATCCGTGTCAACAGCAAAGGCTCAAGGAGGAGCAGCAAACTGGGGTATCCTCCACATAAACTCTTGTGGATTATGGCAAACCATTTGATTACAGACTAAATAATCAGTAAAACATATTTCTAGCTAAAAAGTACATCAAAGTAATTTGAATGCATTTCATATTTAGATATTAAAAGCCCTTCATAAAGAAAAAGACATTTTTTAATGGGAAAATTATACATCACACTGAGTTTTACCTTTCTGTCCATTCCCTTAATTACTGTGTATTTGCTTGCTTCTTTCTTTTAATAAAATAAGCAGAAGCAAACCCCATAAAATAACAGTTGAATTACTTAATGGCAGAAATAACTTATGAAATCACCACCTCTTGAATTTACACATACATTATCAAGCTATGAGATGAAACAGAGGTGGATTAGTGGTGTAAAACAGTTGGTACTGAGGAGCTGATGTCTGTAGTACCTCTGCTTTGGTAAGTTTTGTTTTAAACTGTGGACGACGTATGTAGTAGCAGTTAGAACACATAAATGTATCTCCAAATATACTCCAATATATTCCTCCTCATGTATGTCTGTATTTTAGAGTTTTGATTTGAAAAATAAAGGAAAATTTAATCTTCTAAGTATTCAAAAGAGGTAACCAATAAATAATGCTGTTAAGTGTTGTCAGCTGAAGAGAATAAGAGTTTACAGTAATGACACACTAGAATTAACTAAACAAAGTGAATTACATTCCCTATTTACAAGTGTTTAAACAATGAATTCAATATATTTTTGTGAAAATGATGATAAACTTCTTCCTCACATGATATATCATGTGAAAAACTCGAAGATGTGATGCTTATGTATTTTCATACATGCCATTTTTGCTATCCAGCCTTAAAACAAGTTTGTATTTTAGGAAAGGATACTTAGAAAGTTAATAAAAACACATTTACAAAGCACTGAATTTCATGTTTCCTTAAGAAACAAAAAATGAAATGAAAAAGATTTTAAGTACTCTTATTAAATAAAGACCATCATGTAACTGAGCTGAGGCTCTCATCACATGTTTGTGCAGTTGTAAAACGTGGCTTTGGGACAGAGGTACCATTGTAAAGCAAACCACAACAAATGTTATAGCTCCCATCACTGATACTCACTCATGGTGAAGAGAATCCTGGGACAAGTGAACCGTTTTCCTGCTACCACCTGGTCCTGGAGTTATCTAATGGAAACATGAAAGAAAAAGTCTTTGAATAATGGGGCAGCATATGCACAAAATGACTGCTTATTAAGAAAATACATCACAAACATTAAACACAAAATAGTATACTAGATACAGTAAATGCAATTAGCAATATCTGCAATTTTTAAGTAAAGTCTGAGTGCAGAAAGTGCTATATGAGATAAAGCAAAATCCTTTATGTGCAATTCTGATTGGATGTCAGACAAAGACACAGATGTCAAAGGCTTAAGTTACTTTTCTGTAAAGTCCATGAAGTACTTTATGTTCAAAAAATGAAAATTAGATCTTTAGAAAATCATTGGCAATATACTGTCCTTATTTATGGCTCATACAGCAATACATTTATTTAAAAAAACCCTACCAACACAAAGCTTTTGAAATTCAAGTTGACATGGGATAGAAAGCAAAGGTAAAATAATTTTTACTACACTGTACTGTAGTCCTTATCTAGTGCTTTATATATACTGAAACCTAAAATACGTGATAGCCTCAATTGAAGAGTGATCTTCAGAATGCACAAGAGCACGTGCAGACTTTTGCTGATGACGACATTCTGATATTGCTCAAGAATGGATTCAAACAGTTTTATTTTAATTTTTGCAAAATGTTTAATTCACGTGCATGTGTAGATAGGTAAAAGCAGAAGACAACTAAGAGACAACTCATGACACACATGCTCAAGGAACTAGAGCAGCAGGCAAACTCTTCCTGGTGGAAAGAATGAAGGTACAAATTTTCAGTTCCTTGGACACAGTTTTATAGTCAGGAGATAACCAGAGTTGGAATGAAGTCAGATGTTCTGCCAGTTTTGACAGGAGACCACAAAAACTCAATATATTCACATGGCTCAGGCTTGCCAAAAGTACATAAGCTGGAGATTCATGGATAAAAGCAGCCTACTCATTACTAGAAGAACAATGAGCTCAACTCTTAAGGGAGAATATCCCTATTAATCTGGTGTTGTAATGGAGGAAAGGCAGGGCAGTCAGAGCTCCGAGTCTGGAAGACTTTCAGAGAATGCTCGCTGAATAATTTGAGAGCTCCAAGTGGTTAAAGTATTTGACCAAAATCTGCTTCTTTGACCTGAAGAATGATGTCACTCTAGGCTGAATTGAGAAACAATAAAGCGCTGTCACTTTTCTGGCTGATGGGGAATAAGAAGAATTGGCAATATCTTACCTCTGAAAAATCTATGCAAACACACAAATCATAGTAGAGGAAATCACGACAGCTACATGGGAGAACATCACCTACTGCTTTATTCCCACTTGGAATTTGCTGTTTTACTAGACTGATCAAGGCCTTACACAGCCACAGGATGACAATAAAACACTGACCAAATGTTACTGTTTCAATGTCATAGTTCATCTAATAATAAAACTGAGAAATGGCCATTCGCAAAGACAGACATGGAAATATAAGCCAGCATTTTAATATGTAATTTCCAAATTTTAAGATTAATAACTAAACTGTTACTTTAACACTACAGGTAAGCATGCAGCTCAGCTCTTGAGAGTTATATCCTGCATTAATCTCAAAATGAGGTTTTCATGCTATTCCAGTGGGTATCCCTGGAATATAGTAATCCATTTTCTACACTGTGGCTATAAGAAAAGCCGACTGTGCCTATGTCATGCTTTGTTAGAGGTTCATGATCACATTATCTCATGGTGGACCTGACACTTTTATTCAGTTTACAGTATGTTCTGTGTACAGGCAACTTATTTCCTTTGCCAGGGCTGCTGACAACCTTTTCCACACTATATTAATCTTGTTTACAGACTTTATCTTGGTACAAATATCAGAAAACTGAACTTTTTATCTCAGGGAGAAAATAAACAACATGTTGACAGAAGCAAAAGCTATTTTCTGGACTAAAATTGGTTGTTTACCTGCAGCCATACTTATGGAAACAAGTTTAAGTTTCCAGCTTACTCAAAATACATAATCTGAAATTTAATAACCATGGAAATTTCAAGAAAATTCACTTGATAAATTGCCAGTTTTAAAATAATATAGAAACCACAGAAGTATGTTTTTCCACCAATTTATATGAGAATATGAACTTGCTTGGAATACAGTTACAACTGATCACAAAGTACAGTGTTCAGGTTTCTCCTGCACACCCCAGATGGCTTCAGCTACCACACAGCCACAGAATATTTATAAAACTAAACTGACAAGATACACACATACAGACCTTTGCATAAAGCTCACTGCTGATTATTGTAAGATTCTCAATATGTTAAGACAAATTAATTCCTGTTTGCAAAATTTACCCAGGGTGTAAAAAGCTAAACCAAAACCCAGTGTCCACCTTCATCTGCTACCTCACTGTTACAAAAATCTCCAAAGATCTGCTCAATGTCCACAGAAGTGAGCACCAGTGACTCCAAAAGAGACAGCAGGTTGCAGGACACTAAAATCAAAACAAATACCCGCTCAACTGTTCAGATTCTGTATTCATGCAAAAAAAAAGCTGTTACCTGTTCATCTGTTAGATGACAATTTCTAATAATATAAATACAGTAGATTTTTTTTTCAAACCTTTTAATGGATAAACTTTTGTGGAAAAAAAGCCATTGCACACTTGAAAGTGTGCACACACAACATGAACAGAGTTCTGACTTCAAAAGTTCCTTCCTCTGAGACATTAAAATGCCTAGGAAATTCCCAATAATATCTTAAAAGCTTTTTAGTAGATTTTTAGCTACTTAACAGACTATTTAAAATCTGTGTTTCTAGAAGTCACACTATCCCATAACCAAACGTAATGACAATACTGGGACTTAGGTAATTTAACTAATATAAAAAGTGAAAGTATTTATAATATTTTTTTCTAATTAAGACTAGCAGCTTTAAAAAAAAAATTACTAGCTGTAGCTTATCACTAAAAATGATGTCCTAGGGGATGAGGAACAATATTGACCTCTACAAAGTACAAAAGACACCAGGGGTCTTCACACAGACCAATTGTGTTGCATCTCTACTGTGGCTTAGTTGCATAAAGCCACGGTGTAAGTAGGACTGTAAACAGAAACCAGGCAAATCTTTGAGCTTCCTTGCTTGTCATCTTCCTCCTGGGAAAAGTCTCTCCAGGAAGAAATACTGCAACTTACAGTTAATGTACCTGGTTTAATATTAATAAAGTTTAGGGTCATTTTTGGAACTCTTAATTTCTTCTGGTTACAGGTTCTTTCCCCACTGCTTGAATAAGCTGACAAGGTGATGGCTGCATAATGTTTACAGAATCCCTGAGACACAGGTACTCCAATTCAGAGACAAAGTACTCCTGATTTGCAAAGATTGTTTTGCCTGAGAAATCATGACCTAAACTGACGGACACAGAAAAATGAGACTCAACATTAAGAGGTTTTGCCTCAGAATACATAACACTATATACTGCTGCCCAAGATCACAGAATTACAGAATCATTTCAGTTGGAAAAGACCCCCAGGAACATCAAGCCCAACCTTCAACTGAGTACCACCATGCCCACTAAGCCATATCACAGTGTGACACGTCTACTCATTCTGTGAACACCTCCAGGGATGGCAACTCCACCATTTTCCTCAGCAGCCTGTTCTAATTCTTAAGCACTCTCAGTTTTTTCTTAATATCCAACCTGATCCTCCCCTGCCAGATATTACACGTGACAAACTTCAGAAGTGGTAAAAGGAAAAATGGTGGGATTAAACAGAAAAAGGACAAGAAAGTCAGAGGATTTCACTCTGCAAAAATAATATTGAGCACCCCAACTGTTATTTTAAAATGCTAATAATACAGAATGGAGTATTTCAGCTGGAAGGAAGTTACAGCGATCATCTAGACCAACTGCCTGACCAATTCAATGCTGACAAATTTTGAGAGTGTTGTTAAGGGCATTGTCCAAAAACACCAACAGGTTTGGGGCATCAGCCACGTCTCTCAGAATCCTGCTTTAGTGTTCCATGTTCCATCACCCCCTTGGTAAAGAAAAGCTTCCTGATGTCTAGTCTGAACCTCCCCAGCCACAGCTTCGAACCATTCCCACATGTTGTATCACTGGGCCCCAGGGATAAGAGATCAGGCCATCACTCTCTATCTCCTCTCCTCAGGACGCTGTAAAGAGGTCAGCCTTCAGTCTCCTTTCCTCCAAACCAGACAAGCCTGGAGTCCTCAGCCACAACTCACAGGACATGCCTTCCAGTCCTGTCACCAGCTTTGTTCTCTCCTCTGGACGCGTTCAAGGACCTTCACATCCTCCTTAAACAGTGTGGCTCAGAACTGCACGCAGCACTGGAGGGGAGGCTGCACCAGTGCTGGATACTGCGAGATCATCACCCCGTTTGAGGGGCTCATGCCACTGAGGGACAGGGAGCAAAGAGTCCACAGCTCAGTCACAGGGTGCTGGAACACCACCACTTACTTTATATGAACAGGCAAAGGGATGTCCAAGACTGGAGCCCATATAGAACATTATTTCATAAAAAAGAATCAATTTACTGGATCGAATGATGCATCTTCTAATTAAATAGGATTGCGCTATTTTAATTTACATGTGCTGTAGTTTAAAGAAAAGGTACTACCGTGTGCCAACAAAAACCCACAACACATTAACACAAAACAAAAATATACTACATTGTTACTTAACAATTCTGCTTACTTCTCATTTGAAACATATTTTTATGTTCAGTTACTGAATAGCCCAAAGAAAATAATTAATTATTTTTTAAGACACCTATGATACAAAGCTCCCAAGTATGGACGTGTTCAAGACTCAATATTTTCTTAATATTTTAAATAATATAAACAACCCTAATATGCATATGCATCCATACTTTTTGTCCCTTATTTTTTCCCATGTTATCACACAATCAAGTGAGCAAAAACATTCCCTGTTTATAGTTTATGTTTATCTTAGGGCATAATATTTTAGAAAAAACACAGACGATGTCCCATTCATAACTGTTCCTCAGATATATTTTCCATTACTAAAAAAGTAAGTTTCTCACAGATTAAGTAATTTTTAAACACTGAAAGTGATATTTTTGCCTCTTGAATTAGATTTTATGCCAAGCACTCGACAGCATGTGCAATGAAAAGATACTACTGAGCTAATATTTACAGGATGTTATTTCCTTGCTATGATTTGGTGGACTTGGCAGTGCTGGGTTTATGGCTGGACTCAGTCTTTCTTACAGGTCCTTTCTAATCTAAATGGGTCTATGATGTGCTGAAAAAAGCCACATAAATAATTATGGAAGTGTTTGACTTGAAAGCTTAGCTTAGTCATCACAATACGGCACATTCATAGCAGGCAAAATCAGTAAAATTTCAGTAAAATTTTGCTGGACACTAATTACACAAATAAGCTAGCTGCTTTCCTAAATGGAAGAACAGGTTCCTTTTTCTGCTCTATAAATTAACTGCTATGATCAACTACAGCTTAAAAAGTTCCATGGCAAATCCAATTTTCTCAGGCAGGATTTTCTGCAAAGAAGTTGTTTTCCAAAATGAAATACGACTAAAACCAAATCCTGGAGAGCAGGATTTTGCAGAAAATTATAGCATGACAATGTCAAATTCATAATTCACAGATCTGCAATTATCAATTTATAGGAAATTAAATCAAACTATATCAAGGGAAGAAATAGAGAAAAATCTGTTCTCCACATTTTATTGCACTGATTAAGAGTAATATCTATTTATTTTCAGCACCTATTTAGTATTATTCATTTTATACCCGTTCTTCACTAGGAACCTTGGAAAGTACATGCATGTAACAAAGTTCTGGATTTAAAATACATATTTAAAAAAATGTAGATGCACATTTGACTTGGAGCAATATAAAAAATTATGAAAACAAAAATAGCTTTCACAGTATACATTACTGGAACATTGCCATAACCCTTGCTTGACACTACCATTACATTTTTATTCCCTCTGAAAGCACACTCTTGCTGAAGGGCCCAAACTGACCATTCCAGAGAAGCATCTCTTTACTGTACAGATTACCTTTAAGTGATGCTCAGTCAAACTCTACAAAGTCTCCATGAAGACATAGTTCACTGGCAGAATAGTTCTATACCAGTTTCTTGCTACTCTAGCCATATTTCTTTAACATTAACCTCTTACTAACACAGTGTTGCAAAAATCAATGGACCATTGCCATTCGGCTTGCAAAATACATGCAAGCGATATGGAAAGAAAAAAACCTGTAAGAAAAATAGGTCAAAAGACATGGACTTTAATCCTAAAGCAAACAGGCACCTCCCTGTACATGTTTTACTGTTTTCTCTTAATGTATTAAAGAAAAAGAGAGAAAATAAGAATCAGTAAGTTTCTTGGCGTGACAGAATATGTCCCAGCTCCCCAATCTCTCCAGTGATTTCACACACTGTTAAGAGTTTTCTCTACATTTCTTTTCACACAACTGATCAAACTGCCTCTATCTCTTGATATACAGCTTTCAACTGAATGATTAACAGATGGAAAAGGAATATCACGATATCAGAGACCAAAAGAAGAAAACTCTACCATTGAATCTAGCTACTTCAGAGAAAAATGGAAAATGTAAATCCCATGTATAAAAGCAAAGAAGGGAATTTCTTTGTAAACTTTTGCTATTTCAGTTTTTCTCTGCTACTTTTAAGATAAAACCTGAATTTGAAGTTGAATAAATATAATTTTAAAACAAAAAGGTACTTTTTGAAAAGAGACTGGCGTGGGTGTAACATTTTTTGTTTTAAATTGTAACATTGACAGAAAATATCACATACCATGTTTTGTCCTAAATCTTTGTTAAAGGGACCAGTTTTTACATACTATAGAATAGGCAGAGTAAGTTTAATGATGCACTGTAATAATATGCATTCCTGCTGTCTTTAAGTCTGTAATATAGTAACACTGGAGGAGCTATTAGAGGAAATAATACTAGTGTATAATGTAACAAAAACAAAAAATTGGTCTATGGGGAAAGCATCAGGTAAACTGAAAATTGTAAGTCTCCCATCTGCAAGGAAGTCAGTATGAGAGTTTCTTCTGAGATTCCTAATATTTAATATGAATTAGGACTACGTGGCACTATTGCTCCAACAGCAGCTTACAACGCTGCAAAAATATAAACCAGAAATTCTTAGTTTTTATATTTAAATTAAATCAACTCCTTGTAAAAAGGCAAATGTAAGATTCTCCTGACTGCAAAAACACACCAGACAGCACTACTGTTTCAATATTTTATATTGGGAAAGTGGAAATCTTCAGGGCAGCTGTGAAACAAAACAATGGCCAAAAGTTTGCTACTTCACTACTCTGTAAATAGCTAGTATTTAACAAATTTCATTTTAATCAAACCAGATCTACCTTATTTGGGAAATAGAGCTACTAATTAAATGCTGCAATAATATGCTGTATAAATACAAATAAATATATATATGTATGTGTGTGTGTACATATATAGATATATATATAGATATATATATAGATATATAAATCTTATGATATAAAACTTATCACCATAGAATAAAACTTATTCTTAGGTGAAATCTTCACTAAATCAACAGGATTCTAATTTCAGTAGTGTTGAGACTGTACCCTTTTTAGTTAAGAATAATGTAAAATGCTGAAATAATGTTTCACCTTGTAAAATTATCATCAATAAGTAAGTTACCCACACAGTAATATAGGGAGGAGGAAGGAGCAGAACAGTGATTAGGCTGCTAGCCTTGATCTGGGAGATGCTGGTTCCATTCGGGAAAAACATATAAAGAAGACCCTCCTTTCCCTTTCCCCAAGCAATCTTTAACAGTATTTCCTTACTTTGTTAAAGTAATATAATATAATGACAGTAAAGACTGTACCAGCAACAAAGGATGTCATCAAAGCATTTGCTCTGAGTCCGCTTGAAGTACGGAAGGTGATTTTTATTCCTGCTGCCGTGGGACTTATTACAGGGAACAGAAAAACATCAATATTAAATACATTTACATATCTGAGCAGAATTACTCCTAGCAGAGCCCTTTGCAGGTACCAGTTGTACAATGACAGTTCATGGCAGCCTGAGCTGGCTCGGCGTGGATCCAAACCCCAAGCACACAACAAAACCCCCAGTTTCAAGTCGCCGCCCAGCTTCAGTCGCAAGCTGTGAGTGGCCTCTACTGGCTGACCAAAGGCTACAGGAGTCACCAAATTTTGCTCCGAGTTACAGCTGAGGTTATCCAGTGTGGGAAGAAATGCAACAGAAAGAATATGCTCATCAGTGCTAAATTATTCATTTAGGCTGTGGATAAAAACGAACAGAAAACACAAGGTGAGTGATACAACAGACAGTGGGGAAAAATGCCTTTAATACCAGCGCTCCTGAGATTTGTCCAAATACATGCTGCAAGTAGGTACACGCAGTAGTCCAGTTTCTAAAACAACAGTGGAATTCAGCAGGATGTACTGTAGTAGCTCTAAAGGTGGACACAAACGTGAAACTCAAGTAGTGTATAATCTGTTAATATAAATTACATATTTTGTATGAAGAGTGAATTACTTCAATTGTGGTATCAACAGTTTGATTTAGATGCAGAGTTAGAAAGCTTGCTGCATCATCTGAGATGTGTGAAACCAGAGACTACATAACTATTCTCTTCATAAATGTGAAACAGATTTGGCCTTTTCCTTATATAGAAAGTTAAAATCAGTAAAATACAGCATAATTAAAAAAAAAAAGTAAAAACCTGAAGTATGAATGTGTGTCTATTGCCACAAAGATGACCTACAATTTTCTCCAAGTACATAAAAATTGTGAAGAAGAAAAGGAGAATAAACGATAAATTCTTTTTAAAAACCACAATAAATGTGGACAATGTGCCTTGGAGAAAAGCTGTCCAAAACATGACAAAAATACTTATTAGATTATTGTGCAATGTCTGTATTAAAATATACGGCCAGTAGCAAGGAAGTGTTTTTTTTTACTTCATTTTTCTTTCTTCTAGGAATATGTACCTGATTTGCCATTCTCTCACATTTTAATTGCAGCTTATCAAGAAGGATTATTGTCAAACACAAGTGACTACTGATGCCAAAAGGTGATTGCCTTCACGAGCAGCTGCACGGTGCTCACATGCAGCCCTGTACCCTGTGATATTTCCAGCTCCTGTTCTGAATTCTGCCCCATTTCAGAGTTCTACCTCATTTCAGAATTCAGTCCCATTATCTCCACTGCTCCAAACTGTTCATAGGGTTATCTAGCTGACATAGAAGATAACCCTCCATCTCACTAGACACCACTGGGATATGACATGCTGACCCACAGTAAGCCCTGATTATTAGCTTGAAACATACACCATATAAATGGAGCTTTGAGCCAAATAATTTGCTTTAAAGTCCTTCCATTTTACTTACACATTAAAACTCACTTTAAACATGCTGACGTGAGTTCCATTAATCTATACACTCATAAACATATTTAGGCACATTAATGTTAGATTCTATAATCAGAAAAGAAATGAACAATACTGACAAGAATGTAGCCTGCAAGTAATGCCTTTTTATTTACAAAAAAGACAAGGGATTTTAGTTTATGAATGAAACGAAAATCAAATGGCCAACCACTACAATTAAACAGAATGCCCCGCTGCCTGCTTTGCACTGAAGCCCAGTCCTCCAGAAAAACGAGTTGTATCAAACAGAAGAACAGTGAGATCCCATCTTTTCCATACTACTATACTTCCACTGACAGGGAAACAGGTGAGGATTAGTAACCCCTGTCAGATCTGCTAGGATAATTCTCCTCTTCCTCTCAGCCACCAAATGGTTTCCTATCGTAACATCTACAGTCCCTCATGGTTTTAAAGTCTTGATCTGTTAAAGTTTCATTTACATGAAAAACTTGTTACCTTTTGTTTTTCCCAAGGGGTACCCAGTGAGCTATATTACAGCCTGGACAACAAAAACCAGACAGTACCTGAGCTATTATTATCAGGAGAAGGAGATGATAAGAAGACTGAACACAAGAGAATGCTGATAGCAGTGTACCTCGAAATTTCCCACGTGAAGAAAATAGTTCACGTATCAGAAGACTGTGGATTAAAAGGTTACTCTTTGCTAAGATTTGGAATAAAACACCTTTCAAAATCCATGCAGTTTGATCAATAACAGATGTTATGAAATTTACACATCTGAACTGCTAAAATAAAAGCACGACCTTTTGCCCTTTAGGTTAGATAACATTTAAATAACTAGTGCCCACAAAACAATTTTTCTTCATTTCAAGTGAAATGCCCACCAGAAGGGCTCACAACACTGGTAAAAAACCAGGAAAAATGCTATACAGGAGTCTCAGACACAAACTTGGACAGTTTCACTGTCTACAGTATGTATGTGCATGACATTTCTCATTATTTTGAACTGGTCTGTACATAAATGTTTCACAGTACAAGCTTACACGACTAACAGATTTTAGAAAAACTTCTGTATTTGCCACTTATTCTGCCATCTGAACTCCTAATACACAACTGTAACTATTGTTTCAGATTGTAAATGCCAGTAGAGATGAACAGGAGAAGCATGCAGAAGCTCAGAAATCAACTTTTCATTGGGCATTTTTAAGGTCAAGCTAAATTCAGGCTTAAGATATATTTTCAACTTTTCTCCCCAAGCAAAACAACATAGAAAAACCACACATTTTAAAACATGTTAGAATAAATATAATTTTTCTTAGCAAGACATTCTCTAGCTTTTCCATCACCTTGTCTTCAAATATAAATAATTCATAACTTGTACTACAGAAGAAATAGAAACAACGAGGTTCTAATAGGAAAAAAAAAAATAAAAGTAGGGATTCCACTCATAAATTTTAAAAGAAACTCTCAAGCTTTTTAGGTTTAACACAGTGCCATACTAGGATATCAACACTTGAATAAGGTTGAATTGCATTTCTTAATTTCTAACATAATGCAGATCCCAAAGATGTATCCTTCTGATTGCCAAGCTCATGAATGGATTGTGCAAAGTCATCATCAACTTTGATTTGAAGACTAAACTGTATCATCTTACTCTTAAATCCCTCCTTATCAGTAGGAGTGCTCCAAAGTTCTCTTTGTACGATATCAAGCCCTGTATGATGTAAAACATCACAGAATGATCTTAAGAGAGCCTAGAGTTCCTTACGATGATTTCAACTTGTAATGCATTACAATGATAACTATCCCAAAACATTAATTCACAACGGAAGGGAAGCCTGTGTTCCAGGAGTAGAATGCTGCTTCTATCTGCTATCCCCTCCTCCAGAAACATGAAATAGCATTGCTGGTTTTGTGCTTTCAAGTAAATGGAATTTTATAGTATTTCTGTCAGAAAGTTGTGTTCAATAAGAAAAACTTTTGCTCTTAGAAAACTCAAAACAATGTACAGAAAACAGAGTTTAAGTACTCCCTAGATGTGTGCGAGTGAGGACAGTGGCTGCCTCTCTTGCAGGACAGAAATCAGGGCACTGTTCTCATTTACAGGCTCTTCTGTTCCTGGAAATTACATGGGGGAAAGACAATTCACTCTCCCCAATGACTCTGGTAGCATCAATTTTACTTTTCTGGCCAGATCCATGAAAATAGATTTTGCTCACTGTGCAACACATTAGTTGCCTTAGGCTTCTGAAATTCCTAATAAAGCCATGTACAGGAAATGTTTTCCCAGCAAAACCATATCTTCTACTTACAAAGCATCACTGTAGAAACAAGAACAGAAGGAGTACCTGGTTTGTTGGGTCCTGATCATATAGAGGATCAAGTAAAGACATTTTGCTGTTGCAAGTGGTTAATGTGTTGCAGGGCACAGAGAACAGAACTGTTTTTCAGACACAAAGCTGTAAAGCACATTTTGCCAGGTCCTGGAGAAGACTGACCTTCTATCCACCTCAGAGTAGACATCATACATCATAGAATTCTGGCCTGGGGTTATCAGCAACTCCTAGCAGAACTCCAAGGAAAACCTAAGTTGCTCTTGAGGAGTTGAAAGATTATTTTCCCTGTTATTAAGGGATGAAAAAAATCAGAAGACAACAGAGAGAGGGTCTTTGACACACAGAAGATCTTGATCGAAATCCCAAAATTTTATGTTTTTATGGGCATGTTATTACAGAAACATCTACAGCTAACTTAGTCCCTAATAAAGACAAATTGTCCTTAAAACTTACGACTCACCAAAACAACATCCAAGACAGGGAGATGGAAGCACATTGTGTTCAGCTATTTCTGAGTGACAGTCCTGCTGCTTAAAATTCATACATGTCCAGAAGCTTTCATAGACTATTCATGATATAACCTGATGATCTCCAAGATGCAAACTTCACTTTCAGTCAAGGGAAGTATTTTTACTACCAGTACAAAAATCAAGCATTCTCCTATGGGATGCTGGAATACATATTTGATTTTGGTTTGGGAGGGAATGAATAGGAAAATTATCCAGAATGAAATTAATGTGCAAATATTACTATAAAAAAAGAGAGTATTTGGAAAAGTACACCTTCACAGAGATCTTCAGTAAGATAAAAACCTAATAGACTGTTGAAAGATAATAACTATCTCTTTATAAATGGTGCTTGAGGAATTCTTTGTATCTCTCTGTTTTGTTCAAGGTTCAGACATCAGGTCAATATAACCTGATATTCGTGTTCTCTACCATCCCCAAGATGGCTGAGCAAATGCCACCAACACAAAGCCTTGCTGAATCCACTGCTTGCCATTCGAGTTGGTTGTCGTACAAAATTTTTAAAGTGAGTTATTAGGTTTTCATTTCATTTGCTGCCAAAGCATATCTGTGATGTTTGCTTACTAAATGCAACTTTCAGGATCAGTACCTTTAATTTAGCTACTGAAGCAATACTATGTTGATAGACTATTCCATTTCCTACCAAACATCAAAAAGTTTCAACAGCAGAATAGAGGCTAAATTGAGGTAACTTGGCACATTATTAAGCCTGGTTTAGTGTGCAGGCAGGCTTAACACCAGAAAACATGGTAAGCTCCAAATTGTTGGTAAGATGCTCAGATTTCTCACTGAAAAATCAAAACTGCTGGTCAAGATAAAGGTCATCTATTCACTTATTAACTGGACACCAACAGCATAAATACTGCATTCCACAAAGTAAACTGGAAACTGTAACATTTATGAAGAGTTAGAGGAACTCTGAGTTTAAGAAGAATTTATAAACAGCTCAATTAATGCAAAAAACCCCAGGCATATCTGCAACTTTAGCTGAATCTCTTATGAAATTACATTTGATGGCAGCATTCAATAAATTGTATATATTGGCAGAAAACTCAGTTGTACGTATCATATGCTAATAGCATTAAATTGTGTAGATTGCCAAGAAGAAAAATTTAGGGAAACAATAATTTGAATTTGGCATTATGACCCACAAATTTTTAAGTAGCACAAAACAAAATAAACTTTGACATTTTATAAACTATTTAAAAAACAATAAAAATACAGTGATATAGTAATTAAGCGGAATGCTGTTGGCAAGGAATAGATGTTCACTGAAAGGTGCCATAAGTGCCATGAAATATTTGGGAACATTTTCAAGTTCTTCCGGCATATAGCCATGTATTGAGGAAAATACTGAATGGAAAAAAGAAAACGTAGAGAAAATTCTGGAAAGTTATCAAAGCCATTCATATTCATAAGGAATGAAACATCTTACTACTACTAAATGAGAGGTCATCTGCCCATCGAAAGACGGTACATACTGAGGGAGAGCCTGTTCCGTGGGGTGGGGGAAAATATGGCATTAGTTACATGGTTCAAGGCACCTTCGTGCAAAAGCAACATTCACACACAATAATCTTTAGGAAAAAAAAAAAAAATCCTTCCAACCCTAAAATTGAGGGATGCAGGCACACATCCTTTGCCTAGCTTATCTTGTATAACATCAACTAAACAAGGTTCAAACATGAGGAAGTGTCCTGAACCCTGAAAACTTCATATTCATCTAACTTGAAACACAAAGAAATACTCTGTTTTCTTTTTAAAGACATTATTAAAAATACTTACCTCATCTCCTTACACAGCTAAATAGTTTATCTCTGGTACAGGGTAAATTACTATTCCGATGAAACCTTTTCAGAAATGTATTTTACTTCAGTCTACTACAGGAATTCAGAGTTATTTCCTGTTTTTACTTGCAGATCTGGGATCACCTCTGGAAGCTTCTGGTCTAACCAAATACCTACTTACTTCTATCGTAAGATATGGGGAATGTACTACTATTTTCATTGATTCAAAATGAAAGCCTATCAGCTACAGAAGCTTTCATATAAAACTACTCAAGAGATATATTGTGGGTAAATTAGCAAAAGTATATTTTCCATTTGTATCTTAGCTTAAAATCTCTTTAGTTATTTCCTATAATTTTATATGATCTACCATTATAGCACCATTTTACTGTAATGAAAAACTCCTCTTTTCTATTGTAGGATTTTTCCATGCCCCTGGAATTCTTTGAATAGGCTTCATTCATCTTTAAGTAAGATCATAGTTTACTATGTGGAAAACGTATCTACTGAAAGGCAAAATAAATAAACAACACAATGCAGTGCTCTGGACTGATTCAAGAATTACATAACATTGTGTTTTGTTAAACCTGAATATTTGTGCTATTTCTGCCACTTAAAAAATATTTAGGAAGAATTCTAACTTCAAGACTTAGTGTTTGAAGTCAAAAATGGTGAACATGGAAACACAGAATAGCAGGGATAAAAACCCCTTGATACATGAAGACTGAGACATGACACCCTTCCAGAACACCCTCAGGCAATTGGAATATGTTTTCTTCATCACGCAAACAGGCTTAACATTTTACAATTTAAAAGATCAAGGGTCAGGAGGACCAAGGGATTCTGTTTTGACTCTGTAGGCATATCTGTAATAACACAGTTTGTCAAATTGTGCTTGGAAATTACTGCAGTTTAAATAAAGGAGCCACTTTTAAAATCCAAACATTTTGGTGTCTGTTCTCCTTCCACCTGACAGTCAACCAATGAATGCCTTCCTGCCAAAAGAATAGCATGAGTAATATGAATGTATGAATAATATTTTCTCCCCTAAGTGCTTTAGGATTCTGATCAACACAGAAATAAACACCCTTTTCTGCATCCTCTCAAAAGGCTTTGGTTTCTCTTAAAAGATATTAATTTTTTTAAACTAGGTAAAATACTGTCAGAGATCTATGGCAGAGCTACAAAATTCCTACTGATGAAATTAAGTAAAACATTACAAATATGGGACCTCAGTAAAGAAACTGGACACTCGGGATGAGCGTTAGTTTCCCACTGCCTCCCAGTTTAACAATTCTGGAAAAGAAGTTCTTGAAAGTTCAAGTTTGCACTGTTCCTCAGGAATCCTCATTAAATAAATGTCTACCAACTTTTGAGCAGAATGAAATCTTACCCCTAATACAATGGAGCTCTTTCCTTACAACTCTGGAATACATTTCCTCACACAGCAAAAACAAAGCTACAGACAATGGTGCTGATAACAAGCAGTGCAGTAGACTAAAAAGACCCAGCAAATTCCAAACAAAAACCCCACTATTTTCCTCAAAGCTGCAGCCATTTATTTTAATAGAGCACTTAGAGCACTTAGGTTTTCACTAGGTGTCTAGAAGAGAATAAACTCCAGAGATGAGACAATATCCCTCACAACTGTTTTTAAAGTTTGCTGACTTCAGAACCCATAAAACTTGAGGCTGATTAGGACAGGATATACTTACAATCCTTTGCATACATTAAAGCAGTCCTCATCTATTATTGAATCATCACTCAAATCTGGTTCTTAGAAGTGAACCTGAAGTTCGAAGCATGATGTTTTAACAATGTCACACAGTAACAGAATAATAGGGTCAGTAATCTTTAAAGTAGCTGAAAATGGAAAGCCCTAGGAAAGCCTAAGCAGCAGTGTGATTTTTATTTAATGTACGATACACGTATCTTAAAAGCTGAATTGTTCCTAATAGACAAAAAATGCAATTCCACTACGAGTATTTAATTTCTCAGCCATATGACTCAGCTCCATAAATAAAGATGCCTCCACTGAACAGTAATTTCCTAAAGTAGACTTTGTTAGGCATCTTAAACAGATCTGTATTATTTTAGGAGTGGAACAAATATTAACTTTATTTTCTCAAACCTACCCTTCCTGCTGGCTGTCCGGAGTGACTTTAGGCCGAAGTGTTGCAACTCACATGTCAAGACAAGCCACTTTTCATACCAGAAATGGTATTTCATCTCCACTTGTCTCTTCTTTTAACTGAATCATTTGAGGGGAGAGGTGGGACATCAACACATTCCCAACATACCACAGTTTCAACCAAGGCATTTTCTGATGAAATAATTGATTACAATACATATTTTCCTTAAGATTAAATGAAAAAAAAAAAAATCAAGTAAGACAGTAATAAACGTACTGGCATTGTCACTGTGGCATTAAAATCAGTGTGTTTACCAGCTTTAGAGTAAAAATGCAAGCATGCAAACAACAAACGTCTTGTTTTACAAACAGCCTTGCGCATCGTGGCACCCTGTCTATAGACCTGCTGTTGCTACCTGATGAACAAATAAGGACTTGCATTTTATCAGAATTTAATTACTTAAAGTTTACATTAAATAAAACAAGTTTATTCCAAATCAGAGGGGAGATATCTTTCAGCAGTAAATTCCATTCTCACACACTAATACCTCACACTAAGCCCACAAAACTGCCAACTCCAACATTTTAAAGTATAAGTTGCAGTTATTTGATGAAATCCCCACTCTCAGCATTTCACTAGAAAGTGAACACTACTACAGAGACTCTGTGTGGATACAGCATTTCCAGCACTGTTCCAATTTCTTTCACTTACTTACTTTTCTGAAGGGACTGGCCTTTCAGCTTATATAGATATGCACATTAAATGAGCTACAATTAATTAATTGATAAAGCCACCATCCTTCTACTAGCTGAGAAGTCAATTCTAAAATGTACACTCATAAATATTTATACTTCCAGGACAGCAAACTTCAAATGGACTTGAAAAAGGAAATGCCAAGATCCAGAATGACACATCTTCTTCCACACTGCTAGACTGTAATATTTGTATTTAACAGTTAATCACTTCATGAGGAGAAAAGGCTTATTGGCTTCCTTTTTTGAAGTACCTAAATGTATTTAAACTATAAATATCTGTTTGCTCTTCAGCAAAAACAAACTGCTAGATATTTGAAAAGGGCAGCTGCCACATTGTTCCCTGGGTGCAACACAATGGCAGGTCAAACTTTTGTTCCTCTTGTCCTACAAACAATTTTCAAGCCCATGCTCAATAAATAAATTTGGTCTCAGCACTCCCAATCAGGGCTGCACAATCCCCTCAGTAGCAGACCTATGATAAATGGACTTATTTTCCCAAATCAAACACTTGAATTTAAATTCAGATGAGTTAATGCAAAGGTCAACATTGTAATCAGTTCTTTTGATCTTTATAGAATTTCTAGAGTAATACATAATAAATCTGAAACAAGGCAATTTGCAGCTCTGTATGTGTGGCTGGTAATAAAAATCTTAACGATTAGAGCCTTTATGTACTTAGGGAACGTTTTATAGTAATAGCTATAGTGAGAGCCTCAATGCATGGGGAATGATGGCAATAGATAACACTGAAAGACATGATTGCTTGATTCTTTATATAGTTTATACAGTATGTATAGATTATACATTATAAATTAAAGCACAATGTATCTGAAGAGTCTCCCAATGTTTTTTTAACATTCTATTTCAGATTTGTATCCTCCACAAAATATGGCCTTGATAGAAACTTGTGAATTTAACAACAATCTCATATATGGAGATTTTTATTGTTTCATATACTAGGATGTTACCTCAGTTAACTGTAAAAAAAAAAGAAATTAAAATGTTTGTGCACAAAGTGTGTATATATATATTTGTATCTTTCCTCTAAAAAGGGAGATTCCTTTCTCTGAGAGTATGTATTTAGATGTAAAGTATGTCATATTTCTTATGAACAAAAGATTATTATTAGACAAAAAATATTTCAGTTGAAAACTGGAATATGCAATCATAGAAACAGACTAAAATGTCAGCAGTCAATAGAGGAAATACTTAAGAACAAAAGGGTAGGTTTTTTTCAAGTCCCTTAAAGTTTTCTTGATAATAACCAGATAACTACCTAACCATTAAAAGCTGTAAAAACATCTCCCTTTACAGTATTCACAAACTGAGACATTTAAGAATTGTTGTCAGAGAATACCTTCCATAAACATACAATTATGTAGTAGAGTGAAAATAGGCTCTAGTTTAGGAACTGAAGGAAGAATACTTTTTCAGAGAAACTAAGACTAAGCAGCTGTCAGCAATGACTGTAGGAAGGATCAAGAATTCATCCATGGAAACTGTGACCAAGGATCTCACTATCAGGACATCTCACTTGTCTACATCCATTCAGTGAAGCTGAGAGATAAATAAAAGAGATCATTTGTTTACTTCCCCTACTCAGAAGTCTCCTATTCTCACAGAACATATCTCTCTGGGAAAAATAAAACTCTTCTTTATCCAACTCCAAATTCTCTTAGGTGGTAATTAAACAAATTAAGCAAACATACCATCAGACACAGCATTACTGATACTAAATGGTGTTTGTGGAAAAAAAAGGTGCGGCTTATTGTTTGGTTTTGGTGTGAGACACCATCTCTTAGGTAACAAAGAGAGCTGTGACAGTGATCCTCTTGACATGCTTGGAAGAATGTCTTAAGTCTCATCAGCCGAGATAACGCAACTGTTTTAAGGTGACTACACTTGCTGCATCATATAGTGGTTATGAAGTACAGCTAAGCCTAAAGAATTCTCTAAAGAATCTGACTTGATACTCCATGACAGGTCTATTAAAAGTTATCATTAGTCAAAAATCAATACACCACATAGTGTATATATAATGGATTAAAATCACAGCTGATCATCTTCAGAAATAATTACAGATGGAGAATCTTTTTCCAATAGACATATTCCTAGCAGCACTCCACAAAGAGTCCAATTAAGATACTGAACAGCAAAAAGCTAAGAATGCAAAGCTGGGAAAAAACCACAGTAAGTCACAGCAACTAACACACAGGCAATCTAACTGTGGCAAGTGCAGACAAATCAAGCTTTCACAGCTCTAAAGTTGTCCTTTTGAAAGAGGCTGCTGGGTTTTGGTGACTCTGAATTACTTTGTTGAACTTCCATCTCCCCTCCTGGGAAAATACCAGTTTATCAAACCTCTGTTCAAGGGTAGGGACTGACATTTGTAAAACTATCCCCATGAGGGCTTTCTCCAGCCTTTGATCGTTGTTTCTGATAAAAACCAGTGGAAGCTGTGCATTATGGAACAACTGGTAAATTCACGAAGAGGACATCGTTCTAGGATGACCCTCCTTGAACAGGAAGGTTGGACCAGATGACCCACTGTGGTCCCTTCCAACCTGACCCGACCTGTGCTCTGGGAACACACTGCCTGAATGAATGGTGGTGAAAGGACTTTGGTTCATCGTATCACAACTTCCTCACACACCACATTGCACCATATTGGTGGCTCAGTGTGAAGAAAACAGAGGGAAAGAATCACACACAGGGCTTCAAAGACAGTAAGAAACCATGTAAATTTTAATCTCTATTAATAAAATAAATTCAGGATTGCAAGAAGGTAGATTTAGATATGTGAAAAACAACTTTCCTAGGATAAGATCATGGACCATGTGGCAAAATGCATAGGGAGACTGCAATGATGGAGGTTTTTCAGCTTTAGAGAAAAACACCCAAGAACTGACTGTTTTATTTTGAAACTGAAGGTAAAGGGACAATACAAGGAAGTATGACTGATATATCATATTGGAGGAACTGGTTTTGCTTTTGCTCTAAGGTGTCAGTTTGACTACATTCATTATTAGGGGTAACTGATGAAAAAAATACAGGAAAATGAAATTACAGTCTTAGTACCTTGTACATTGAGCTACATGGCACAACTGACAAGAGAACAACAAAAGAAACAAACCCCATATAAAAGCCCTAAAAGCAAGGTATCAATCTTAAACTACATTTTAAACCCAGAAGCCTTTCTGTGGTTACTCCTTACTAGAGTGTTGCCTGCAATAAACAAACCTGAAAGGATCTTATGAAAAAGAAAAGCATCCTAAATTTGGAAAAAAAAAAAAACTGGGAAAGGGAAGGCAGTGGAAGGATAATACAGGAAAGACATTCAGCTAAGAAAACCATCTTTGTCACCACCTTCTAAATGGATATAAACAGGCAAAAATGATTTTGTCAAGGCTAGACAAGAAACTGTAACAGAAAATACAGAAAGATGGGAGCCTGAGCAAAAGATTAAAACTGTGTAGAAAGACAGAAAAAGAAAGGTTGTTTCTTTAGCAAGACAGCCAAGTAACACGATTTAGAAAGAAAGCTAAGTCAAAGCTGACACTCACTATTGACTGATATGACAAAGGCTGGGAGCATTCTCCACAGTGATTAAATAAGAGAGTGCCATATATATTAAAAAAATAAAATAAAATAATGACAGTCCAGATGGGATACTGAAATACTAGAGGTGAGAGTGAAGGACTGTGTGATGTGGGTATAGGCAGTAGCTATGGACAATGTCTTGTTGTAAAAACTGGTTTTCTTTGTTCTTTGTTATAATAATTAAACACCAATTCTGCATACTAAATTCTTTCTACTATTCCATCTGCTGGTATATCCCTATTCTGTCTTCAGCTATATCATCATGACTATTTCTCTCAGACAATCATTTTGTTATTTCTGTTCAACCTGAGAACATCACAGTAGTATACAATCTTTTTTTTTTTTGTAGGATGTGTTTATTTTTAACAAAACTATGCTTGCAGAATACAAGCTACAAACTTGTTTTCATCTGGCAGAATAGAGTCTCCCCCACATGCAACTATAATTTAGTAATTAAACATTTTGGTAGCATAATTAGTACAAATATATATAACTTGTTAAGTAAGAAATATAATAATTAAGATGTGCAATTATACAATTATCCTGTAATTACACAGGCTTTCTAAAAATTTTCCTTGAAATGATGAACAACCATTTTAAGAGATTCCAGAGTCTTTCAGAATTTATCTTGTGGATTACATCCAAATAACCAGCTTGTATCACATTTAAATGATGGAATGCTTTTTCTCTAGAATAGACTGTCTGCAAATGCAAATAGTAGAAATGGCAGAGCAGTTATGAAATTAAAAATATCAGCAATGATATCTGAGTAAGGAGTCTGAGCTTTATAATAAAACTAGCTTGGATTTTCAAGTCAGTTCCCAGTGTACAGATATTGCTCTATCATATTAAAGAAATACTAAGTTGAGCTGCAATACATCTCTACAAATTGGGCCAAATGAGGTACTATCATAACTCTTTCTATATATTCTTTGGTTAGAATTATTAGCTTTCTAGACACAAACACCACTGGAACAAAGTAAAGAAACAAAGCAAGAGTACATCTGCTTGAAGATTCTTGGATTGGTATGATGGTTATCACATTTCAAAACCCTGAGCAATTTTTTTTCCTTTTTTTTCAGTATGATGATCAAGCAGGGAGGAGTTGAAAAAAATTGAGGTAATTACTACAAGCTTGACAGCATTTAAGTGTTTAAGTGTGTATCTTGTACCACCTAGAACAGACTAAAAAGACTTCTGCTTCCACTGCAACTTTTGTTACTCAATAGGTTTCTATGAACAAAATTATGAATTCATAAGGTTTTCTTGTACTAATTCTTTACACAATAAAAGACCTGCTGCATAAAAAGCCAGGTAATGGCAGCTGTAGAAGAGAGAAAAAACATCATTCTAGTACAACAGGTAATAAACACATTACTATTACCACCAGTATTGGGCTGATGCTGAGAATACTGACACTTTACACACAGGTTTTCAAATCCATCACTGCAGTATCACAACTCCACTGTGTTAAGAAGAAAACTTCACCACAAACTAAATACATTCACTGATTCAATTAATAAACAGTACTACAGCTCAGTGCTCTGATGACAAATTAATTACAGTATTTCAGAGGTGCTTTTTCTGTTTGTAGGCTTTTGGGGTTTTTTGTTTCATTTTTTAAAAAAAGGAAGCCTAGCCAGATAACAAAAAAGTGCAAGGTTATCAGAACACTACCTATAGGAAAGCTTGCAACTCCTTTAAAGGCATTAATCCAGACCACTTTTATTTCTCCAATTTGATATGAAGTGTGCTTAAAGTTCAGTTGGACAAGAACTTGAGATTTCTTCCTATCATAAATTTTCACATCTCCATGATCATAAGCCAGATCTTCTGCAGCTACACAGACCCCTTCCAATTCTTGAATTACTGTGCAAAACTGCAATATTTATAAAAACATATTTCTCTTACCAAAGGATAAATACAGTACAAATTTATACATATAAATGTACAAACAGTCCTATGTGCAGATTCGCACATTATAACAGAGAGTGATTGGAAATAACCTCTGAAGTACTTCAAGATGGGAAATCTAAGAGTTCAAGCAACAGTTTACATCCTTGCTTGCTTTGGTTCTTGCCCACAGGTCCTACTTTCCATTCTGCTTGGTGACACGTCAACAGCAAGAGAGAGAACTTGCCTACAATCCTGACTCAAATGTCTAAGCTCAGTATGAAAAACTGGGCTTCTGTCATACCTGTACATCTGCTAAGTGTGTGATTTCTTTTTGACCCGGCATTGAAATGCCCAGTGATCAAACACATACACTGAATATGACAATAGAGAACAGAAGAAATTATTTTTTAAAAAAATTATATCTATTTTTCTGTAGCAAGCAGAAGCCAGCAAAGTATTTACTGAAGTGTAGTTTGTAGGTGTTGACATCTTTGTCTTGATATTCTCTTGGCAGATGAGTCTGTCATTAGTCAAAAGAAAAATAAACTCATCTTTTTGAGACACACTGTTGACAAAAACCCCCCATTACTTCATCTTCTAATTAGCACAATTAAGATTTATTAGGTATGGAAAACAAAGAAGACACTAAGAAAAAAAAATAGGGAATTAAGAGAATTCGCCTTCTGCAAATATAAGTTATTTTTATCTCAGTTCTTCTCTTTGGTTGGACACAGACTTTGAGAAGCATAGGTATATGGAGAAAGATCTTTTAACAGTTTTTAAAAGGCGAGTATTAGACAACAGTAATAAGTATTACTTTATTATTAGTATTTATACTACTTCACAGCTCCCAGTTACTCTTAAGTCTTAATATCAGCTGTACCAGTTCCTACAGGAAAGAAAAACAAAAGCACTTAACAACTTCCCTTCTGTCTTTCAATTTATTTATATTTTGTGACCTGTCTCCAACTTCTGGCAATTCTCTTTTACTGTCCTTCCTTTGTTTTTCCCACACCAGTCCCTTATTGTCTTTCCTCCTTTAACTTATGGTCTCCCATCCAAAAAACAATAGAAAAATCCCACCCCCATTACAAACACAATATTGTTTCAGTCACAAGGTATCAGTATTTAAATATTTTTGCTTCCTGCTTCTACTGTTTTGGGTATTTAAAACTGCAAAGCTCCCTGGGTCTAGGATTGTCTTTGCTTTCTATTTCTGTATTGCCCTGCCCAATGAGAATCTGAAGTTTTGGGGTCTCATGACACTTATGCTCATCAAGAATTAGCTTATTTACTAAAAATTCCAAATTTAATTGACAATTGGTAGCTAAAATACACACAAGAAATATTCTTACTACTGTTAAAAAGAAAAAGCACAAAACAACCCTGACACCATGCTAGACACAGTGATGAATTCAGCTTACACAAAACTAAATAGTACTCTAAAATAGCCGCCTTGGGAGCCTGTGTATGGGGTTGCATCCACGTCCAACAGAGGATTTCAGCTGGACAATGATGAAAAGTCCATATGTTACAGTGCCACCATAAATTATGTTAGAACGTATGGTCAGGCCACAGAGGGGCTCCAAAAATAGGTTAGAAACAGCTCTCTGACTGAAAACAAATTGCCTAAATTCCAATATGAGAAAACAGTGTTCTTGACATATATTTTCATGTGGCTACTGCTGTTTTGAGCTAAGTCTATAGAGATGGAGTACAATATGCCACTACTTCAAATTTGGAAGTTGTTATTCTGTCAAGACACTAAAATGCAGAGAAATCTGCATGGGTCTAATGCCTTCAGGCTTCAAGATTTATTATGAAATAAAGAAAAAATGAATGATGGTATGTCAGTTGGCCTGTACATCAGTTACTGAACCTGCATTATAGACTTTTAATCATCACAGACATTAAAACGTTTGTAAAATAACCACTATCACGCAGCTGAGGATGTATAAAATGTAACACTTCTGCAGTATAAACAAAAAACATACAAGCTTGAATAACACCTTCCCATTGCGCTTAATACTTTTAAAATTAAAAGAACACCTGACTCTCCGTATCTATAATGCATCACTTCACAACTCTGAATCTTTTAAAGCCAGGATTAAGCTTTGTAAGAACTACCCTGAATGCAAAATAAGTCAGCTTTACAGAACAAACTGCTGTTAAGCAGCTTGCAATCTAGATACTATAAAATTCTAACCTCTAATAAAATCACCTTCATTTCAAAATTATGACATCTGATGGTTTTTTTCTTGCAACTAAGTATCTTAAAACAAAAGCACAAAACAAATTTACAAAGTGCAATTATATTGACTTCATAAATTAATATTCAATAAACTCAATTGTCTTCTGTTGAAGACGTGTTATACCTCTAAGGCAGGGCGAATCAATCTGGGATTCGCTGATTAACATGTTATGTTGATTAATCCTATGATCTGATTGAAAAGTCTAAAGATCAAACGAATATTAGATAAGCTGCCATGTTAAACTAAGCAGTATTCAGTTTTCACATTTTATTTCTTGTGTACAACATTTTTGGGAATAATCCTTCATGCTTGTCTGATAAATTCATTTGAAAGCTACACATGTGATGTACACCCAGCAGAGTTGTACTTAGCAGAGAAAAGTATCAAGTTAAGATGCATTAAGACAATTAGGATTTATAGTAATTACAAGAAACTTGCCGGGGGCTAAGCAACCCCGCTACTTCTGTACAAGCATTTAAGATGATTTTGCATTTCCGCCAGTTTCTGCATTCCAGTTTGGTATTTTCAGGTACTCTAAAGCATGTGACTGGGAAAACACAGACAAAAAAGTCCATTGTGCATGTATTTTTAAATCTTTTTGCATTACCACCTTAAAGTTTTCAGTAGCTTGGCATTGACTGGTCTCACTTGACTTCCTGAATCAAAAAAATAAAAAGCTCTGCTAATGTGAAGATTCCTTCTTAGGATCACCTTCGGCTAACGTAAAACAAAAGCTTGAAATAAATGAAAAATTTAGTTATTTTAATTGCCATGGCTGTACCAAACAGCACAAAGCCATATTGTCCCACAGCATGAAGTGATCAGATATCTGCCCAAAATGATGGACAGCTCTGGCCCAGTGAACAGGCAAAAAAATCCCATTTACTCTCTGCCAGATGGGACCTACTGGACGCTTCAGCGCAAACAACTCATCCTTCTTCAGACCTTCTTGTCCGACTCTTGAGCTAGCTCCAGCTGATAATGATGGATATCAAGGCTACAGTAAAGTGGGTGACAACAGCAGCCTTGTTATAACTGCCAGTCTTTCAGTCTTGTCATTATTACACATTGAAGATTTATTTGAGTTTATTGTTGTGCACCAGGTCTAGCCATTTACAATTCATCACCTACTACAGAAGGTTCAAGATAGTGGCCATAGCTATAATTGCCACCTCCACCTGCTTCTGGAAATTATGAGGTCACAAGCGAGGGCAGCCTCACATCCTCAGAGCTCTGCAAGTCCCCACGAGCACCTGCAGAGAATACCACCAATGTTACTCCTGGCATATCAGGAACTATCTTGGATGCTTTGGAATGTCAGGCTTAGTTTGTGGTTATGGAAGACACATGCCTCAGAGCATCCTTGAAGTTCTAATTCTATAACAGCATAGCGAAACTTTACACCTGCTTCAGAATCCAGTAAGTCAGTGCTGGAACTCTTCCGTATTTGTAAACTAATATTTACTTTATGTATCTGTAAAGAAATAATTTTATCTAAAGTACAGTGGGAGTGTACCTTTCAGACAGGCTACAAAAGAACATGATGAGCAATGTGCTAATGTTAAGCAAATAAAAAATAAGTGGCTTAAGAAAGTAATGCCATACAAAGAATCATGTACTTTTAACACAGGTTTCATATTACATAAATATTTTAAAAGGGGAAACTGGTTACTCACTGCTGCTGTTTCCTCCAGTATTGGTAAATATTCAAGTAGACAAATGCTGTCTAATATATTTCCTGGTTTTATTATAATACTCTCAATACTCCTTTTCCATTATTAAAACAATTACCTTTATCTAAAGTGAAAATCTTGTGAAGCACGGATTTATTTTCTATTAGCAATCACTGATACATTATTAAGAAAACCTGACAATTTTTCTAATGTCCACAGTATTTTAAACCCCCTAGAACTCAATATAAGAAAACCAAGAGTAATGCTTCTACTGTTCATTACAGGCAGTCATTTAAGGCAGGAGGGAAAAATTCAAGCTTTTAGTCAAGTGGCTTGATGAAGGAAAAAACCAAAAATCCTTTTCAGGCTTAGACTGGGCTGAAGGTCATGAGTAAGGAGAGTTAACCAGAACCTCAGAGTAAGTACTATGTAAACATAGCAAAAATGTTTCTAACTAGAAGTCATTCAAAGGTGCAACTCCCAAAAATATAAAGTAAAATGTCATTCTGACTTGATAAATGGTTACATATGTTGCCTAAACCCAATAAAAACCTAACTTTTCTGGTATTGTCAGACCAGCAGTATCCTTCAGTTCCTATGGTAGCTATACCGCATGAGGGAAAACTGTGCTATATTTATGAAGAATTTAATAACTATAAATTTACTATACACTCAGATTTATAAAACTATCACATGAACATCGAGGTTATTAAAAAAATAGTTCAGGATTCAAGTCAGTCATTAAAAAGGTATTTTCCAACAAAGTCTCATACAGAAGTGCAAACATACACCAAATGATTAAATTATTCAGAACTCAACATGACCCAGCATTATTAAAATATCACTGATGGATTTGCACATTTCACTTTCAAGTAACTCCTTTCATCCAGGAGAAGCTCTCTGATTTTTTTTTTCTTCCCTTCCCCTGATGTCAGACAAGCAAGAGACAGAATTGTCTTGGAGTAATTTCTTTTTTTAAGCAACATCATTTAATTTCCAAATGCAGAATGATCTAATAAAGTAAAATGATTTAAGGTCTCAGTCATGAGGTTTCCAATAAAAAAAGGTATCTTTCCTACCCTACAAGACACAAATAATCTGGAAAAGATTGTCAGTATAAGAAAATTTTTTTTTTTCATCTCAAAGCAAAGTTTTATTATCTTACTGCCTAGTATACAGTAAAATAAAAAACTATATTTAGATAGCTTTGCATAATTATGTCACTTGTTTAAAAGCCAAGTCACGGCTGAACTTCATGTGCAATGAAGTATATCTACTCAAAATATAAACCCACATACTGAAGTTTAATAAAAGATCTGAGAATCGTGAGTAAGTATAGGGCCTTAGCAAATAAGAGAGTTCCACATTATTGTTATGATGCTTTATTTTTGAGATGTATTTAATGCAACACAAACAGAGCCTATTTTCACATTTTACAAATGAAAATATTTTCCTGGTTAAAATTTGTTGTTAACTACTATTTAGACTACAATAACCCCGTGTAGGAGTCTGAGTACTCTGAAACACAAGACAGTCATTACAAGGATATCAAACTTTCCAGATCCCACTTCAATACAAGTTGCATGTGCAAGGGGAAAGTGAGCAAATATTAGTAAGATGATTTCAGACTTGCCTAATACATACTTTATGAACAGTATTTCCAAAAAACGCAAGAACTTTATGAAGGGCTGCAAAAATTGTTTATTTTTAAGCATTACCACCAGATTTTGGCAGTTCTCTTTTTCCAGCCATGGTCTTAAGGCTCGTTTCACAGATTGCTTCCGTAGCTCAGCACCATTGGGCAAGAACATGGAAATCCAGGTTGGCTCCTTTACATTCGTGGAATGTAAAATTAACTGTTTTCATTTTAGCTCTTGTGAATGTAGCTAGAGTCAAAAAACTTTACGAACTTGTAAAGAGACTGCACTGCATCTACAGGTAAAGCAGAGACTAAACAGACCAAGAAAAAACATCACGGCAAATGACATTAGGCTTTAGTTCTGCACTGACAAAGTGGCCCCTTGACCATCATGAAGCTTGACCAATCTGACTGCCTTCTACAATGGATGGATGGGTGAGGGGTGAGCAGTGAATATTATCCACCTTGACCTCAAGGCTTTTGACATTGTCTCTCATATCATCCCTTACAGCCCTGCACTTGGGGAGGAATAACCCCAGGCACCAGAACAGGTTGGGGACTGACCTGCTGGAAAGCAGCTCTGAGGAGAAGGACCTGGGGGTCCTGGCAGACAAGCAGCTGTCCCTGAGCCAGCAGTGCCTGTCTCCAAGAAGGCCAATGGTGTCCTGGGGTGCATCAGGAAGAACACTGCCAGCAGGTCAAGGGAGGTGATCCTGACCCTCTACTCAGCCCTAGTAAGGCATGGAATGCTGTGTCCAGTTCTGGGCTCCTTGGTGTAAGACAGACATGGAGTGAGTCCAGTGGAGGGCAGTGAAGATGATTAAGGGACTGGAGCTTCTCTCTTACAAGGAAAGGCTGAGGGAGCTGGGCCTGTTCAACCTTAGGAAGAGATGATTGAGAGGGGATCTCATCAATGTCTGTCAGTATCTGAAGGGAGGGTGCCAAGAGGATGGAGCCAGGCTCTTGTCGATGGTGCCAAGCAACAGAACAGGAGGCACCAGGCAGAAACTGATGCACAGAAGTTTCACCTGAATATGAAGAAGAACTTCTTTACAGCAGGTGACTGAGCACTGGAACAGATTGCCCAGAGAGTGAGTGGAGTCTCTCTCACTGGAGATATCCAAGAACTGTCTGGACACAATCCTGCGCAGTGTGCTCCAGGATGATCTTGCTTGAGCAGGGAGGTTGAACCAGATGACCCAGTGTGGTCTCTTCCAACCTGACACACACTGTGACTTCGTGTCTAGACTGGTAATGGTGCTGCTATTTGACACAGTATTGTTGGGCTTCTTAGGGCATAAGCAAAAGATATTTGTAAAGTCTGAAATTTATTAACAAAAATTATTCAGCAGCATTTCCAATAAACAAGAAAACACAACAGAAAAGTTTAAGAAAACTTAATCTAATTTGGATTATGAAGTGCCCTCTCATTCATGATAATCAAGAGGCATGAAAAAGTAACTAGCATGTCTCTCTGCTTTAAAAAAATGGACGGCAAGTAAATGGATGTCAAGAATCTTGGAAGAAGAATTAATTAATACTGAAAAATATAAATAAAATGGTGACAGAAATGCAATGCTACAAATTACTAAAATAGCTTTAAAAAGTTTTTTTAATGCCTTAATTTGACATGTGATAAAAATCATCACTTAAAAAAGATAACATTATTTGCAAATTGAGCAAGAGGACCTGATGATAGCTATATATAATCAGTTGTCACCTTGCAGCTCAATTAGCCCTCATGTAAAAATGAGGCATGTAAGGAGAAATGAGGTTTTGACATTATCTCTGCCAGCAAGATAATTACACAGCCTTCATTTAACAGTAGGGCAACACTACTGTAGCAACAAATTAACTCAGCTCCATTTGCAATTCATGGTGTGTTTTCTCATTTAATACCATTTGTCTTACCCCAAGTGAATGTTTCCATTAGTTTTCTCCAGCATAGCAAAATACTCTTTGACTTCATACATTACATCACCAACTACTTTAGTTCCAGTAACTTTCTGAAAGCTGTATAAATTTGATTAAGTGATTTCCCCCCTCCGCTCAGCTTTAACTAAACCATTCTTTTTTTGGTTTACAGCCAAATAATAATATAGCAGGTGCTTTTGAATTTAATGAGCAAGGACCTGATTCCTTTTCATGGTCATTTCATTACTGTAGTTGACACCAGAAGCACCAGTTTCCTTTGTTTTATGAAAAATATATGAATTCACATGTATCTGTTAAGTCCAAATGAAACTTCAGTAGCACTGGTAGCTAAAATGTTACACATTGCTAAATGGAAGTGTTATGAAATAGAACAAGCTTGTGCACAGAACTGAGACCCAAACACTTCAACTCAGATTGTTGTCTATCTTTGGTTACTGTTCAGAAAACATGTACACAGAGGAATTTTTTTTAATGCATGCAACTTCTTAAATGGCATTTAAGAAGGGACTGTGGGCCAGAACTAACTTCCCACAAACTTGGATGTGCACTAACTTCATTTCTAGACTTACCTGAATTATTGCTAACCTATTGGAAGAGAGCATTCAAATAAAGCTCTGAAGAGCTCCTTAGTGCATGTGCTAAATGCTCATGTACAAAACCTAAGAACACCCTTCCTGGCAGCAATCAGTTAGCTCTACATGTGGTTTCTGTAAGTCTGGAGAAAAATCAACAATCACCTGCTGGTGGCTTCACTGCCAGCTAAGCAGAAGGTAGCATAAACGTCTGGAAATTGCCATACTATGTGGCCTAGGAAGGTGTTTATATACTATGACATACAATTTTGTAAATACTTCAATTGCTAATCATCTTTATAAGGGACAAAATTGCTAAACCCTTTTCTGAAAGCAACATGAATAGTCTGAATTCTTTTCTAAATCTTTGACAATCCCTGTCTTTTAAAGAAAGGTCCAATCTGCATCAGAATGTCAATTACACTGGAACTAGAAAATGCACAAAGGACCGTCTGTCCTGTTATTCAGAAGGAAATGAAGAAATTAATTACAGATTGCCAAAGCCAATTTCTTGGCATCTTCATTTTCCTCCTCATAACCATGCCTTCATCATAATAAAAGAAGCTTTTTCATTAGTTATGCAAAACTCTAACACGATTTGTAACTTCTTGATCTTCCCAAGAATTCTTACTATAAAAGCCTAAAACCTACTACAACTACAATTGTACTGACAAATACATAGAGGAGGTAGTAGAGGATCGTCCATCACAGTGACAATCCATCACAAAAATAACCCACCCAGAACATATAGGCCTAAAAACTTGAAATGGTCACTGCAGCCGGTAGAAATTGTGGCAGCTTGGAACGACCAGGTTTCTCAAAAGTAAGGTCCTTCTTTGTCTACTATTCCCCTCTGCATCAATAAACAAATTTTGAGAAGATATGCACTGGTTTTAATCACATACTGTAAAAGATTAGCTGGTTTTTGCACTAGTCATAGGTCTGTTATCATTCCCATCATATTGAAAGCTTATCCAACAGATGCCCTCCTCTTACCCTCCAGTGGTTCTTTGTGCACTCAAGATTAACACACTAACACAATGTTTTTTCTGTATTAACCAGCATGAGATATTTGGAGGAGTCTTTGTTGCCATAAAATAAGGAAAGTTGCATTAAAGGCATCCAAATTGTGTTCACTTGCAGGGAACAAGAGTAAAAGACGGTGCCAGCACTTTGTGCAAAGTATTCCATGCAAAAACTAATTAAAGGGGTTGAAAAACGGTATTATAGGTAGCCTTTTGAAACTTCATTTAAAATTGGCCACCAATGATATGCTGAATGTCACCTTTTTCTAGTAAGAATGAACAACCTCTCTGATAATAATCTAGACCACTACAAAAAGCATAATCATTTTTTTAAAGTATTTAACAAACATGAACTCTCTGCTTGCCAAAGGAAAGCAACAACTATTTTCCAAATTAATTAAATAGAATAACAAATAGAACTGACACACAGATGATTTATCTAACTAAAGTTCACATAATGCTTCTAGCCTATAGTAAAAGAAAGGGTGTCACTTTTTGTTACATAATTCCAAGGTGACTGCTTATATTTTGAACTGCCAGGCTAATGCTAGCCTGAGCACAAATCTGTCTTTTATTTCATAATTAATTCTCAGTGTCAAAACTAGTAGATGTCTTTTTTTGTATCAACATACTCTGTCTGTTAATTATACCACCATAAAAATCAGGCTTGAAATCAGAATAATGTTGTGACAGTATGAAAGCACATAAAGAGATTTATGAAGGAAATACCAAATTCAGGCTCAAGCAAGCAAATAAGTGAGCCCCTAAACTCACTTGACTGCAAGTCTCAGCTTCAGAAAAACTTAGGTTTCTTTTAATAGGATAACTGAAAAAAATACATGCAAAGTGAAACCAATCACGCTGGTATCTTAATGTGTAAACCAAACAGCATTGTTTTAAATGTACAAGGGTTGCATTTTATATCATTACTGCCTACTCGTATAGAGAATGTAGAGCCCCAGCCAGCAGAGGCAAGTTTGTTTGGGGTAGAACGGTGACATAGAAAGGAAATCGCTGAAACATACAGTGCTGTGGGTCACTCTTAGAAACCCCCTGCCTACCAAGTGCTTAGGAGTTGAGGTTACAGAGCTGAATTCTCAAGAGTTAGACCCCATGAAACAACTTCCCCAGAACCAGCTCCTCCACTACTGTTGGACACCATCTCCAATGCCATTAATAAAGCATGGCTGTGCACATCACACAACAATCTGGACCTCGCTGTGACAAAGAGCTCTATACACCCATTGTCCTTGAACTTCCTCAAAGGCAAAAAGCCTTGGAGAAATGCTGTCTTCCCATGACTGGTCCTGTGCTCTGCCTGATTGAAATGGGAGGTAATTTCAATGACACACTCAAAATTCTCTCCGAACAGTGTTTCAGCTACTTTCTGTTGCAGTGTAATAAAATGGAGAAGTTCTCCAAGTATCTGCTGTGTTTACATCAAGCTAAGCCTGCATGCTGGAGGATGTTTAGGTCTGCAACCAGAAAAACAGAGCAAGCTGAGGTTCTGCTGCACAGAGCATCCGCGTTGATGGGTCTCAAGTGCTTGTCTTCCAGCTGTTAGCGTTCATCTAACACAGATCCCAACTCCTTTCCTGAAACCTCACCCTGACGTCTCAGCACCAGTTTAATACTAATACAGTTCTAAAAGAACAAAACAAACCCCAAATCACCTGTTTCTTGCTCCTGTTTCCAAAAGTTTCCTTTTCCACAGAACTGTGACTAGCAGTGATACTGATGGCCCAGTCTTCCTTCCTTGCCTGCTATTCTCATCTTAGAAAAAAGTTCAAGTTTCACATTCAAAAATTGCAGTATTAGTTGAATTCTACCACCAGTATCAAGAAATCTAATTCAAACCATCATTTTTCATGCCCCTCAGACATTTTTATCCATTTTATTTCATGCCATCTCCTCCTCCCTTCTTAGAGAAACCAGATTCCACAATTTTTTTACTGTTTTTTTTTTTAATGCTTCTAGCATTAGCAGTTCTCTGACTTCTTCCTGTCTCTTGTGCACAGAACATTTTTCACAAACTCATCTGTACAGCTTTCACCCTTCCTCCAGTTAATTCCCTTTGGAAGACCCTCATCTGCCATACTGCCCATGGGAAATCCAGCTGATTTATACTGACAAGTTAATTAAAAACCCCAACAGAACAGCTTATTCTTATTTACCAGCCAACAGTCACACATCCTGCTATACTATTTCCCTCAATCTCCTTTGCATGTATGTTTTTATCTCCTTGTGGCAGGAATGGTGGGTTTATATTTGGAAAGTACCTATTACTTTGTGAGAAACAGAAAACAAGTATAAGTATGTGAGACTTAAGTCCACAAGGAAAAAAAATCCTAAGTTGTAAACATGTTAGAAATGACTGATAAATTCCAATTAAAATAGTAAAAATTAAATCTGCCAATGTCTTTGCTATCTTGTATAAACTATGCTAGGTCTAGCTTTGCTTAGCAATTTTCAATTCCTTTTTTTAGTGAAATGATTCAACCCACCCAAATGCAGAGAAGTGGGATGCGATGGTGCAAGCAAGTGGACAAATTCAAGTTGAAAAATATTAGTGAAATGATCAACTACTTCACTAGATGGAAAAGAGCAGGATCAACAAAGGATGTGCATCCTCTTACCCTCCTCTCCTTTAGGGACTGCAAACTGTTTTAAGCCAGTTTGGCTGTTCTCTAACTTCTCCTTAGGATACTGAATAACTTGATAACCTTCAGGGTGCTGGTAGGGGGACATTACAATAGAAAAATGTTTCAAATTCTTTAATGAAACAAATCCTATGTTGCTGACTTAACCTATTCTACCCTGAACAACAAAGATGGAAACAAAATCTAAAAGCCAACAAGCTTAACGAAAAGAAAACCTAATATTTATTAGGGAAAAGAACCCAAGAAAACACTTCCCTTAAGAATGACATTATAAATAAATTTAGATGAATTATTGTAAGTTCTCAATTCTTTTACACTACTGGCATTACTAATTTGAAACTATATTTCATAATAAATTTTTAAAGAACTTCATGCCTATTAAATAGTTTCATAGAACACACTGACAGAAAGACATTCAGTTTAAGGGAAAACAAAGCTTAACTTTTAAAAGCATTAATTTCTTGACTTACTAGCCATGAGGAAATACAAATAAATTATATGCATTAAAGACATGTTTGGTCACTTTACTGAAGTCCCAGTTACATTCTCTTGTCCATCTCACAACTGGCTGTATGTAATTAATTTAACAGGGGAGCTGAATGTATATTAAAAAGAAAATGGAGCAATGATGTGGCACTTACCAATATTTCCAAAAAATTTTGAAGTTCCACTTGCTCATGCATTAATCATATATGTTATTACACATACAATATTATGAAATGAAAATATTTCAAAACAAGAATTTAGCATAACAGTACAACTCTTATTATGAGTTTAGACATTGAGGCAATTCATGTTTCTAAAAATACAGATTAACATCCTAAACTACTGGATTTTTCTTCAGTAACAGGTCAGTGGAAAACTTAAAAAAAAGTGTAGTTAAGGGTAGATTACTATTTTTAAGCTTTCTGGGCTTTTTTCCCAGAAGCAGCAAATCAATATAATCAAGAATTCAAAAAATAATATGCATTTTTATCTACAGAAAAGCAGTCTTCTGTTTTTTGAGACTAAAGGAATCTTTCCATAAGCATATTTCATGTATTAGACCAGGTTATTAGAAAGTGTAGTTATTTTGGGACCTTCCCTCACCATCACTCACACAGAAACATTAAGAGGCCAAGCTAATACACAAGACAGAGACACTGTTAATGGTTGAGTTCCCTACAATTGGTCAACAGCTTTACAGAGTGAAGGTTTTGGACAGAGGATAAAAAGAACAGCTTTGATAAGGCAGTCAAGCCAGGCTGTAGACTCTGGTTAATATTCCTTGCTGATTTAATAGTAGTAATTCCCAAGATAGGCATTGCTTCTGATGTAGGACTACCAAAGCACTTGAATTTAAATGTTTCCCTGTAAAATTTAAGCACTTGGTCAAGTGCATAAATCTCTATCAAGAGACTGCATGCACCCTTTCAATATTGAGTACTATTCAGTTAGCCAAAAGACTAAGTGAGATTAAGTCGCTGCCAAAACTGGTTCTTAACCACTCAATTAAGTCTGACATGCTTTAAGAGACAAAAGGTGTTTAATCAGTTGTTACGGGTCTTTCTGACAGCTTGAGTATATGCACTCTACTCTGTTCTTACTCAAGTCAATCCCCAAAACTTCTGCAATATTACTTCAAGTCCAGGAAAGGCGACATGGCATACTTTCCATTTCCAGACTGGATACACACTGGTGTCAAAAATAAATATGAAGCTTCAGGTAACAGGAAAGACAAAGTAAAGCTGGATGGTGATGTGAAAGATGGTTATTAGTCCATCAAACCTAGACAGATTTCCAAACAACTTGATAGTCTTATTTCTCAATTCTAAGTTGCACAATCAAAAACTAAAGGCAAAATCCCACCAGGAAACAGTTTGTCCTAAATAACTCATTACTGCTAAAAGGGGCTGTCCTGCATACCCTTTTTCCATCTTGCTGCCAGCTTCACATTCACATGTCAGAAATGGTGCTTCTCCCCTTCTCCAGATCACTTCCAGCTCACTAAGATGATGACAAAGTTAACCTCAAAAGAAAAGTCTGGTTTTCACCACTGCTTTGGTGGATTGAGGCAACTCAGTTATACTTCAGAGCTCTGGCAAAATGTAGGACAGGAACCACACAGCCTAGAGCAGGTAGGTTAAGAGCTAGGACAGAATTAAAGAGAGTGACAAATGAAACAAGCTTTTGTCTTCCACTGGCAGGAAACCACTGGATCAACTCAGCTACCCCAGAGACCTGACACTTCAAATTTTCATACATGTTTTCCTTAAATATTAGAAAGCCACTATATCCATTTCAATTCTCATTAACTGAAGGACTGAAGTAACTTCGAAAACAAACAAGCAATATTTTGTTTCTTTCAAGCTTCTCACATAATTCAGATAATGCATCACACCTGGAAGAGGCTTACTGAGCTTGTGTGACCCATTCAGTAAACAATTCACATGCAGAACTGCCTCCCTTCGCATCAAACGAATTGTGTTATAATGGAATGAGTGTGATACTTGAAAGAATTGCTTACAATTGCACATACAAGAGAAAAAGATAGCTAAGTCTAAATTAAGATGTTGGCTATGAAGTTTCCAATAGGACCTTGACATGACTGTTGACCTACTCATGACATGATCACACCAGTAAGGATTTGGAATTCTATTAGTATTACCAGAGGAAAAAAGTCAAGGAGTCATCAGGAAAATAAATCTATATCTGCTACTCCATCAGCCAATTACTGTTGTTAAAGTGGAATTAGATGAGTATTGACAATGTGAAGGGGATAAGGATTAAGCAGATGACAGAGCATACAGCTAGCATTGCTGTTCTATTTTTTTTTTCCCCCACAGAAAGCCTTAAAAAAACCTCAGATGGGAAAGGAATATACTACACAGAATAAAGTGTTGTAACTCTGATCATGTCCTGAAGTAGCAGTTATATACATTAGCCTTCCAGCCAATCACTAAAACAGGCCAAACCCCAAATACAGTACTGGACTGCACTAAGGCAAGAGTTTGACATGACATTAACTTGACAACTCACTTCAACCTCAATTATCTGAATGCCACGAAGCAATGCAATTAAATTATGTTAGAGGTATTTTTCTTAGTTCTTAAGAACTGTTTCCATGTAATAAATGAAACCATAAAAATTTCTCAGTTAAATGAAGCAGTCTTCATGAAGTCAGTGGACTTTTGACATTTAAGAAGCTAACTTCACAGCTATTTTGTAAATCTTTTTAAATACTCCAAGTAATGGGAAAAAGGGCAGACCTGAAATTCTTACTGATTATTTATTTTGACTGATATACCTATCAGGCTGCAATCTGGCTTTAGCACTGGCTACAATCCCCAGTAATTTCTTTTTAAACACAGACACACATGCCAAGAGTGTATTTCTACACGTAACAAACATTATACAAAAACTTAGCAAACAATTTCCTCCAATGGTCTAGATTCCCCAAACACTCAACTTCTTTAGTGTAATATAAAGGACATAAGTCAATCAGTATGAATGAATGGTACTGAAGCTGTACGAAGGTAATATAAATTTTAATTGTTTGCAATTCTTCCTGAGGATGCTAACAACACTGAAAAACAAAGAAAAAAACCCCCCCAGACAGACTGTGTCAAATCCTCTTTTGAATAAAACCCTCATTATCTCTGAATGTTATTATTTTTAAACAATGCAAAACATTTATTTCCAGCAAAAGTGTTAAATTCCTGCAAAATTACACTTCTACAGCACAGAAGTTATATTTTCCTCCACAATCAGAAGTATTGAACCATGAACTTTGTCTCTACGCAAACCAAAGGGAGAAACTTACCATATTCAAGCAACTTAGTAACACTGTATTAATCAGTTTGCTTATTTGGTCCAAAGAAACACCAAGATTGGCAGCTGACATAGTACAAGGTAAAAGGAAATTGGAAGGAATGAAATCACCGAACTTCTAGAGATTAAAATTCCAAGGGATGAACAAAAAAAGACAGCATGAAGATGCATGCACAGTAATTATTTAATTTTATTTAATAGTTTTTGGTGCTCTTGGATGTAAATGTGCTTTACAGACAGTTCAAATTCAAAGAATTAGTCATTTCTGTTCATGCTTCACTTGACTAAAGCTAGCAGAGACCCAGTTCTTATTCTGGGCTACCAGAAAGCAAATGTCTGCTTCCACCCTGACCCATCATTCTTGGAACTCAAGGGACCTGCCCTTCTTGAAAATTTGCCAAGATTTTTCTTGGCATTATCTTTTATCAGTACCTCAGGGAAATTTAACCTTAGGCACTAATAAAGCAGGAAAACACAATATTTTTAGAATATTCAGACAAAAGTTAAGGTAAGTCTTAGAGGTCACTACAGCCATAGATCTAGACACATAAAGAAAATTAAAAAATCAGCATGATTTCTGTTGGAAAAAAGCTTTGAGTATAATTAACTGAAATATAAATAACATTGCCTAAAATAATTAGGGATAACAGAGGATACTAATTACTAAACATAAATGACCTGGCCAACAAATCAATAAAATCAGTGCTTCTAAGTTTCTATTCTGTCTCTCTCTAACTGTTCAAGATGCATTCTGAAAGGAGATAAAAGCAAACTGGGGGAAAAAAAAATCAAGCAATTCTACCTGGTTTCTTATAGCTTTACACCTGACATTTAAGTGACTTTGAGGTCTAACAAAGGCACAAACACGGATCAAATGTTGAAGCATTTATAAGGTTACTCCCACATGGGTTTCTCTCATGCTAATAACTAAGTTTATGCCAAAATCCTTTCCTCAAGGGAGTTAATAAATTTAGGTTTGTCACTTAAGCTGGCTACATCTTTTCACAAAACTTGGGGTATTTAATAATCATTTACATCTGAATGACTGTCAAATTTAAGTGGATTGTCAAATTAACTTGGAATTTCCTGAAGATATTGGAATGAGGCAAGAAGGAAGAAAGAAAAGTGATGACAGCTCAAATCACTTCCATAGAAAACCCAGGTAAAAAAAGACAATAAAAAATTGGCTTTCCACTAGAGAATGACAATGGATAACACACCTCTCTCCCTCTTCTTGACAAAACAGATTTATTACACTGGAAAAAACAAAGGTACCAACTCCACAGAACATATCATCAACAATAGAGGTTATACAAATCTAGATGCACATTTCAGTTATTATAGAAAATCTAAGATAAGATGCCTAGAAGTTCAAAGTAATGTCATTTAGAGAGACAAAGAAAGTTGTTGATTTTTTTTTTCTAAGTTATATTAATGCTACTGATATACAGCAGCTGTGGACAAACATTTTTTTTTTTGCCTGTGTACAGAGGAAACACCGCAGACCTCACAGCACGGACCTCACATGTTCCACTATGAGGCTCTGGCAATCACTCTCAACTTAACCCTAAACACAGAAATGATATACCTGACTTCCAGAAGTGTCTCTACAATGTGGCTGCCCAATGTCACTCAAATGAAGTTTTCTAACAGTATATGAAAATGTTTCTACAATTTTCCTTTTCTTCCCTAATCTTCGATTTCCACTTAAACAAGCCATCTGTTATCATAATCCATTCTTTCCACTTGCTGCAAGCATTCAAAAGTTAGTACTGTATTAAAATAGATATTTACTTTCAGAATTACATACATGTTTAATACCAATAGATACACACTAGCCAGACCACACTGAGAGCGAATTTTGACCTTTTAAAAGTGAGAAGAAAATGACTTTTAATTTCTTTTCCAGCACCCATTACTCCCAAAAATTATCTCTTAGCAACCTTCTAGAGGTCAAGCAACTGGAACGACAGTACCTAAAAACCATCACAACAGCTTTTAGGGAACTGGTCAGCCCCCGGGAGGATCTAACTGGCATTTGGAAAGATTTTTATGACCTTAAGTGCGACCTCAGTCTACAGACAAAAAACCACTCAAATTTATAATGTTTTCTTGATCTGCACCAGACTGATGTTCCACTAGCAAGCTTATGCCCACTAGATGTTATTGCACAGCTTTACATCTCAGCTGCTTTTCAGACCAGCAATCAGCAGAATAGGCTGAGCAGACAGAGAAATGGAAAAAAGTTTTATCAAAGTAAGTCAGAAGATGCTCCTGTAGCCTATCAACTACTACAAACTTGTTGATTTGCTTACTTAGGACAAATGAATGGTTTAACGTTCAGGTGCAAGAGAACTGAGATGAGAGAGCAGCAGTAAGACTGTTTGCATTGGTAACTCCTGCACATACTCTAAAAACAAATGACTATTGCACAAGCAGCTGGCTGATGACTAGAAGTGGACAAAGAGGTGACTACACTGCCTTCTCAAAAAAGATGCAACTGAAACATTGCACTGAAGAGCACTTAAAGTAAAAACAGTCATTCTGACAATTCACTACTATTACACCACCATTAAGCTTAGGAGCTTTCAAGCCCACGTTAGGATCTTTCAGGCATTAAAAAAACCCCTAACCTCAGGTAGAACCTTTATATTTAAGTGCTTGTTAGGAGTTGAAAACTCAGAGAGAAAACTTAAGAAGGGTCACATTTAAATGACTGCAACTTTGTATGAATTCAGAGTGCAACTGGCAGCATCTCTTCTCAGTTAAGGGGCATTACAAATACCTGTAACAGTGATTGAGAATAAAGGGCAAAAGAGCAAGAACACACAAACAAGTAAAATGCAGAAATATAAACTTCAACCAATCCACTAAACGTAACCTGTCTTGCCAGATCTTTTTTAACTTATTGGAAAAGTTGCTCTACTTAATATTGACAAAGAGATGTGTAAATCAATACATTTGGAACAAGCAATATGTTTTAATTTAAAAATGTTCAAACTGCAGCATTAAATCTATGCACTTAGCACATACAAATCAGAAGGGTTTGCTTGTTGGGTACTTTTGACAAGATAAGACAAGATGGTATGCAAAGCTCAGATGCAAGTAACATCAGAAACATTTTGAAAAATATACTAGCTAAAAGTAGGAACATGTTGAAATGAACTCTATTACCATTGGCTTGAATTTACCTAATGAAGCCAAGGAAAAGGCATCATGGAAAAACTCTCAGTTTTCTATTTTGCAATATGTTCCAGCTACTTGTTACTGTCATAAAGTTCAGACTCAGGCAACCCTCAGCAAAACGAATGTCAGAAGTAGAAAAGGAGTTATATATTAAAAAAAAAAAAATCTAGAAGTCTGAAGTGTAAATAAAGACTACTTATTTCTTTCTTATGGTATAATACTGCCCCCACACATTCTCCCCATGCTACTTCAAAATTACCTTGCCACCTTTCCTAATTGCTGTCTCTTAGATGTACTAAGTCTAAAAAAATTTCAATAAAAAGATGCAAATCTAAAACCCATTACTCAGTTTCACGTTTTAACACGGACCTAGGTGTGCCATACTGTGAAAAAAATCCCAGGTATTATTATTACTGTTTCTGTTATTAAAAAACATACCACAGTAAAATAGGAGTTTCTTTTCAAGTCTGCAAAATATACTTTTAGCAAATTTAAAAATAAAAGTTTGGTAGGAAATCATTACTAAAAGGGGATGAGGTAGGATTCTATTAACTATGTATTGACAGAGTAATAATTTGAGAAGGAGCAGGTAAGCTGGGACGGTCTCAAGCTTCTCAAGTTAAGGAAGTGTTAATTAATGTCTTCCATAATAATTATTTACGGTTCTCATTTTATGTTCATCACCATGGAAAGGTAATTGTGATAAAGGCAGACAAACCAGTCTTAAAAAAAAGGAAAAAAATCTGTAGAGATTATTTCAGAATAGTCTTAAATTTATGAAGTTATAATGGCATATGTTAGAAACAATGATGTCACCTTCATTGCATACACTTGTAGAGACCAAAAATCTTCTTGGCAGTGCTACCGCTCTTCTTTGTGTTTGCCCTACTTGCTATAGCCTAGAATATAATCAAAGTTTCAGCTGTTTCTGCAAATGAATTCATCAAGTTTGTAGCAATTTGAAATTGGACTACAACTTTGATCATAACAAATTAGTGCTAATAAGGCCAACTGTTCATTCACCATGCTGCTATGCTAGATTTGTGATGAATGGTAAAAGACTGATTATTATTTTACTTGTAACTACAGTCAGAGAACATTAGAAGCAAGAGCCAGCACAAATCACTCAAAGTGGATTTCAACGATTAGGATCTTAAAAAGAATGAGAAAATATTTCTCATTTCTCTTCCTCCCCATTTCCTATAAACATCAACCAGTAATTCATTCATGTCTAATAGCTAACCCCTATCCAAAGGTAAAATCTAAATTCATAAATGCCTTCTGGGAAATGGTTGTGGATACAAAAGGGTGTTTTAAGAATACCTCTTAAGTCCACTGGAATGTGCAAACCCCCAAATATACTTGTCATGTAATAAAATTTCAGACTAACTCCCCAGCAAGCCAGTTTGATATCCCGGAACAAGACAGTGAGAAGCATGTTTAATATATCATGATTGTTCTTTAAAAAGGTTTTTCATGACATCTTAAGTTGAATAGAGGATTAAATAATTCAGAAAGAACATTTATCTTATTCTTAACACTAAAAGTGAAAAATGCAAAGTATCAAAAGTATGTTGAAAACAACTGCACTGTTTTCCTGATTATTTGGGTTCTATCTTCAAAACCACACTCCTCTCTCAGCCTACACACCCATCCTATAACAAAGTTTTGAAGTAATTTGAGTAGTGGAGAAAAATCTGACTTTTCCTGGTAAACTGCCAAGGATTTTTATCAAAGCACTGAGAATTTTCCCCTTTGAATGAAAGAGCGTTGCTGGTTACAACACTCTATCCCTTGCAATCCAAGTAAATCCCTTCTGCTGGGATGACTGTCTTGAATCAGTCCCTGGAAGGCCAGAGTTCATAATGCTCCTAAGCAGCTGTGGTGTTGTTTTCAGCATTGATGCACAGCCAAGCAAGGCCTGTTACTGCTTTTCAGTCTCTGCTGTCACCACTCTTCAATGGCAATGCAGAAGTTAGCATCAAGCTCACTGTGACAAATAAATTTATTTAAAATGACTACCAAAACCAGTATAAACAATGTGGTAAGGAAGGAAATGATGAATAAAGAATACCGTCAAAAAGACCCAAAGAGAAAATGCCATGAAAATGCCAAAGGAAAAAACACGAAGAGAAAATGCCATGAAACATTTCTGGGAAATGAGAGTCCAGGAAACAATATATGTGACAATACAGCAGGTGGTTTTCTCTGTATCCTCTTCCAGACATGCCCTTGCAGTGACACTAAGTGGCAGTCCCCGGCAGGACTGATGCAAGAGGCAAGGGAGGTTCTGGTTTATTTTTTGTCTTAAGTAAGACAATTAAGCAAGACATTTTTAGCTTCTATTTGGATAACACAGAACTCTGAACATTCTCATTACATATATGAAGCTTAGTGACGTGGGTTGATGCAATGCATGCAGGGGGTTATAGGATAGGAACCAGACAGAGCAGGATGGAGCCAGTAAGCTGCCACTTCATGCAGTGCCTCCCCGAACACTTGCTTCTGCTCACATGCCTGTGTCCCCTGAGTCCTAAGGAATACTACACAGATTTCCTGTGGTCTCCGGAATTCACACATCTAAGTCAGATAGACAGAGGCCTAACTGGCAAAGTCTGGCAATTCAGACAGAATGCCTGGAATGGAAAGAAAGCATGGCACCTTGCTAGAAACACAGCTGATACTGACAGTGCAGCACAAAGAATCAGACTCCTAGAAATGAGAGCCTGAAGCACTAAGATTTGAAAAGGCTCTCTCATTGTTTTACAAAATGAACCTTTTACAATTTTAATTTTTTTTAGTAAATCTACATAATACTTATTTAATAAATACTTAAGCACAGAGAAACACTTTGCATTTGTTTTTGGCAATGAATACTATAATCTGACTAACACATCAGCAAGAACAACCTTTTCTTTTACCATATCCCCATTTAAAAATTCCTTTATTTAATAAATATGCATCTTTCTGCTACATGCTCTACATCAAAGATCTTTCCTTGTTCTTCTTAAAGACCATGCACTATAAACTCTATTCTGCGCCACCGATTTTAAATTTCATCTATAAAAGTCATTTTACATATACTACAAATAACAATACATGCCCCAGTTTGAATATTAAAGCTGTAATTCAATTTCAAGGTTCTTCTGACAGTGTTCCAGTATCACACCTTTTTTTTTTCCAAGATGCTACTTGAATCCTTTTTAGTAAATTCACAAACTACCACAAATCAAAGCTTAAAAGCAGATATATTTCATCAAGAACTTCAGTAGAGCTTGTTGCTATCCATGCAAACAGTACTAAGAAGTTGGTCCTAAAGTATAATAATAGCAATTAACAGAAATAGTTAAAATTAATACAAGAAGTTAGATGATTCCGTTTTTAATCCATACCCTAGCACCCATTCTTTTCAACTTGCCATGTATTTTCTTCTTGCATTCCTATCAAACAGAAAGGAGGGTATTATTAGCTATTAGACAGATACATGAAAATCCCATATAGAGATAAATCCAGATTTACAGAGTGTGAACTCACCCAAGTCTCTGTTCCTTAGATTTTATTAGCTTTGATTACTCAGAGATACCTAACTAATTGACAATACTAGGCTTTGACTGGATGAAATAAATGAAATTTAGCTTCTATGAATCTGGTTAACAGTCTCAATAGAGTGTAGGTGGTGGTCAGGGACTGGCCTGTGCCAGTCACATTTCGTACCAGTTGGCTCCATGATGGACAAAATCAACTCACCGTACACCAAATAGGACCAGGAGCCCCTGCTGCTTCTGTGAAAAGAGCATTTAGGAATGGGACGCAAAAGCCAAAAGGAGACACACACAAGAGGATGCAGAAACAAGATGCCAGAAGGGGACAAATGCTAAACAGAGGAGATGCAACAGTGAGACCCACTATCCTGTAGTTCCCCAGATCCTCCTTTCTTCCCTTTTTAAAAATGAGAGTGATGTTTCCCTTTTCCAGTCACTGGGGACTTCGCCTGATAGCCACCATTTTTCAAGTATGACGGAGAGCGGCTTGGCAACCACATCAGTCAGTTCCCCCATCCCTGAGATGCGTGTCATCAGGTCACATAGACTTGTGGCTGTTCAGCTTCATCAAGTGATCCTAAATCTGCTCTTCACTTGGAGTGGGAGAGACTTCACTCCCTCCACATCCACAGAGGAATCAGGCACTTGAAGCTGTGTTTTGGGAGACATCAGCATAAATTCAGCCAACTCACACGTGGAGCCTGGAACAATTCACATCATACACTGCCCCTCTTCAAACAGGCAGTTTGGAGTTCTGATGGTTGTACGCAGGTATGGAGGTTTAAGTAGCTATGAAAAGGGAACTGTGGGTATCATCGGGAACAGAAAAAAGACTGAGTCAGGAAAAAAAGGACAGGGGGAGCAAAAGTTCCTGTGGCTGAAAAATTTTGTCAAACGGCAACAGAAAAAAATTCTTAAGAAACTGAAGTTCTTTGAGATGGTCAAGAATACTTGTATTTTCTAACTACATTTTTGTATGTTGCCAACAAGCAAACATGGCATTAAATTCAATCTTCAACCTGTTGAAAATGCATGTTCAAAGTCTGCCATATGAAATCTAACACAGTAAACATATGCACTTGTTACTCAAAGTCCTAGAAGCAAGACCCATTTTTCCAACCCACAAAAACAAGTCAGCGCTTCCCAATATAAACAAAAATACATATGGAATTCAGAGATATCCACAGCCAGGAGAGCACACATATTACCAATGCCTAGCCAGAGTATCTCTTGGCAAGACAAAGAAACAAAAAGATAACAAGCCAAGGACTAGTATAAACTGTAGTTCTTAGGTCAACTTGCTCCAAATGAAAGAGGCTAAACAAAGAAAACACATGGCAAGACATTGGGAAAGTCTCAAAGGGGTTCTCCCCAGTCTCAACCTTTCAAAACCTGCCATCCTGCTGCACATGACAAAACCTCATGGCAATGCCTGCCAAAACCCCCTCCTTATCTAATCCCTTTTGTTTGACACCTTTCAGATTAGACATTGCTGCACAGCAGGCGGGACCCTGCCAAACACCAGGGGATCCTTGATCATGAATAATTGGAAGTAAGAGAACTGATAAGGATTCCTGTTTTGGGTTAATTGATGAGGATTGCTGGTTTGGGTTATCACTTTCGTGAGAGAAAACTCAAAGTGCCTGGGGTTAGCCAGCCTTCTCCAAATTGCTTGTCAGAAACAAGTTCTGAAGTGTATAGGTGCTGCTGCTCAAACAACAATAAGCAATACTGTTTTCCAGGCCACACAACATCTAGATCATACTAAACAACACCAGACACGTGGATCAAGAAGACAGATCTCTATAAAGCATACAACCATAAAAACTTTAGTAAGATTGATGCACAAACCTGGACAAGTACCATCAGCTTCCTCAGAATGCTCACTTAGAAGATGTATGCTAAGGAAAGCACACAAAGCTTTAAAAAGTCTGCTCTGAGAGAATTTGTGCCAGGCATTTTGCCAAAGGATAGATCATTAAAGGTTTTGATGATCTCCCCTTGGAGAGGGGGCTGCCAAGACAAATCCTCTTAGTTATACTAGAGAGGTTAAGTGAGGTCAAAAAGTCCCACCTCTCCCCAGCTGTGGGCACTTCACCAGTTTGATAATTTTGATAATGAAATAAATGAATGCTTTAGGTGTTTACATTTAATTAGTCTGGAGCCAGCAGAGTTTCTAATAACCAGTATTATACTTGGGTTCGTGTCTGCTTTGATTAGCTCTCTTAACGGCCGACCAGCTCTGTCACCCTACTGGAATAATCTATTTTGCGCAAGTCAAGGCCATTTGAGACCTCTGGGCTATGTGTAGGCTGACAGCATGGCTGGCCACTTCCAGCTCCTCCAGCAAGACAGCAAGAATAAAGGGGACACCAGATGCACCTGAATCTCCAGGCACTTTTCTGTCTCCCTTTAGGTTAAGGTAGACACGAGAGCCTGTTTATTTTCTTCTGAAGGTGTAAGAAATAGTTGCGCTTGGTAACACACTTTGAAAGCCACGGTGTACAATACCTCAAGGATATTATTTACCTTCCAAAGCAAGAGTGTCTAAACATTCACCATTCAAACACTTTCACGCACAGGAGGCAAGAATTAACCTCCTTTCAAGAATAATACTGCTACAGTACATCTCCATGCCAACAAAGGCAAAGCTTAAAAGCAATTGGTATAATAACATTCAGTATCCCACCAAAACATTTAGCTACCACAAATACTATTTGTGGCTATTCATTCAAGCACATTCTCCACATTGCAATGCTCCCATTTCAATTATTTTGAGATTAAGTTTCTTTGCTTTACTAATTTAATGGAAAAACTGTAGAAGAAATACATCCAAAANTCCACCCACTAGATGTCCTCTCTGATGTACAGCCCAAAATGGGCTGACGCACCGCAGCATATTATTTACCTTCCAAAGCAAGAGTGTCTAAACATTCACCTGTTCCCTAAACACCTTCACGCACAGGAGGCAAGAATTAACCTCCTTTCAAGAATAATACTGCTACAGTACATCTCCATGCCAACAAAGGCAAAGCTTAAAAGCAATTGGTATAATAACATTCAGTATCCCATCAAAACATTTAGCTACCACAAATACTATTTGTGGCTATTCATTCAAGCACATTCTCCACATTGCAATGCTCCCATTTCAATTATTTTGAGATTAAGTTTCTTTGCTTTACTAATTTAATGGAAAAACTGTAGAAGAAATACATCCAAAAGAAATCCAAAGGTTTTGAACAGAAAAAACACACAGTAACATTAACTGAAAGGTCACCCATTTCTCTCAAAGAACCAGCAACAAAGAGTATATCAAGTCTGCAATAATATTGGGTAATTTTACTGAAAAAGCTCTCTTGGAAAATATTTTCTACTCTCTCATCCCTACATGGTAAACTAGAAGGCTATTGATACAATGGATGCAATCTAGCACAATACAGCAGTTTCACTTCTATTAACCTAGAATTAAAAGATCACTAAATGATTAAGGACCTACTTCTCCAAGGTCCCACAACCTCTCAATATATCACCACAACTAGAAGCAGGTAGTCATAATGAAGTTTTCCATGCTCATGGAGAGATTTTGGGCCTGCTGCACTCTAAGACTGCTGAAGAGCTCTGATCGTAACACCTGCAGTAGCAACTCCCTTGAAATAAGCAAATGAGGTACAAACCTCCCTCCTAAGAAAAAAACCCCAAACCCAAAAATAATCCTCCTGACCAAAACCTTGAAAGAATACCGAAGCAGACTGCTTCTTAGAAAGTACCTTTCCCCACCCCATAACATCTAAAAGGAAGAGAAGATTGTCATCGAACATCTGGACAACCACTGGAGTTTGCTACTAATGGGTTATATTGACTCTGCTTATGTTTTGTTACTTTGTGTTGCTTTCCAGTACACACATCTCAATACCTTTTTTTTTCCTTAGAAGTTGTGCTCACTGATCTAACTCAGAAAGAAACTCATTTCCTCTGAAAAGACATGAGAATTTTCTTCCATGCAACATGCGCACTTTATGAAATAACTAAAGCATCCTGACAACAATAAACGCTGAGAAAGGACAGTATAATGTAGTTCTGAGGAAACCATGTTTTGAAGTTAGAAAGAGTTTACACAAAGTTGAAATGATCACATGATTCTAATATGGCAATTGTCACATTTCAGAGTTAATTTACAGCCTTGCATCAGTTTACAGCATTAAATATTCATTATACCAGTTACATTTACTGATGCTTGTTTCCTCATGTGCTTCTTCCAACCACAGAAAAATGTGGCAAAAATAGAATTATACTTGCAACAGATCACACATCTTCAGTTGCAAATGCTCCTTTCAAAGGCCTGTCTTTCTGGATCTTGCCAATTATTAGCACTAGTTAAGCAATCTCCACTTTCCCAAGGCAGTGACAAATACATATTTAAAGCAATTAAAACAGACAACATTTATAGTGATTGGCTAAAGCACAAAACAAGCATACACAAACTCTCTGTTAAGGTTTTTCTCTGATTCTATGGCAGCTTTCTCAGCCTTTCTCTTGTAGGCTGTAGTCCTACCGACTACATACCTCAGAATAAGTCCTAAGGGGAGACCACACAGATTTGTATCACTGCTGGAAAGTCAGCTTTCTTGCAAATGTTTTTAACTCCTTTTGTAACACATTATTACACTTAGAACTACAGTAGCACTGGGTGGTTTCTGATTTTGACAATTTAAAGAGGTGTTTTTCACCCAACTTACTCTTGAAGAATGTGAATACATGATTACAAAACATGTACCCCTCAATTAGTACTCCGAGTATTAGATTTGTATTTGTACATAATTAGAGTAAGGCTTAAAATGTGTAAAAAAAAAAAATCACACTTCCATATAAAAATAAGAAATTAACTTTGAGAGGGAGAGATGAACATATTGACACTATTTTTAGATACAGGTAAGACCTGTAATTAAAGCCTGATCTTTGCCTAAGAAAACATCTGTTTTCTTCACTGTGTAATTAGTAAAATTAATGAATTCTAATCCATCCACACAAATGATTTTTTTAACTTTGAAATCAATCACTTTAAAGCCCAAGATGCTTTCAGCTACACAAATTTGCCAATAAGTGATACTGTAGATCAAGTTCAAATTAAGACTGTAATTTTCTTATAGTTATGTTTCAAACATTTTCCAGCCCTTCTTCCTCTATTCTGCCAATGTTCACATTTCTACTATAAACAAAACACATTTGTGCCTTTGAAAAATTTGAGATGGCTACACAATAGATTAACCTTCTCATACTAATTCTTGTCAGAAATCTGATTAAGATCACATTTTTAACTGGATCATAACAGGAAATATGCTTATTGGGAGATTTTTAAAAAAATAAGACTATGCCCCTCTGACACGTTTTATTATATACAGAGCAGAAAACTGCTGAACAGTGAACACAATTTCACAATGCAGATTAGAATATCAATCATTACAGAAATTTCTTTTGAAATACTTTCTTCTTAAAAAAAGCGTTACTTCTAAGAACATTACATGGCAGATGACCACACTTGAAGACGATGGCATTGGTTAATTACAGACACCCCAAATAATGGGGCACAGAATATGCTTTAGCAATCACCGTTACTACCACTGTGTGGCTGCTATAAACGGACAACAAAAGGAGGCTTCTATCACAGCCTCTTTGGGTTCTCACACACAAGGGCAATTCTGATTGCCCATATTAAAAATCTTTGACCAAAACTTATGTCTCTCTTCATCTGCTATAATTGTTTCAATCCTCCTCTTTGACTCAGGGAGATGTGCAGGAAAAGACCAGCTAACAATCTCCTAAGTACTTGTTTTACTAATCTGGCCCTCAGTCAAGAACTTGCAGTGAAAAGTCTTTTAATCACCTTCTGATCAGAATTTACTGGATTGGATCTAAGTTCAAGGGTATTAAAATGTGCAAAGGAGACTATGAAAAAATGGCTGGGTTATAGATTTCAACTTCTTAACTAGAAAATTGACTCAAAATAGATTTTCTAATTTACAATGAATCAAAAGAAAAAACATTAGACCATAGCAAAAGTGGCACAAATGTATCAAAAAGCAAATGAATAAACATTTGAAAAGATTTATTATTCGAAATTGTAATAAATTTTGGAAAGATGAATCGATTTTAGTTAAAAGGTATAACTGACAATTTATTGGGCGGGAAGATGCATTATTTTCCAATTGTTATCCACCTACAGTAAAACTGATTTGTGTCCTATTGTATTTTATGGAAAAGGAGAGAGCAACTTTCAGTGATTTAGATTAAATGTATTAATCATAACCAGACACTGTGAACTATATATCTACTATTAAAGAAGATTTTTGACATTTAATTCTGTAGCAATATTTTGGCTCTGTACCACTCTTCCTAAATCCAATTCCTGCTACAGTTGGCAGATTTCTCCCTTTTAATTTTATGGGGCTTAAAGTAGCATTTAACCACCCATGCGGTAAATAATGCAGGATTAGAAATATTTAGTGTTTTGTTTCCCTTTGAAGACTACCAATCCATCAACCCCCAAATATTTTTAAAATATTTTCCACATTCTAGTAATATTTAATATAAGATTCAGTAAAACATCCTATGTAAATGAAGTTGTTTTCCTGAAACAAAAAAAATACCCCACATAAAATCCTAAAGAAAATATGCATCTACATCACTGATACAGGGGAATTAATTTTACAAAGATACTGCTTTGTGTACAAAGAAAACTTTAATAAAACCTTCAGAGTTTTTAAACTTGATAGTCACATAATATCTAATACTTATCCTCAATCAGAAAAATGCAGTTAAATGTTCTCCTGAACAAGGTATAACAAAATATTTCACAATATTTATGCCCAACTTAACACTGAAATGGTAGCTTTTATTTATGCAAACCCTGCCCCTCCTCTTTTTTATGCAGTCATTTCCTATCTTTTGCTTAAATGCTATATTTTGCTGCATGGAAAAGTGAGCTTAGAATAACTTTTAAGAGGCAGTGTTGTTGGAGATATTATAGGTACTGCAAATAGTCTTAAACTGCCTTAGACATACATCAACATGTAGATTCCAGATTTTTAAAAAATACAAACAAGAGTTGCAGTACGGCAACAAAATTTCAATTGCCACACGTGCCATGCTTTCTTTTTCATAGCACAACAGTGTGACAGAAAACAGGAAAAAGGGTTTTCTCCAGTTTGACCATATTCTACAGGGAATAAAAATGCAGCCTACTTTGAATGTACTGTATGCATCTGTTTGGGTCTTTGAAAAACAAAGCTTTTAAAAGCCTTGTCCAAAGCAAACAGGTCAGGGTAAAGGGAAAATGGGGCACATTTTATCTAAAAAGCTCTCTAAAGTGAACTACACAAGTGTTTAAAGAAATACACATCTAAAGCAAGACAGCTGCAACAGAGTTTGCCCATCAGCTAACAGTATGGAAAAATGACTCCCTAAATAAACAACTTTCAGTTCTCTGAACTGAGGGTAAGTTTCTTCCTTGACCTTTAAAACCATGATCTGCAGGAATGCCAAGTCAAAGCTGAGAAATAACAGAATAAGAAAGTTAGTCTCCCACTTGTGAATGCAGGGGTTTAAAACCACCTGCAAATGAGGGACTATCCAAAGTTAGTAGTGAGAAAAGGAAAAACTATCCACAGCAAAAATCAGATCAAGAGCAAATAAAAGAGTCTGCTGAGTCTAATTGCAAGGGGCTGAGTGGTTTGAGCTGTTATCAAGACTGTTGGACTGGAAGGGTTCACTTCATCAGTTACAAGCATTTACCCTTCACTTCAAAAAGAAGCTTAAAAAGCACCTGCTACGTTGCAGCTGAAGGGACAGTAATTAACAGGCAAGGACTAATACACTCCTGAATCACTCCAGTTGCAAGTGCTGATGCTAATAAACCTTTTCTTCTTGTCCTCTTTATTCCTAGACACTGTATGTAAAACGGTAACTGGACAAATGGTTTAAGTACACACAAAACAATAATTGTTCTGCTTTTGAAAACATCAAACTAATGCTTTATGTAGGGTTTTCCCACAACATCAAGAGACCACTAAACTGAGGAGCTCCTGTAACTCACCTCACAACTCACAGCTTTTTTAAAGTACTGATAATCTTCAGGGAATGACTTTTCCATGCTAGGATTGCTTACCACCATTTAAAGTTAGCATTGCTGTCTCTGATTCTGGATAAACATGTTTTATAAAGTGCTCACTTCCAACAGGTCTTCAAACTGAATGTGTTGCAAAAACATATTAAACAAAGCCTATATTTCTGTAAAGAAAAGGTTCTGCATTCAGTTATGTGCTTACTTGCTGTAAATACCACGTGGCAATTATTGGAAAAGGCAGTCCCTGAGAAGTTTTGAGTAATTTTTGCCTTCTCAAAACTATACTCTCAATATGCACATTTGATTTTCTTATTTCAAGAAACCAAACAGTAGCAAGCATGCCACTTTTCCAGATGAGTCAGAAGTAAGGTAGGTACAACTGTAGTTTGCTCCACTCCTTTCTCGTTGTATTTTAACACGTTATAGAACAATGTCTTTACATCTCACTAACTTAAGTCAGAGCAAGCAAAGAGAACGGCAGAGGAGGACCTCCCCATTCCTGTACAATCTTTCACATCAGCAAAGAAGCACAGTAATTTTCTTGGTTGACTCAACTTCAACACAATACATATGTATGTTTCATACTTTATTTTCTGTCCTGTATTTTCAAGTAATTTGATATATGCATTTCCATGATGAATTGCTGGAGGGAATACTACAGATCCAGTTTAATTCCCTATTTTTACAGTACCTCTCACTCCGGGTCCAAGCCATATGAACTCAAACTGAACATATAACCTCACCCCACACCATTTTAAATTGGAGTTTGTATTTTGGCTTTTGTTATAAATCAAACAAGATTAAAATATTCTAATTCCCTATCATCGCCTTATAGTAATGATTAGAAAGATAAGCCGCTAATGCTATCGATCACTTCACATAAGATTTTTTTAATATGTATTACATAAATTCTAGAACAGAACTACTGAACAAAACAAATGAGTGTACCTGAATACAAACTGCGTATCTTAGAACAAATGAATGCACCTGAATATAAACTGCTTATTTCAGAACAAATCTAGAAGGCCACTTAATAGGCTTAATCTAGATATCTAATAGAAATACTCTGCTTATCTCTAGACATCTAAAGTGACTGTATTCATTACAGATGACCACCATACGAAAGGCAACTGAAAAAACAGATGGAACTATTTTCAAGTTGTTCCACCTACCAGCAGCCCTGATGGAAAAACCTATTCATGTGAATGAGTTACTATGGGTTGAATTTGCAAGAAATTTCCAAGTGTTTAGGAGCTGTAGTTGATCTTCTACTTGCTTTCGATTAAAAAATGCTAAACAACACGTTAGCTGAAATCACTGTCATGATTTTCATGATTTACTTGATGCTTATGATGTTATTACAATGTAAATGAGATGTTGCCTATCAGGTAAACCATAGTACCTGTGCAAGTGTTCCTTGCCTATTACATGTGTTTTTCTGTCTATTCTCAGCATTAATGATCAACTCCCCCATCAAGCTCAATAGAAGGAAACCTGACTCCTAACTTGACTCTGGATACAAGATGCTGATTAACCATTAATTATTCAAAATGCTGCTCTTGAGGCATTAAGAAGTTTCTAAAAGAGATACAACTGAGTGAAATTCTTGCAAAAAAGATACCAAGGGCAATTACATTTAAAGGAATCTTTTTTTCCATTACAATTGCACTAAAACATAAACCATCAAAGAACCCATAGGCACTTGGGAAGTCAAAATAAGCAAATTCCAAATGTCTACAGAAGAAACATTTCACGCAGTCACCAGAAAGCAGGATTTCTTTTAAAGCTGCAGAAAACAAGAGGAATAATGATGTTGCTTCGAATTTTGAGGTCAGAGGTTTTCAAAATCATTATTATCTGTAAAGACTGCTGTAAAACTGTATTAAATGTGTTTTCAAGACAGACACTAACTGAGGAATGAAAGGGATATCACAATGCTATTTGTCCTCTTTTAAAATAAACTTAAGTGAAATTGTAGATGACAATCATTTGAGTGGTTGGGTTGAGGTGAATTACAAGAAATACTGCTTAGCCTAACAGTTCATAGCACTTGTCACCACGAATAAACCACAGAACGCACTTAAAAAACTAAGCAGCACATTTGGCATTTCTGAGACTAATGCTGGAGGGCAACTATTTCGCTGAAGTGGGATGCTGGTTTTGACACTATACTTGAGAGTCCAAGAAGAGACTAAGTCACCACGTTCACTTCAGCTAGACAGAAGTTAATCTTTGATAGTTTAAGGGTATGCTTTGATTGTCACCGCAGGTCAACTACACCAAGAAAAACCATTGTGAGCTATGTGACACAGTATCTCTTTCAGTGGTTACACTTAAAAGATAACAACTGTATTTGATCAACAAAATGAACGTATCTCCACAAGCTATTAATTGCCTGATGCATTTAAACTATTTTTTTTCTTGATAGTCTTATATTTTGTAAGAATCACAGTAGGACACAATTCAAGACTCTACACTTAAATTTGCAAGTTAAGTGCTACAGAAGAAAGAATAAAAAACACACATGGCTCACCTTCACCAGTAACTCTTTTCTGGCTAATGAACTGCAGCTTCAAATGAGACAGAAATGCTGTGGGTATTATTTGTGCCTCTTTACTGATTTGATGACACCAAGATAATCGAAGATTTTCATTAGACAATTTCAGGTGACACAAAAATCACTGTCAGTTGAAGCAAACAGTCTGTAAGGCAGACTTCATTTAACCATAAATCTCATCAGTAATAGGGAGAAATCAAAACCCTTCATAACAATGACATCAACACTGACAAACCTGATCTATTAATTGCAGTTCTCTGCCTTGAGCAATCAAAATACAAACCGAATGTGCCTTGTGTATGGATACCACTGTTGGTGTTACTAGAGATGAGAACCACTCTGAGAACTGACCTACCTTGAAAAATGATACAGGTATAATTAGGATCCTTTTGATGAGTAAGTATGCTGAACTATTATGAAAGTCACTAAGCAGCTTTAGTCCTCCATCAGGTGCTTCCATAGCAGATGGAAGTTACATTAAGCTTGCATCGGTGTAAGTGAAAGCTTTAGCAAAAATGCACTGGAAAATTAATTTGTGGAAAAAAGCAGCTCTTGCTATGTGGAATACACAATGAGGATTATACAATGTAAGAACATTGAGTAGTTCCAAATGTATAGATACATGAAGTTATGAACATCACAGATACCTCAACATCATCCACAAAATTTACATTTTATTTCAAAACCCATGTTGTTTATAATGGGATTTTGAAATTTGACTGAAGCTTTTTTTCTCTTTTACTCATAGTCTTGGGTTGGAAGGGACCTTACAGATCATCTAATCCAACCTCCCTGCCATGGACACCTTCTGCTAGATGTGAAACTACTGTTTTGTCATAAAATAAAGCTATTTTAATGTGACTAAGTCTTGAAGTCTACAAGTGTGCCACTTGACTCATTCCTCAGCAAAACTGTAGCATTTTTGCCAATAGTTACTGAACACTGAAGGAATCAAAGGTGGGGCTTACACTGACATCACAGCAGCATCTCCTCTCCTAACAACCTGAATTTTTCTGCCTGAAAAAAACCATGTCTGCTGGAAGCACGTAAGGGCAGTAAACCACCCATTCCTTAAGGAAGTTTTACCCCTCTGCTTTGTAAAACTAAGGTACTGAGTTAAAGAGAGGATTAAAAGAGCATGACATTCACTACATTTTGCATAAGTAGATATCCATTTAAGGTAATCACAAACAAAAAAATAAAAAGAAAAGCATACTGAGAAATACTTTCAGTAGCTAAGAGTTATTTTTGATGACAGGAAATCTTAATAAAACCATTACAAAACCAAAAAACCCTAACTTCCTACTCACTTAAAGGTAAATTCATTTGCAGTTTCAGCAGCATAAGGTTTCAAAACATCACCCTCAGACAGAAGCCTAATATTCCTCATCTTGAATGAATCAAAGTGTGAAATCCAACAAGAGTTTAGTTTTGTTATAATCTAATACCATCACATTTCCACAGAATTTGATATAGAGACTATCACTCCAAATGACAGAAAATCATTAACTGAAGAAAATAATTAATACACCACAGATAAATTCTTTCATGTACCTCGCTGGTACTGAATTGTTTTATCTGACTGCATACCACTCATCCAATGTAAACACATTCTCCACACCACCAAATACACTTTAACTTGAGAAGCAGTGTAGTTCCTCAAGTTGCAGAGCATCCACAGAGAGGCTTCTGACCAATATTGTAAAAACAATGCCCAAATTATTCTTTAAGGAAATATTCCTTGGATCCAAGCAAGGTTTCTTACCCAGTAACATTTCACTTTATTTCCAAAATATTTTGAGAAGGAAAAAGCTCCTGAAAACACCTGGCTGTTTCTTCAGTTAGAAAGAACTTAGAAGCAGAAATGTTTGATTTGATCTTACATTTTGGAAGCTGTTTAAAAAAGCACGAGTGCTCAATGCATCTTTTCTCCTCATGTCAATAGGCTGTTAATCTGTCAACAAATTTTTTGAGAAAAGCTCTTTTATCTTTGAACTTTTGAAAAAAAAGTCACAGGATTTGACAGAAATACCCAGACACCTTCAGATAACGGGTACTGGAAATGCAGCTTTCATCCTTTAAGCACATTTTGAATAATTACAACTGTGTATAGTCAAGCTCAGTAGTACAGCTGTGCAAAAAAATAAATCAATCTAGGAGTGCAAGACTTAATATAAGCTGTCTTTAATATAATGAAACCAAACCCCATGACACAAAGTGATGGATGGAAAAATCGGCAGAGTCAAAAGAAAGCATCTTTTTTATTGGTCATGTTTTTTACACTTTAGCTCAGTGAAATCACTTACCAGCTTCCAGCCCAGACAGGGAACACAGGCAGGAAGAGACAGCACACAAGAGTTCTCAAACAAAACCCTGCAATGTCTCTCCCTGTCTCAGGGAAGAAACAGTACCTAGAACCACACAAGGAACAGCTAAAACAGCAGCACTCATTTTTAAACCCTTCACTTATTTGCGTGGAGAAGTTGTGAATGAAAGTCAAAATTTTCAGTTGAATATTAAGTTCGGCAAAACATTTTGAAGAAAATGAGAAAATAGTTGATGCCTTAGGTTTTAATGTTTATATTTTTCAAATCCTGCACTGCCTAGTGTGTAACTCTGAAGCTTCTTGTGGCCTGTTAGCTGCTGTTCTCTCATGCTGGTTAGACATAACAAACCCTCTCTAGGTTTCCACTTCAAGGACACCAGGCCCAAAACGTGTAAATTAAAAGCCTCTAAAGGGGGGGAGGCAAACTTGGGGTAATTACATCATGAACTGAAGTTATAATTGGAGAATTTACCCTGATATGCAAATGAACCAAACTTATAAAAGCGTTAAGAACCCATGACCTGGGGTCCATCCTGGGTGTAGCCTTTTGACTGCCCAGGGTCAAATAAATAATAAATAATTCAAATAAATTCAAATAAATTCCTACTTTTATTCTCTTATTTTGTCTAGTCTCTGTGTTTTAGGCGGCCACCTCAGGCATCATGGTCATTTTGTTCTCACTAACTATAATTAACTCTTATTTTCTTTAATAAGGGTTTTATGCTCTCCCCAGGAATCCATCTGAGAAAAAAATGACAACCTTAATCATTTCAGGTAAAGAGGTAATTTACTATTCTACATCATAGAAATGAACCTTTACAGTTCCAACACATCTAAAATGTTAGATTTCAGATTTTATTCTATGAAATACCAAAGCTTCACATGCAATTTGCTAGAAAAAACACAGATATAGTACTAGAAAAGTGACATGTATATAAACTATAGGTCACCACATAAGTGTCAAGTATATAAACACACAAAAAGACTGGAATAAAAAAGCATTCTTTCTAAGAAATCCATGTTTTGTTCATAGAACACTACTTCTAAATTGTAGGACTTTTGCCAATGCCTAACATAAAGCAATGTGAGGCTTGGGACTACCTGATCAGGTCATATATAACTTCAGAATTCAACCAACTCAACTGCAGTAAGATTTCACGCAATATACACCTTATTAAAAGAGTACATTAAATATGAAAGCAAATGCATAATTTTTCTCATTTTAACTACAAAGTTACTACTATCAACTTGGCATGGTATTAGAGAAATCACATGCTTTTCTATCTCTTTTCTAATAAAGTTTAGTTACAGTTGATGCTGTCACAAAACAAAGCAATGAAGACATGAAAAGCCACCGTTATAGTTGCAACCCAAAACAGATACATGACAAACTACTTAATTACAGATTCCATCAAAATCGTGACTATCTTACATGAACGGGACAATTGAAAGGCTAGAAGCCAGTTGTGATGAATAGTTTCTTTTTTTTTTCATTTTTTTGCTCAGCCTTTTCAGGTGTCATCTGCTGTATGATAACTCATTCAACCTGCACATTGGATTAGGTAAGGATTTCCAAAGTAAAAAAACTGTGTGTGCTACGTTTTTATTTCTCTCTTTCTTGCCCAGTGTTGTGTGACTATTAAAAAAGTGTTTTGACTCAAAGGCAGTACACCTGATAAAAGCAAGACCCTTGAGGTTGCCCAAATTAAACAACTCATGGATGAAACACAGGAAGAGCTTCTGGAGAGAGTGCCAGCTGTGGCCACCTCCAATTCAAGCTTACTAACTGGTCCATAAAGAGCAGCATTCTTCCTCCGATCCTCAGTTCCCACTGTGCTGTGAACATGACATGAGATGGCAGTTTCCTCAGTCTACAGCAAGCAATATTCACACTCTTAGCCTGATATTCCTCTCACAAGAGAGGAACACCCAGTTGCGCATTAAACACCTTCTGAGAGAGGACGAGGCTATATCAAGGCATTGTCATAGCTCTTCATTCTGCCTTCCTCAAACTTGTGATCTCACCCAGGCTCCACTAGCTGCTATAATTGTGAATCTTCAACCAACCTTTTAAAAAAAGCTTAAGCTTTGACTATGCAAAAGGCCAACTGTATGCCCACATTCCCTCAATATAAATTACACATCCTTAGACTGAACACATATACAATACAATACAATGTGTGTCTTTTAGGTAGTGTATCTCCTTTTTTTTTTTTTTAACTTTTTCTCCCTTTCAGGCCTGTGTAAAAGCAGTGATATAGGCATCAGACTCCTCAATGTTAAAAAAGAATTAATTCACACCACAATTCTGTTCAATAAGTTGAGTCTGCAGTGTTCTTTCCTTAGGATATTAATCTTTTGAAAAGCATTCTTGCTCTTCTTCACTGTTACCATCTAATAGCAGTAATTACTTCTTGTTCTGTGTTATCAGATGTCACAGGTATTAAATGACTTTTTTTTGTCATTGGATTGAAGTATCGAAAGAAGATTTTCTTTAAGAAGCAATCACTGACAAAAGGAAGCTCATGAGTTTTGGTTTATAGAGCCATGTTTGTAAAGACTGATGCAGCAGATGTGCCCACAAACATAAATAGTCATTAAGGAGGTCAGAAAACTGCATTTGCAGAGCTAACAGCACATCCCCTCTATTTGTGACCCTTGCCTAAACACAGTGACTCAGAAGCTACATTCACATGCCAACCTTCCTCCACAACCTCATGCAAATGATATATTTAATAACTAGAGGTAACTGAATTATCAGTCTTTAGTAGATTGGCTTGGATTTTTGTTATAAAGGGAACTACAATACCATTATTATATATGGGATATTGTGACTGGAAGACAAAATGGGCTCCTAAGGACAATCTAGAAAGCGTAGCAGAAAATAAACATTAGGATTTTTTATTTTATATATATGCATTCACAGTATATCTTCATCAATTGAAATTTAATCACCTTTTTACAATTTAGAGGAAAAGGCAGGTTTTAGGGTAGTTAAGCCATGTATCATCAGTACCATGAAGCTAACCTATCAGTTGTAATAGCTCCTATAAAATACCAGAGTGAAATTGCAATAAGCCTAGAAAATGGGCTACAAATCCCAGATATGCTCAAGCAAGCACTGAACCAAAAATAAAAATAGGTAGATAGGAAACCAAGAACTAGACAGCATTCATCTAATTCATGACCACTAACAGCAGAGATCACAGGCCAAGGTTTTAAAGCATCTTATTGAGCTCCAAATGGCAATTATTAGACAGGAACTTCAATTACAAAAACCTTGCCTCTTCAAAACGAGTTAAATTTCTAGAAGTTCCTTTCTATTCTCTCCGTATATAATAACTCTTACATTTCTCAGAAGCAACTTATGTTTTTTAGGCAACTTAAATTTGAAAACAGTTAATATTCTCAAATAATAAAGAATATCCATGTTGCAGTATTTATTGTCCTGGCCTATGTTTATTACACTTGATAAAGGATCTCCCACATTCTCTTCCTCTTCCAAACATTTTTCTTATAAGAAAGGAATAGACTGGGCTATAATGAATACATTTTAGCATTTAAATTTAAAAAGTAAAATTTCTCTTCTCATCATGCCCTTCTCCAAAGAAAAATTAAAAAAAAAATTTTATTAGAAACTTATTTTAGACAAAAGCCATGGAAAAATCCAAGTATCAGATCGCACAGAAATGCAAAGACAGGTGAAATGTTTTCCTCCACTAATAAACACTGCTCCCAGGGCTGTAGGTACTAAAAAACCCCAAACATCCCAATTGGAGTTTCAGCCTTAGAACAGGCTCAGTTCCAAAGAAATACATGATGTCTATGGCAGGTGCTTGGATAATCTGCTTTAATTTTTTTGTATATACCCTTTTTGCCTGACCACACAGATGTAAACCAAACAAAAGAGAACAAGGATCTATTTTCCAAAGCAAATTTTTGGGATGAAAAATGACCTGAATTGTACCACAATGCATCCTGGAATTTTTTTATTATCAGAAAAAAAATTGGTTTGATTTTCATCATGAAAGTGAAACATGTTTTCATATAGGCAAAAAGTATACACTGAAAATAGTAACTTATATGCACAGACCTGCACTGAAAACCTTTTCCTTTGCTTAGTTCAAAACATGGACTGAGAAACATCAGCCTCTTTCTTTTGCAGAGGGATGAGTCAAAGTATTCAAAAAGAGCAAACACAGGCAGTGCCACACTCAGTGGCACTGAGTCTTACAGTTCCATTACCCATCTACATCATCTGGGAACAAGTATGAGAAGAATATGCTTTTTTAAAAATCCTCTCAGAACAGCGCACATGAGCTTACAAAAATGAAAACACCTACCAGTGCATTCTGGTTTCCTGAAGCCTTTTTTATGTTTCTTGCTGGCATTCCATGAAGGTGACTACATCTACTCTGGAAACCTACAAAAAAGTACAAATAGATTTAAGAACATTTTCTCTACCACAGAACCAACAAAATTCACCATTACATATCCATCCATCAACATGAACTCTGTTAAACAAAACCATCTTATTGGCAAACATTGTACTGGTGGAAACACAGAGCACAGAATTGGAAAAGTGAGAGAAAAAGTAAGCTGTCATGGAAATTAACATTTCTGCAGCTATTCTTACTGCCACCCTGGATCCATGCACAGTTGGCTGCATAACCAGAACATACTGAATTACAATAGGAAAATGATTTTTGCATCCCTTTATCACTAGGAAATGCTAAATCTGGCCAATCTGCAGAGACCAAGTCCTCCAAAGCAATTTCAAGCATCTAGAGAATAAGCCTCACGAAAGGATTCAGTACATTCAGTTTAAAAGTGATTTGACCACTGCTCACATAGAAAATCTGCAGTTGAATCTGAAAGGAGATCCTTGTGGCAGAGGTACAACAAAACTCTTTGGCAGCAAGCTGAGGTCTGACAACTTCAATCTTTGGACAAGAGTGGGTTCACAGCTGTAAATGCAATCCCAACACGGGTGGAACTTACCATTGGTTACACTGGATCCACAGTGGTTGAAAGTATTTTAGAAATAAAGGAAAAGAGTATTTTCTAAGTTACAACCTCAATCTGTGCTCTAAAGGAACCCTCTTCTCTTCTATAGAAAGAACATGGCCTGACCATAAAGCAAAGCAGATGGTCACACTAGTCTTTCCAGACTTTGAATTAATGAACTTCTCTAGAATTCCATACATTACAGCACAAGCCAGGAACAAAATGGAATATCAAATTTCATTTTAATTAATGTTGAAAAATTCTCAATGCAAACATCGAGACAACCAATAAAAGAGCAAGCTACCAAAAAGAGCTGTTTTCCACCTTCTGACTTTCCTAATAATTGATTTTATTTCTCTCTAATGATATATTAAAAATAAAAAAAAAAATTCAAGGAAATTAACTCCAAGCTCTTGTCCACATTTTACATATTTCACATAATCCACAGGTATCTTTCCACTGTACCAAGTGATTCTACAGCTTGTATTTGCTTAATTGCTACTTACCTCTCCTCCCTGAGCGGGACATCAGAGGGAAAGTACCAGTTAAGATACTTTCAAAGACTGGGTCAGGCAATTCTCTCTCCAGTTCTGTGGAGTCTTCTTGTTCCCACCATGGAATGACCCCCGTAATTCCACATGCTCCACCTGATTCATTTTCATGAAACCAATCACTCTGCTCATCATCACCTGTGTGAGGGCAGTGTCCACAAATCCCCCAAAAAAGAGGGAGGAGCGGAGAAGATAAAAATCAGATGTTACTATCAATAAATACTCTGACAGGATTATTATTTCTTTTGCTTTATAGCTGTATAACAATTACTGCTATATAGCAGTTTTATTTGGAAAATGTTTCTCAATAGCACGACAAGCATTGCCATCAATGAAACATCATAAAATGTAATGTTTTAAAACCAATTTACAATAGTGAAAACAATAATAAACTAGTTAATCCTTTTGGCAATAACTGTGGGGAAATCCATTTAAGTTACTGCACTTTACATATTAACAAAAAAACAAGCCTTAATCTCCTGCAGGGAATTAAAAGGTATAAAACTGAAACTGGTTCTTTGCAGCTGATAATGGTATATAATTAGCTTAATTTCATGATTTGTATGGCTAGTAAAAGGGGAAAACAATCATGAACAGATGTGACTAAATGAAGTTAATCTGATTAAGTTCATTTAGAAATAAGTTTTGAAAAAGTTGATTTTAAATGAAAACTGACAGTATCACATGATTGAGAATTATACTGCATTATAACACAAAGTTGGTCATTTTTACTGACAATATTTATCTATGTAGAATTTAAATACTTGGATTTAAATTAAGAAATAAGACGACTGAAAATCTGATCTTAAAATTAGCTCATAAACATAATGGCAAATAAAAATAAATTTTTATGTTTGTTTTAAAACATGTTCTTTCATACACACCATCTAGTTTCAGAGGAACGGTAAGTATCTTCATAAGACACAGGAAATTTCTTTTCCTCCACCCAAAAATTAGACTAGGTATGTGCTGTACATTTTATTCTACTTCAAACTATGCAAACCATGCCTCATTACTTCTGCACATAAATTATTTGTTTGACATTTCAAATTTTATTTGGAAATAAACTAAGCAAGATACGAATGCAAGAATTGTGAGACACAGATTTCAAGAATAAAAAAAAAATTGTGCAAAATTTCATTGTCACTTAATGCCATAGTGGGGAAACACAAATGATGAAAACCAAAGCCAAAATTTTGTGAAAAATAAAATCCAACACTTTCTCCAAATAAATTTTTGCAATGTAAAGAATATTTGAGATCAGGCACAAGTGAAAATGTCTGTAAACTTTCAATCAGGACAAGTACTTCAAAAAAATACAGAATAATTAAAGCCCTTCACTGGTCACTTGCAGGTGAAATAGGATCCTTACACCTTTAATGATCATTACTAAAAGCAAAATTAGCAGAGGCTACAGAACAGGAACTTTTAGATGGAGGAAGGGGAAAACAAAGGTGAAAAGAGATACATAGGTCAAAATAAGATTTAAATTTCTTTGCATTCCTGAAGCATTTCAGCCTGCTCTCCCTATTCACTCTAATCTTCACTTATAGCTATGACATTTCACAAAGGCATCCACCATTAATTCAGTCCTCATTTTGTTACAGCCAGGTATGGATTCTTTGGAGGACCTCTAAGAATACTTAATAGGGACACTTGTGGTGGTGGAAGGAGAATCACACCTTTTAATTAGATTGGTCCATGGCTCAGAATTAAGGTTGAAATCCTTTGTTTTGATTTTCCAAACTTTTATGTTTGTTAAACTTGGTCTTTATATTTCGTCATGAGAGCTCCAGATAACTTCACTAACAAGAAATACTATCAGGAGCTCAAAAGTAGTCTTCTTACACATAATTCATCCATGGAGGTAAGCACAGAATTCTGAAATGGGGTTCCATGATGAGTTCAGGGACAGAAGCTGTAAGAAGCAGGCAGTGCAGTTTTGGAAGAAAGCTACAATTTAAGACTGGGGTGGTGGAATGTGCAATAAGGCAAAGAGCAGCTATGGAAGAAAACTGGTATCTTTGCTACACACCCAATAGCAGTTCTTTGGCAGAAAAAATATAAAATTACTCTTCCTTTTTGTGCAACAGGAATATTAGTATGTTAAGCAATTATGTGTTAAGATACCTTAATTTTTATGCTATTATACACTTTCTAAGCACTTATGTTGCTTACAGCCAAAGGCAGACTTCAGATCTGAACCTCTCAGTCTTTTTCCACATGACAGCAGGATCCAGAGATACTTGGTTTTTACCTTCTATGTCTGTGAAATTAAAGAACTCTGAATCCTCTGAATATTTTAAATCATACTATAACCTTGAGGCAAGCATAAGCCTATTACTACTACTCTTATCCAGGTGAGAGCACTCACAGGCATTATGCTTACGAGTTTCCCCACTCTGAAGGGATGCCATTTTTGGAGTCAGGGAAGACCACTGTATTTAATTAATTCCCTACCTCATACATACAGGCAATAAAACACAGAGGCCTCCCCACTCAAGAGTTTGGTAACCAGGCACTTGGATTTTATCCTACTTAATTTGCAGCTCTCAAAAGGCAGCACAGTATTCATAGCAAATGTGATCTTAGGAATACTAAAAGCTCAAAGCAACATTTTTGACTTCCAAAGATTCACTACAATGTCCTTTCCCCTAGGATGCTGATTCAGCACAGGACTACAGCAAATTATTATATTTTTCCAAGGTACAGGAAAGGTAGAAAAACCTCCAGATCTCCAAAAATAGAGCCCATGCATCCTCCTAAACACATTTTTAAAATACATCAAACTTGTTTGCGTGTAAGGCTAATGCTTCAAGGAATTACTTGGAAGTAATTTACATTGAATTATAACTGCACTGATCAGTACAATAGAGTCAATTTAAGGCTCAGAAATGTAAAACCTAAAATTTCCAGGCCAGTTTCTGGCTTAATTTATTTAGTTATTTTTAGGCTATCCCCTCCCTCCAATTACTGTTTCCCTAAATTTCACTCTATATTATTATGTCTACATATTTATGTAACTACTGCTCCACAGTAAATTCCTTGCCTTCTTCTTTAAGAAGATTTATGTGAGCTTCTGGTGGTTTCTCTATGGACACAGACACCTTCTGCATCACCATCAGTTTCATGCTCAGGAAAGCTTCACCTGAATCTTACTTTAGCTAAAGCAATGCAGTTTTACAACAAACTTTCCACCACACACTAAGAGGGAATTTACCCCTCTTCCTGTTTTGTTACAAAATGACCAGAGCAGGCTCAATAGCAGCCAGTACACGTGCTTACCTATAGCAATCACAACACACTTTGAGAAGTTACTGTGAAAGGTTTGGCATCAGTGTCCTACAAATGCCACGTGATCCTGTGCTGCTCCTTTATCCACCAACCCGCACACAGAGAGCAAGAGCACAGGGCCTGTGAATATCCTGGGATTTTAGGCTCATTTCCAGGATCCCTGTACCTCTTTCTAGGTAAAAAACCTCCCACTGCTAACAGCTGTAATAATCATTTTGAGATATCAGGATATTCACTGTAACATATCCCAGGAGTTTCAGGAAAGCAGAATCTGAAGTTACCCATTCACAAAGGAATACTGCATCTTGCTCTTTGTGCTCTTAGCTCTACAGAGCTACCTTGGAAAAAAATATACATATAGAAGATATACTATATAAATATTTAGGATTTCAACTACTCGGGTCATATGCAACAACTTCACGTTATTTCTTTTCCACTTGCAAAGACTATAACCCTATTCACCACAACAGTTCGGACCTGGTGTGATTTCACTTTGCATTGCACACTCCATTTCTTTCCTGTATGGAGAAACACACCCTGTCACCTGCGGCTGCTGACATGCTGTACGAGGTCCAAATTAGTTCCTCACTAGAATTCTTATACTGAATCAGTACTGGGTCATCTTCATAAAGGACACAGTAATGAATATATGTTTAATCGTAAAATAATGAACAGCTATCTTTAAACGCTTAGCCACATCCACAGTGGAACTCTGACATTCCCTGACCTTCTCCAATTTTAACTGTTTAACACTTTATTAACATAATATTCCTTCCTACTTGCTTAGATCTTAAAGGACATTTCAAGTGCTGCATGCCATGATTTAAGAGGTCTTAAAGAATTTCCCCAAGTCCCCAGGTCCTCTGAATTTCCCCAAGTGTACAAGTAAGTGTAGATGAACCAGGAATGCAGAATACGTTTTTTATTTGCTATAGCCAAGCTATAAAGCACATTAAAGAACATACTTGCAATTTAACTACTTCTTTCCCCAAAACAGGATATCGCCCACTAGTGCCTGAATAACAGTAGTTTTGTTAACATTGTGTTGAAAGCTTAACTTGTAAAGTGCCTTTGTAAAGCAGATCCATGAAGTGCCTTGAAACTGCAGGAGATCCTACTAGCTAGGCCTATCACAGAGTTGTATTTTATGTTGCAATGCAAAACTAGACATTTTGGTTCAAAATTATTCTTGTAAAATTTTTCTACATCAGGCATAACACTGTTTATCTTTAAAGTTTTTAATAATTGAAAAAATCCATGAAAATACTATTAGGAACAAAAGGAATAAAGAGGAAGAAAAAGGGAAGTAATGAGGATTTCTCATAGATAAGCTTCAGCTGCTGTTCAGGTCTTTCAATTACTTTGTTGATAGACTCTCCTACCTCCATACTCAAGAGCTTAGTAGAATCACAGTATTTTGGTTTTTTCCCTAACTATTAAATCTTACCCCTGAACTGCCCAATTTGAAAACCTCTGAAGAAAATACCGCCCATAAAAAGTCACTTGAGGTTTCTCAGTAATTCAGCAGCTACCTTCTACCCTGACAGTACCTTCACTAAACATTTTCCATGATCTTTAAGCTTTTGCTGACTAACTCTTTGGGGTATGCCATGTTTCACAGAATAAAAACATTTGCCACATTGGGCCTGCCAACACTGAGCCCTGATTACTTCTGCCAGAAGGAATTACCACAGCTGGGACAGAGCACAGCAAGAGACCTGCTGGTGCCCTCTCACATGACCTAATGTAAGCATTTGGATAACTTGGAAAAGGAGGGCAAACAAGGCTGGGCTCAAATGAAGACTTCATGCAAACCAAAGAAATCAAACAAAAAAAAGCTGTAAGACTGGAACAGAGAAAGGAAAAGAGTACAGAAGTTTTAAAAAATGTTAGATGGCACAGCACATATTAGAAGTTGAACAGAGGATTTTCAAGTCTCAACAATTTTCTCTTATCATAGCAATTGATGAGAATTAAAATGTATCCAGCCCTACCCCAATTAAAGCTACACCTGTCTTTCTTGAATCAAATTATAAACATTGAAACTCTTCTGAGAGTCTGTCCACAGAAGAACATGTACTGTAACAGAATTTATTTCCATATCCTTTCTGAAAAAAATTTGGAAAATACTAAAGGTCACAAGGTCAGGCACTCCAAAGTTCATAACTAAATACTCAACTATTTAATTGACGGCCAAATGCTCCAAGAAACTGCTGCTTTAGTCACTTTCCTATCTAGAATGTCTGTCCCATAGGATGACTATGCTTTGGGAATTAATTAAAATTTTATTTGTCTGCAATAAATGAGACGTGGTTCTTAATCTCAGAAACACAAAACTAACAAATGTTGCCCAGAAGAACAGGAACCTCTTGTCCTCTGCTACCCAAATTTCTAAGTGATGGCAGGCACATCATTTAAACCAAGTATTTCACCAGGCAACATTAATCAAACTCTGGTTCACCACTTGACTTAGCAGAAACCTGAAGTCAGAAGTGCAGAAAATTTGAACTACAAATGAGGTCAAGATGCTGCTCTAAACACATATATCGATATAGTACATATATATCCTGGAGAAGGGACACTGGTAAGACAGGAATTAGAGCCTAGCTTTATAACTAGAAAACAAAACCAACCATTTCTTCCCTTAATACGTTTTCATCCTGTCCTCTTCCAGCTTTATCTCACCTAGGCTTTTCCCTTGCTTTTATCAGATTGACTTTCTCCTTCCTTCATTCTTGTCAATTTTGTATGTGTTTCAGTTCAGCTACAGATTAACTCACAGAGGTAAAATAACCTCACCTTACTTAAGGAGAGTACAAATTACTAGTATTTACTATTGTGGGGAATAAGCATTATTACAAAATCAACCATTTTGGTTTGGAAGTAGGCTCTCTGATAGTACTTTCATGGAAAAGTCTCACAAAACCAAAGCTATAATGCAGATTTAGAAGTGTCTGAGCTCCAGTGTGAAGCTAATGATCTTCTGATCATACCTACAAAATTATTAGTTCAAAGGAGAGATTGAAAAAATAATGTTTTGTCATGCCAACATCCTTTTCAGGTTTAATTATTGTTGTTCTTTTTATTTATGTTTCAGAATACTATTTCAGGTCTAATGCTTTCTGCTTGAAAATTGCAAACTGAAACAAGATTCAAAAATCAAACAGACAAAAATAAGAACTACAACTTTACAGTAAAGAACCAACACTAAAAAAGGTAACACCACACCAGTGAAAAAACACAGTTGATCACTGATCCCTCCTGTTTTCTCTTCCCACAAAATATATAAGAAAACCAGAAAGCAACTGAGATGTTTTCAGTCATATTATTCAAAGATTTAAATAATACAGTTCAGGATTTAAGGATAGAAATATTGATAGAAATATATTAGAAGGGTACTGGAAAAACATATGCAATTAGCAAGTGTGATAGGTCATCTTACATATAAATATAGAAGACAAATGCTTTAAAAATTCCATGTCAAAAGAGAAATTCCAATAGGGAAGTAAAAGCCAATCTTTTTGACCGATCTTATACTTAAAGACTTAACACATTGAAGCACTGAACTTAAAAGATGAATCTAAACTTTCAAAGAGAGCCTAAACTCTTAAAAAAACACGAGTTAGCACAACTGGAAACAGATACTCAGATTGGAGGTACAGTTTCAGTAGCACAAGTTACCATTGAACAAGGAAGGTAACACTTCTGTTTTAAGCAGGAAAAATGCTCTCCCTGCTGAAGACAACCCTCCCTCCCCCAAAACAGACAGAATTAGGTATTAAAGAAACCCAAACATTCCTTTAACCTAGATTTGTGGAATGGGTCAGAATTTGTTTTATTGCACTCACTCAAGTAGCCATTGCCAAATTGTATAAGAAAATATTTTAAGTACCATTAATTTGAAATTTCCAACAGAAAAGCAAGTCTAAAATACTTGAGAGACTACTTTTTGTCTCATTTTTGTATCTTGTCATAGACAGCATGTTCCTACTCCATCATAGCGTAATATAGGTAAATGTGTTGCCATAAAGACTAAAGCTGATAAAAACACCAACCTTTTACTTCCATCCTCAATAGTTTTATCACATAAAAACATGTGAGAACATTATGCATACTAAAGGAAAAGTTTTAATCTTCACTGCATTTCAGATTAAAGAAATGTTTTTCAGAGGGGACATGTTAAACAGCTCTAATCTCAGTCTTAGACTGCAGAAAAAGTAGTTTGTTTGAAATTACTTTTCAAACAAACTACTGAATGAAAAAGAACTATAAAATCCTGCCCTATCAATTTCGAGGAAAAGAAAGAAAAAAGCCACCTCAAGAATAGCATGAGAACCAGTACTAAAATCAGAGTCCTGTCAGAAAATTGGAGGAACCGAGGAATTAAAACTTAATATAGATGATTTTCAGGAGATGTTCATCTTTTAAGTAACTTTATCGTATTACAGAGGCTGCTTCTCAATACAGTTTTTGACTAAGTCATGCATTTAAGACACCCTCCGATAACATTTAAAAAAAAAACACCAGAAAGCAAGGTATACTCCCACTCATTAAAACAGTGATAGCAACTGAAATACAGTAATTAACCTATGAAATAACTTGTAACGCTTACAGAATTTCAACTGATGTGGTTTGAGGGGTGGAGAAGGGAAAGATTGTTTCAATACCTTGTCTTCCCTCATCATTGGTAAACAAACCAGCATCACTGCTGCTCAGACTGCTGGATTCACTGTAATAAGAGAAAGAAAGAAACAGATCAAAAGAACAATTGATCTTTCAGTCGTAAAATTTTAAGGAGATATGGCTGTGCTCAGATTGAACTTAAGCCCAACAGAGATCGGAGAGAAAATGGGATGATTTTTTTTAATCAAACTGCAAATATCCCAGTTCCATTAACTACAAAGTGTATTAGTTTTGGCACATAAAACCATGGGAATCTAATGGTACCCTGACAGTAAGCCAGATGTGACTGCAACGAGGTGCTGACACAATTGATGCATTTTATTATCTGCTTCCATCAAATGCTCACTGCTCCCTTCTTATGCTGTGCAATTCAGCTTGATCCTGGAACACCACTGCTCAATAAAATAGGAAAAGTCTCAATCAAAAGCAGCCTAAGCCTTCCTTCAGCACATGAAATATAAGAGTCTGAAAATCGAATTACCTTTCTGAACATCATTTGCAAATATTCAGGAAAAGATGCTGCTTAAGGTTTCACGACATACTACTCAGGGAGAACAGAAAAAGTTTATAACAAAGGTAGCCAATTAAATCAAAATAAAGGTTACCCTGAAGAAAATAAGTATGATTCCTGATCATAATATCAACAGAAAAAAAGCAAGGTACAGTTCACTTTTCTATGACTAGCAGCGTGGCCTTAAAATTAGAATGTGTGCATACAATATGCACACACATCTCTAAATTCAAAGATGTGAGTAGGTAGGTATTCAGTTCTTTGCTGTATGCACATTGTCACATATAATAATCCACATGTCCCTGAATAGTAAATCAGACTGGTCTTTTAATAACACAGATCACAGTTTGTTGAGTTTCACATGAAAGGACTTTTTTTGTAAACCCTTTATTTCACTTTTTATCAAGAGAGTAGCTCTGTTAAGGACGTAATATTTTCACCAAAATTTTATCACATTTTACTTACTCTGAGATGTAGAACAATTTGAAAAAAACCCTCAAACACTTCAGTCCAGCACACAAATTCAAGTACATTTTATAGATACTACAGCTACTGTTGATGTGCCATATGAGCCACTCAGAAGAACTTTAGGTCTGTTTACCTTTGCACACTTATTCATATTACAATTTGCATGCTGGCCCATACTTGAAATCAACTGGTTTCAATTATTTTTATTTTTTAATAATAAATTATTTTTATTTTTTGTACCAAATAACTAGTAAACTTGAGAAAATTATTTCATTTTAAATTTTAATTTCTCACAAAAGTAAGTCTTGTGTTTTTAAATATATGAATATATAAATTATTGATATGAATATATGAAATATATAAAATTTTTCTAATTCCTATTTAAATATAAGCATATATATGTTTTTAGTATCTTCCTTTGGGAGGCATCCCAAAAGGATTTGAAACACAGTATGGCAGCAGGCGACACAAAGCAGTGACTGGGTTTTTTAAAACACACACAACACACACACACACACACATATATATACACACATAGCTCTGTGTTTGAAGATTAAGTTGTCTTAATCTTTGCTGTATCTTAGGCTTATCCAAATTCTTGATGCATAAGCAACACTTACACTATCTCTTATACATAATATAAGCAGAACAGACTTAAGCACTTGCACAGTTGCCCTAAGCAGCAGAGAGGTGATGTGCATGCAATGAAAATGGAACCATCTATTGTGAGGGAGACCAAGACCTGAACTTCCTAATGTCGCAAGTCCCAGTAATTCCCTTTTAGCAAGCATCCCATCCTCACTTTAATGATAACATAGATGGCTTTACTGTCCTTACAGTTCACTGTGTAAATTTTACATCATCCATTTCAAAGGAAAGAACATCCCTTCTTCACAGATGCTTCTTGTCCATTTATTGTTTAATTGCATGTTTTAAAATGAAGTTAGGAAATCATTTCAACCCTGGTATTTCAGCCACTTTCCCTACCAAAATGTCCAATTTTGAGAACAGTCTCCTTCCCTTTTTTCAAAAAAGATATTACAGTTGTGAAATAATTCTCACTGAAGGACTCATCAGAACATGAAAACATAACCACTTGAAGTTTTCAAAAAATTTTTAAAAAATTAAAAATTCAAACTAACACCGGTGTATCCATGGCAGCCACAGCATTCACTCTCCTCAGGCCACAGTCACATAGGGCAGGGATTACAGTCGAGATAATTGGTACATGGCAGTCATTGCACTGAATACATTCGAAACCTCTGAAATTCATACATTCATATCTAAGTACATGAAAGCTGTTACGATGGAATTTATTTCCAGTTTCAATATAATTTTGCAGTGTATACTGCTAATTCCTTTGCTTTGTAATGAGAATTCCACTCCCAGCAAGACTTCCATGACAAAGAAGAAAGCCACAGACTTCTTTTAGTCCTATAAAATAGTGTGTGCAAGCAAAAATTTGGAAGGAACAGCTAAGTTATGCAAAAAACTTTCACAGCTTTATTTCTACACTTACAGAAAGAAAGAAGAAATACTTGTCATTCGCAGTTGCTATGACTAAGAAGCTGTCTGGTGCTTTGGTTTTATACAAGACACAGGAGCTTTGTGCTGTCCCCAGGAACTGAGCAGCTCCTGTTTTCTCCCTGGCCGCAGGTCAGTGGGTGGTGTCTCCGAGCTCCACTGCTGCTTCTCTTTCAAAACAGGCAATTGAGATTTCACCTCTCTTTAGTCACTTCAAACACAAACAAGTGTCAAAGCTTGTGGGAATTAAATAACACCCAGAACACCACACACTGCTGAATTTGGCTGAAACTGGCCAACAGCTGAGCATTGAGGATAAGGACAGATAAGCTCCGATCACAAAAATCTCATTTCCAGCGCTTAAAACAATCCTCCCAGGAATTCATCTTCGGGATCGTTTAGATGCTGACATTTCAAGAGTTTGGAGACTCTTACTCCTACTTTTGAATCATGAACTTAAAACCTGGCTATTGCTGTGTTTGGTGTTTGAACACTCACACACAGATAAAAGACTGCAAAAGAAGTGTCACGTAATATTTTTAATGTGCACTTCAAAAACATGTTATTTTCAAATAATGTCATGAATACACTGAAAACTTCTGACTGGTTTTAGAACCAAGCAATTTAACTCCTATCAAAAATTATCAGCTTTGCTTTGTTTTTAAGAAAGAAATTTCTAAAAAATTAGTCCTTTTTTAAGAACTGTTGACCTACTGCATTGAATACTATTGTACACATTACTGTGTACAAAACAAGAGCAACTTTGTATACTTTTTATTCTTCTTCTGCCAGCAAGTGTTGCTGAAGTGCAAGTGTTATCCAAGATGCTTTGCTAGCTCTTTGTATCTTGTGCAATCTCATGTTCCCTTTCAAAATCTCAGCTTTCACTTTTGGAACATACTCTTCTTAAGAGTTTTCTGGTTCTTTCAAATCCTTCTGGCTAAATGATCCCTAATAATGAGTTAAAATTATGCACACAGAAAATATTCTGATACAGTATCACCTGAGGGGCTTAGATATGGCAGATTTCTAATCACACTATGAAATGCAAGTTTTCTAATTTTCAAAGCTTTTTGGTACTGCTGACCATTGAAAGAAATTCAGTAGAATGGCAGACCATCACTCTACCATGTGCATGAGCAGAAAACCCTATGAAGACGAGAATGGTTTTAAAGACCACGTACTGAGGCTATAGACAAGCATTTGGAGTATGACTTGAGCAACTGCAGCATTTGGGGTAACAAAACATCAAGCATTTTGAAGAGGAAGATTAACTTTTAAAACAATAACATTTCTTTTGCGAAAAAAGGTTTAGACTAACCCAAGAGTAGCTCAATTCTGAGAGTCTACAAGAGAATATCTTTATGGATCACTCTTCTCTCCACCTAAAAATCAGCTACAGAATTTTTGAGTTGAAGAACTGTTACCCTTCTAACACAACAGAAAGTCTTTTGTAAATAAAAAAGGTGACAAGACTATGGAGATACGAAAAATTATGCAATGCTTCCTAGTTTGAAGGAAATTTTTAAACATGTCTTCAGGTCCCAAACTTGGAGGAACAGACTTCTCTTCTTTGATGAGAGAAGTTTTCTACAGGCTTCCTGACAGCACAGACTCCTAACTTGCATGTCAAAGGGAGATGTCTAAAGTTACACTGGCTGCCCTGAAGGATGAGTTCTGCTCTAGGAATTAAGATGCAAGAAAAACTGTTTAAGGCTTGGGATTTATTCAGCTCTTCCTGCTGCTTCTTGTTCACAGGTGAGGGACAGAGCTGGTATGTAACAAAAAGACTTGGAACTTTTCTCACTATAACTGGACTTAGTCACTTACCAACACTGCTGTTATTATAGTAGCCAATCTAAAATGCTCTGGTCAAAACCACTCTCTGCATCTCGATTCTACCTGTCCAGTAAGGAAAAGGCTTAACAGTTCATAGATAAAATGCCTACAAAAATCCAGGGACACTAGTGCCATCAAAAACTGATTAAAATTATATCTTTTAATATGTCTGTCTTGCTGACACTTCTGCATTCTGAACCTGGCATGTGGAATAAACATAACCAGGCTTACCAGGCCCTGCAGTTAACATCCCCTGTGTATGGTGGAAAAATGACTTACACCTCACTGTGTTGTCAAAATAGTACTTTGGAAACAATCACCACTGTAGTATGACTGCTGTCTGGAATGGATGGATGAGGTGTACTGCCAAAGGGTCATCATTCCTCCATTTTTCTAATGGTAAGCTCAGGTGTTTCTGAACTGTAAATTGGTTTTTGCATTTCGTAAATGATGTATATCCTTGGCAACCTGCAGACTTTTTATGCCCATGACACATCAGAACATACTGTGTAAATGGTGACTCTAAACATTGACAACCTTTCTGACAAACAGAGATAACAATCAAAGCACCAATGTCTAGAAATTGGAAAAACACTAAATTCTTGTCTAAGAACTGTTACCAGTTGAAATATCCAGAAAAACTCATGTTATTCATATGCATATTTTGTCATTCTTAATCTTGAAACAAACAGAATGTATTATTTCACAAAATTTTTCTTGGTTATTCCTCTGCTACATCACTCTCTATTTTATGCTGAATTCCTTAACCTGAGCAACTAATATATAAAAAATAGCAGATGTAAGAAAATTAAGAGTAATTTATTAAAACAGATACTATTGATGCTGGAATTTTAACTCTGGAATTAACAAAAAATCCAAAGATTCCCCATACAAGCAATAGTAATAAAAGCAAACAAATATTATCCAAAGCTTCTGTAAAAAGAAGAAGAAAGAATAACCTGTCACTCATGTTCTCATCTGAGCCCTTTTGCTCCTCATATTCCATTTTGTCCTTATTTGCTTGATTCACTTCTTCATTTTCTATAACCACTCCTTCATCCAAGATTTCTGGTCCTTGTCGAGCTGCAGATACTTTTCTTTTTTTCACTTTGCTCTTGGAAAACTCTTGGTGTTGGTACGATTTATTGTTATTGTCCATTTCTTGATCTCTGCTGTTATCCTGCTGTTGAGTTATTGTCAGTGCATTAGAGACTTCTGATGGCAGATCTATTGCCATGCGTTTTACCTTTCTTCTCCTGCGCAAAGTTCTGTTTCCCAAACTGTCCACAGCCAAATCTGGTTCGTGCCACAGAGGTCTCTTGCCTCTAATGTTATTTAAGTTTGAGGAAGGCCTACGTTTAGCAACCAACAGCTGGTCATCAGAATCACTGTGGTCTTTCTTAGTAGCATGATTCTCCCTATAGTCTTTGTTTGATTCCTCTAAACTGGAATCGGAACCTTCACTTAGGCAGTGACCAGTCTCCCAGGGATGATGCGTGGTAAATGAACGTCTTTTCCGTCCCCTCCTTTTCCTTGCCTGTCTCTTTAGAAGACAAGAAACGCTTCGAGAATGATCTCCAGTATCAGCAAAACCTCCCCTGGCTTGCTCTGAACTTTCTTCCAGTGCCGAGACCAGATCATGAACCAGCTCCTCCATAGTCCTACTGAAATGCCTACAGATTTCAAAGGGAAAAACACACACAAGAAAACAACAAATGAATTAAAAGTGTTAAGCATAAACTACAACAACTTTATTTGGCAAAACCATTTTAGTCACTTTAGGCAAGGTAGAATAATCTTTATAGGATGGCCATTGACTATTTCTGCCAAGAGACAAAACCTTGCCAACGAGTCCTACGCCATTTGCAACTCATTGACATAAGTTCCTTTTAAAAGGTATCTTCCCAAACTTCTGTCTTGGAAAGAAGAGGCAGGTGGGGGGTTTCCCCCTTTGTTTCTGGCCTCACTGTTATTGTTAGGTTTTAATTAATTTCATCACATTTACATGACTGTCAGGGATTCCACATGGCAAAAGCATCAACAAAGACCATTCACTCTAACTGCAGGTGAGGAGCACATTTTAAATTTAGGAATGGGAAATGGAGCACATAATATTCTTCCCTGATGTACATTAAGGAGCTCTGTTTAAGACTTTCATTATGATAAAATATTTTTAAGGATAATTATCTCTTGATGCTGCTGAAATGCCAAAATGAAGTTAAGACAGCAATCCTTGGATAATATGACTTTTTTCCTAGTAGCAACTAATTCTGTCTTTCCAAATGGCTGATATCTGTTTGATGTTTAAAAAATATCGATTCAGTGAAGTTATTTTAGGTTGAGAGAATACCCAGCTACAGATAATTCTAGAGTATTAAATGCAAAGTTTCCTACCCTATGCAGGCACTTGCATTCATAAAATCCCATGCTTGCATATGGAAAAAAAATAAATCCCTAAACAGTGTCAGATTAAGAACTTACCCTTTTAAATGTTTTGCTCCTTCCTCGTCAAATTTCACTAGCATTTAGCATGACTTTAACTCAGTATGCTTCAGTAGGTTCACCCATGCATTACATGAATGTAATTACAAAAACATTAAATGATTGCTGCTGAACTCTAATCCTTCTCTGAAGGCTGTGAACCTTCTCTATAAACACAGCAATCAGATTCTCACATCAAAACATCAGAGGACTCCTTTCCTTGAGGTAAAACAAAGAATAATTTTCATGCTTGATACAACATCGCACTAACTGATACACAAGGAAGACATTGTACATTCAGTAAATTATGTACAGGACATTTAAAAGCAAGATTCTTCACTTTGTTTTACAACATAAATGGCTTGAGGAACCTATAATAACAAGTTTTCTACACATACTCAGTGGTGCTGTAGATGTGGAGGAAACCTAGACAGATCACAGACAGCTTCCCTCTGCCACTTAGCACAGACTCCAACATCAAAGGTACTCAATGGTGATGGCTGAATGAGCAGTCTTAAATATTAACAGGGGAATTGAAGAACATGTTTAAGAAGAAATTCAAACTGCTCATGAAATACCTTACCTAAAGAAGTTATATATTCTCCTTTTAAATAATTTTCAGAAATACTTACTTTAAACTTTTGAATTGCAAGAACAATAAAAGCACAGAAACTGGTAGAAACAAAAGTTTATTTTGAATTCTTGAAACTGCTGTGTCACTTGCATTTATTTCCCATACCTCTTTTTCTGTCCTGATGTAACCTCTATTCACATTACTCCCTCCTAACATTTTCTTTGGCTCTTAGTACAGCAGAATTATATTGTCTCATAAATGGTGAGACAGCTCTGGAAAAGTGCTACACTTTCTCCTTAATCCATTTGGTTCTCAAGATGCTTAAATAGATGTATTAGCCCATGTTTCTCCATGGCTATAGCTGCAGTGTCAGAGACTGAAAATAGTTCATGCCTCAAACATTGATATAAAGTTTTGCTCATTATAAAGAAGCTACAACCAAAGAAGCCTCCCTGAAGACTGGGACTTTGGACTGAAAATCAAACTAGTGATTAGATAAAGGGAAACCTATTGTTCAGTCATCTCAGGCTGAGGGAAAGGTATGCATTCACAAAAGGCCAAAGCCACCAGCTGCTCTGAGAATCACCCCCAGCTGAGTTTGGGGTGGGGGGAGAGCACAGCTCACAGAAGCCAGGTTTACAGAGACTCCCCCTCCAAATGAGTGGGGAGGAGGAGGTTTTGGGCGTGTGGCATAACCTCTGGTCAGAGATAATAAACACCCATCCTCCACTACACAAACCGGCCCAGCTGTGGAACCCCCAATCCCACAGGCCACATCCACGGGACTTTCACGTGAGAGGCAGCTGAGGGGGAGTCATAATCCATCAAAGACTCCCCAAAGTGCTCCCCAGAGGCTTTGCACCACAGGACTGCACGTGATGCACCAGATCCAGAGTCTGCTGTAAGAGACTGCCCTTCCCTCCCCCAGGGGGACATGCCTGGACATTGCCACCTGGCCTGAGGGTATAATAGCCCATGGGATTCTATGCTTTTTGGGGGGACCTTCACCACCAAGAAGACCAGCTGGAGAGGATCAACAGAACATCACTGGGATCCATGGAGTGGTGATATTTTCCTCATTCTGTCCCAGTCACCCTCTTTCTGTCCCCCCCACCTATTTTCTATTTCTTTCTATTCTCTCTCATATTTACTCAAACTCTCTCATATTTATTCTCAAACGAGACCACATGCCATACTATCATCACTGGCATATGGTCTCGTTTGCACCTTAATTCAGCAGAGGTATTTCTAAGAACCTCAATAATCGGATCTTGACAGGAGGGCACTCACTCCTTTAGCCCTCCTGTTAAACCCCCATGAGGACAGGTATCCCCAGAGGTGCACATATCAGAAATGAGATGCCCTTGAGATCTAAGGGACTTTTCTGCACTAATTTAACAGAAGTCATAACACTTGAACAGACAAACTGCAACACATTTGAGTTAATTTGAGACATCAATTCCCCCAAATGCCTGCCCAGCCCTTCCTGCCACAGTCTTTTGCATCTATGGCAAACTGATAGAAGTGGAAGTGCACCAAAACGTGAACTTGTAGGCTTAAACCCAGATTTAGCTCTCCAAATGAACAGATTTCCACTAACCTGCCAGAATATGAACTACTTTATATAAATCTCTGGCAGCCCATTCTCTTAGTGACCCTGCAACACAAAGCAAAAGGGAAAGAGAAGACAGGGACATTAACGCCTTGCACCATAGTTTATGATTAATTCCTTCCATTCAGTATCCCTAATCTGTATGGGTAACTATATCACTAAAATCGAGGAAGCACCTAGAGTGGACATACCAATTTACTCCAGATAATGGCACAAGTATGGTGGTAAAATTTTCTTAGTTCCACAAAAAACTTCAAGATCAAACATCATATATCCAGCTCTGATTTTTATACCTGAATGAAACTTGACCTGAATTCCTCCCAAAATACTGCAATACAGATGGTGTCAGATCAAAAGATGAAACTCAACAAATGTGAACACCCTCAAGTGTTTTTGGAAGTAAAGGGACACCAAGATTCTTAAAAGACTCTGAGCAGTAAAGGGACTTAATATTCAAAGTCATAGTCTGCTGGAAATTATGAACTCCTGCAATTAATCTTTTCTACTGAATATCTCTTCAGTGCAACTCCTGAATTAAGATTCGTACAGGGCAGTGACCTTATTTTCCCTAAAAATTGCAGCCATGGTCCAATGTCTAATATAACCGTATCATAACTGCACCACCTCCTATGCAGACCAGACAAATTAATATTTTAATTATTTCAACATTTCCTTAGTATGATTACAAAAATAACTTGATCAATTTGGTACTGTGCAAACTCCTTTGCAATAGATCAAGAATGCAAACACAAACCACTTCAGCTTTCTATTCACATTGCAGTTTCAACACGCCAGAGATCCAGATTAAAACTTGTTCTACTGAAAACCCAAAAAATCTCTTTTGCTTAATTTTACTGGTGCTCTCATTTCTCCCGCTATAATTGAAGAAAAAAAAAGCCAAAGGCAGCAGCAGCCAGATAGAACAGTTAGTCTGAAATCTATCTCCAAAATTTGGGAGCATATTTCTATTATAGAATTATTTATCACACAAACTCAGTTTTGAAACTTCCTCTATTGTTCGCAACCAGCTGTCAAGCTTGTATTCCAAACCTATGAAGCAATTTTAATCATTGCTGCAGATGGTACTTTAACAAAAATATTTGCATTTGAAACAAGTAGAAAAATAACAACAAGAAGTATTAAGGACATTGCCAGTGAGTATCAGTGGTGTTCAGTAAGATAAGAAATTCCGAAGGTTGTAACAAGGAATGTAGAACAACATACTGAGGTACATAAAATATTAAGATGAGCCACAGTTTAGCATGACTCATATAAGGCTATAAAAATGCTGTTACAGCAACAGCCCACAGCTAGCAATAAACTGTAATGTCCTCACTAGGAGAGGATCCTACTTTACTACAAGAAAATCTAGTTTGCCTACACTGACCTTTACATTTATCTGAAGCAATTTTAATGTAGTTCACCAAAGGCTGACCCACTTCCTCTCTAACCCTTACCAAAACAGACCATGTAAGTCCTGTTTGCAGGAAACAGTGTAACTGCTGCAACCTGCTCCAAAAGAGATCACACAGCTTCTGTTCAGTATTTATATTCAAATTGAAAATCCTAATGGAAATAATGGGCACTCACTTTTTAAGTGAAAATTAAGTATCATTTGTGTTCACCTCTCACCTAAAGCACATAACAATGTAGAGCTCTGACTACTCAAAAAATATTTAACAAACACACACAAATGGGAAAGTTAATTTAGTTGCACAACTCTTTAGGAGAGGCATTATCTTGCCAAACCAACAGCTGCATTTATATTTACTTTCTAGTTCTATACCTTTTCCTGTTAAATAGGACTGCAGCTTCTTGCGCTAAATTTATTCTGCATCTGTGCCTCATCAATTCTGAAAAAAACTATGAGTTTTGCTTCTTTCACAACCCACCTTGATCACAAGCTAAAAGCACAAGAAAAATCAAATAGCTCCTTCAACATCAAGATTATAAAACCTGACTTCGTATAATCTTATCCTATATGGATTCTCTGATGCCTTGTAACACAGCTGTACTCACAGTGCACCTTTATCTTCAGACAGGTACTAATTTGAATCCCATTTCTTCACCTCAGAAGTTATTTTCACAAATCCTGAGAAACACTAGTTTTGAGATCTCTGCTTTATTAATGAGTGTGACTAAAATTTGGATTGAAATGGTACAAGCATTTGGGAGAGAGCAGTATATGATAAATCTCACCACCTTGCTTGAAGAATTTACAGATTCAAAAAAGAGAGCTATCACGGTTCTTGGGACACACAAAGGGGGAAGCAAAACAAAGCAACACAATTAAGTTACAACTATTAAAAAGCTAGCAAGAGACGGTGTTGGTTAGGAACCACTGATAAATCTCTGTTACATAGAAGCTTATGTTTCTCTTCTCCCAGGTAACAAGACAAGAGGAAATGGCCTCAAGCTGCACCAGGGAGGTTTAGATTAGACATTAGGAAAAATTTCTTCACTGAAAGAATGATCAGGTATTGAACCAACCTGCCCAGGGAAGTGGTGGAAGCACTGGTGAAAGTGTTCAAACAACATGTGGATGTGGCCCTTGGGGACATGGTTTAGTGGTGAACGTGGCAGTGCTGAGGTAACAATCATACTCCGTCTCAGAGGTCTTTCCGAACTTAATGATTCTATGATCAGAAGCTGAAGTTGTGCCTAGACTATTTAAACTCCTCTGTCATTAAAAAGCCATCATTAAGAGGTGGACAAAGCATTCAGTTCCACATCCACATCTATTTATGTCCTTAGGCACGATCTGCTGGACAACTAGGTATGCAAAGCTACACCACAAGCCACCCCTTCCATCCCATATCAACCATTACTGCAGGGTGTAACAGCTACCTACCAAAAAAGCTCCATACTTTCCAACCTCTGAGGATCCTCATTCCTGTGAAGACTAAGAGCCAACACACTGGCAACACATTCAAAGTAAATCTGACTTGCAGACCAAAGAAACTTATTACAAATTTAATTTTCATACTAAAAAAATTAAAGACGTGACAGTATCAGAACAGGCACTTACAGAAATTAAATGGTTTTGACTTTCATGTGAGATAGGATGGACAGTTATAAAAGATGAGGACCCTTGAGACAAACCAGGATACTATGCTGGAGCACAACTATACATGAAAAGAGAAAACCAACCCCCAGATCCCAGGCTATTTTTCATCTTCAAGGTATGCCAACTCCCCTTTTTTGTAATCTGTTATGTATGTAAACAAGTTTCAGAAAATAATAAAAGTATAGGAGAATTTTGAAAAAAAATAACAATTTATGGAAGCGACTGTTCCTCAATTAAAGACAGTTACTACACTTGCTGGAAATGTTTACAAACTTTTTATATATCAAATATGAGCTCCTATATATACTTGAATGCATACATTTACGATCAACATTTTATTCCTCCAGTCACACGCTACACATTAATTCTTGGTACCAACTCTGTACTTGAGAAACTTCTTTAGGCAACTTCTGGAGTTTCCTTACACTTGTGCAGCAGCACAGGCTCGGGTCTGATGCTCTCAAAAGCAGATCTGCAGAGAGGGACCTGGAGGTGCTGGTGGACAACAAACTGTCCCTGAGCCAGCAGTGGCCTTGTGACCGAGAAGTCCAAAGGTATCCCGGGATGCATTAGGAAGAGCATTGCCAGAAGGTCAAGGGAGGTGATCCTGACCCACCATTCAGCCCTAGTAAGGCTTGGAATGCTGTGTTCAGCTCTGGGCTCCTCACCATAAGACAGACATGGAGAAGGTCCAGTGGAGGGTTATGAAGCTGATTAAGGGACTGGAGCTTCTCCCGTCTGAGGAAAGGCTGAGGGAGCTGGGCCTGTTCAGCCCTAGGAAGAGATGACTGAGAGGGGACCTCATCAATGTCTGTCAGTATCTGAAGTGAGGGTGCCAAGACAATGGAGCCAGGCTCTTGTTGATGGTTCCAAGCCATAGGACAGGAGGCACTGGGCAGAAACTGACACACAGGAAGTTCCACCTGAGTACAAGTGAGAGGAAAGCTCATGTCTTTACAATTTAATGGGTGCAGGTATGGGTGTTACCATCTTTGAAATGGGTCTTAATGTATCTACTAACTTTGGGCAGCAGGTTTGTGGTAGAGCCCAGACAGCTTGGCTCCTGCAACAGACAAGGGTCTGCACAAGCCTGAACTTCTGAACTTTAGGGTAAAATGGTAGGTTCAAGAGGGGAATACGTGGTAGTTGGTTCGGGAAGGCTGTACTTTCCCCGTACCTCAGCCAATGGGGAAAGGAAGAGGGCAACATGCAGCCAGGAGTTTAGGATAAAAGGAATCTGTGCTCTCAAAAACCTCAAGTGAGAAAACCCCCCAGGTGTGTGCCCCAGTGGGCTCTCTCCCTTTATTTGAATAAGGTTGCAGGACTCCTCTGTGTCCTTTTTGGATGTAAACCTCTGGCGTTTGTGGATTTTCCTGACATGAAGAAGAACTCCCTGACTGTGCAGATGACCAAGCACTGGAACAGGTTTTCCAGAGAGGCTGTGGGGTCTCCCTCACTGGGGATATTCAAGAACCATCTGGATGCAATCCTGTGCCCTGGGATGACCCGCTTGAGCAGGGAGGTTGGACCATATGATCCAGTGTGGCTCCTTTCAGCCTTACCATTTCTGTAATTCTGTCCTATACAATAGAAAGTATTTCAGGAATGATGTAATTTTATCACCTATTATACTGCTGATCCCCCTAAAAATTAGGACCAGGCTAACTTGCAATAAGTACATCTGACTTTTCTAAAACTCCTGCTTATCTAAGAAGGCACAACAATAAATACTATCAGTCTACTCATATTTAACAGTGAAAAAGTGTTCAGTGCAGAGCAATGGCATACAGTCAGAAAGATGCTGACATGAACTACATTTAACAAGGCTCTAACACAAATGAATTGGTCAGCCAGAAATGAGATTTGGAGCAATTTATCATGAGAGGGAGCAATTCTTGCAATCCCATTGCTGCCATTTACTGATATGCTTGCCCTTTTCAGAAGTATGACTTCATTAATTAATTGTCAAGGTGCGGAATCACATGCACTGTCAAATCGTGGTAATACACTAAAGCACCACAGTCATTATCAAAAGAATCAGAGTGCCCAGCAAGTATCCAAACTGCAAACTATTCTTAAACTGCCACATGAATTCACAATTTAAATGAAAAACATTCTGCTTTGGAGGAGCTTTACCACCCAAAGTGAAAAATTTTACTCTGCACTTACTCTAAAAACATTAAGATCCTCTTTAGGATCTTAATGTTTTCAGAAAGCACAAGTTCTTAATTTTCTACATCAAGTATTAGACACTGTAAAAAGTATTTTCCTGCATCCCACTCAAATGGGCATCCTTTAACAGACAGCTTCTGAAATAACTTATGAAGAAGAATAAGAGAGCAGCTCTGAGGAGTGGTCAGATTTGTAATGGAAAACATTTCGATATTTTCCTCTGTATTGAATTCCTCTGAGCAGTCTACTTGTATAAGCAAAATCATTACTGCCTGATGACAATTACAGAAAAATATGCCTATACCTCATGTTGCTGAAGGCTATTCTAAAAGCCTCTGGAACTAAATTACTTTATCTGGACAGAAAAAAGTGAAATTCAAAGACAAATGACAGGTCAAATAAATAGTGAAGACTTTCACAGAGTACAGATACATGTTTGAAACGTTTCAGGCAATGTTTCTACTGTATGCAGCATTAGTACTCAAACAAAAATACTTGTGCCACTGGAGTATACCTCATTCTCTGAAACATTCTGAATTACACCAACAAAAGTTAAGTTATATTTACATCAGGCAAATTTGGATGCCTAGCAACACCAAAAAACTTGTTCTAGCAAATAATTATCAGCTGGGCAAACAAAATCTCTCTTCAAAAGTTTTCTCGGTTAGAAAAACGTAGAGAAAAAATACCCACAGGGGAAAAGAAATGGTGGTATCAGCAAAAGTGGAGGAGAAATGGAGTTTTCTCTGTAAGAAACTGAAGTGCTAAACCTTTCCATTCCTCTTCCTCCTCATCCCCAAAAAAGAAACAAGGAAAAGATGAAAGGAAATCTATTTCAGATCTGGGAAATCCACCCAGGTAGATTTATGGTATCTGCATATGTAACACAGCCTCTAAAAGATGTTTATCATAATTTGGAAAAAATCCCACAAACAAAACACCAGCACAATCTTCCCTGCTTCCATTAATAAAAGTGAAATGAGCGAGAAGCTACACATACCAGTTGATACCAAACATATCACAAGACACCAAACATTTCAGGAAGAAAATTAAAGGCTTCCCAGCTGGTTGCTTGGAACATCTTGTTTCCATCAAGTCTCTCCACTACCAGTCTTTACATCTCCATGGCCTACTAACAAATCTGATCTCTTCTATTCTGTTACTCAGCTTTCTCTCCTTACAGTGCTACAATAAAAACAATAGGGCCTTTGGGGTCACTATGCTCGCGTATGGAACTATATGAAACAGTAAATCTGTGTACTTTTTTGCAGGAGAACTACCCATACTTTCCCTGCTCAATGGCTACAGCAGCACTTGTTGATTCTTGGTTTGCAACAGAAAAGCTTTAAAGAAGGAAACACACCGCTGGATGCTCAGCTGCACACGCTTGCAAGGCTTTAGGCTTTAAAGAGTCTACCATTACTACAAAATTCCAAACACACAGGAAAACCTAACTAAGCTTGGGACAAAACGTTTGATTTATCTTTCGCCCGCTGTCCTTTTTTTAACAAGGCGTATAAGTTTCTTCCTCCAGCCCACTGCTCGCTTACAAACGCGTCCAGCCGCCGACACACGACAGTGGCACTTCTCGGACCTCCAGCGCCTCGTCCCCCGGCGGCCTGGAGCGGACACCATCACCTTCCCCCCAGCGTAAGGGGCAGCAATGGAGAGGCCCGGCCGGAGCGGGGCCACCCCTCGCCCCCACGTTCCCAAGCCCCATACGTGGAGCGGAGACGATGTTCGGACCCCGTCCCGCAGCCAGCGGCCCCGCGCTCGGGCAGGGGCGGCGGACACGTGTGTCACCCCGGGCTTACCAGCTCTTCCTCGCCGCCTGAGCTCGGGTCGGGGTAGGTTCAGCGACCCGGAACATGAACCCGGCGCCTCCCCCGGCCGCTCCCCGAGGAGGCTGGCGCCGCTTCGCAGAGACTGGGCGAGGGGAGGCGGGCAGGGGCCGGGGGCGGGAGGGCTCGGGCCGGGCGGGGAGGGCGCGGGCGGCCGGCGCTGCTCCTCAGTCCCCCATGATGAGAGCCCGGAAACAGCCGCGGCACCGGAGGAAGCCGGACGCGACCACCTCGCCTCTTCCCCTTCCTCTCCCCGCCGCTGCCCAGGGACGCCTCATCCCCTGCAGCACCCCCGCCTCGGGTTCGGTACAGCTCCACGGAGCTCCCGCTGCCCTCAGAGCGCTGCCCGTGCCTGGCTGCGGGGCCGCCGGGAGCAGCGACACCCCCGCGCCCGAGCGCTGTGGGACGGTCCTGTTGCCATGGCGGCAGCGTCGTGGGGGCGGGAGGAGGGAGGGAGCATGGCCGTCCTGGCCCGGCTGCAGGAGCGGCTGGCGAGTCTCCGGGAGGAGTATTTCCTCACGAACAGGTACCTGAGCCGTGTCGGTGTTGGGGCGGGATACCGCCTTATGCTGGGCTGTGGCTGGGGCGGCCCCCGCTCTCCCCCGGCAACGAGATGGCGGCAGCCCCCCTGGAAACTGTGTCCAGTTCTGGGCTCCTCGGTACAAGGGAGACATGGAGCTCCTGGAGAAAGTCCCGTGGAAGACTATGAAGGTGATTAAGGAACTGGAGCATCCCTCTTACGAGGAAAGGCTGAGGGAGCTGGGCCTGTTTAGCCTTGAAAAGAGACAAGTGAAAGAGAAACTCATCAACATCTCTAAGTATCTGAAGGGAGGGATAATGATGATGGACCAGGCTCTTCTCGGTGGTTGCAAGGACAAGAGGCAATGGGTAGAAACTGGATGCACTGCAAGTTCCGTCTGGATATGAGTAAGAACTTTACTGTGCGGGTGACCGAGCACTAGAACAGGTTGCCCAGAGAGACTGTGGAGTCTCCCTCACTGGAGCTATTAAAGACCCGTCTGGACACGACCCTGTGCTCTGGGATGACCCTGTTTGAGCAGGGAGGTTGGACCAGATGACCCAGTGTTGTCCTTTCCCAACCTGACCTGTTCTATGACTACGTGATTCTGTGAAACTGTTTGCTTTAAAATCTCTGCCGAGAGCACCAGCCCATCGCCTTGTTCCCAAACACTGCCGGAGCGATCTGAGGAGACCTGATGGCCTCTCTGAGGAGACCTGGCAGCGCAGCGTCTCTAAGGAGCCCGTTTATACACTGAAAACACTGAGTGTCCCACTCTTCCCCCGCCCCCCTGCTAATTGTGAGGGAAAAGGCGCCTCTGGAAACTCCTGAAACGCGCCGAGGCTCGCAAGTTCCGCCCTCTCCCGCCTCGGGAGCCGACCTCCTTTCCCCGGTCCCTCCTCAGGAGCCTCCCGCCTTTGTCCCGCCCTAGCGGCGCTGTTATTCCTTGACGATCCCTCATGACAACCCCAGGATACAGCACGCCAGCCTGAGTTCTTGCGCTCATTGCTCAGATCTGTGACTGTGCCTGGACGTCTGTCCTCTTGCAAGGACACGACTTTTTTTTTTTTTTTTTTTNGATTTTTTTTTTTTTTTTTTTCTTTATTTAACTTTTTAAAAGTTGATTGAGCGAGATCAGATCTGTTACCCTTGTCCTCACCAACTGGGACAGTTTGTGCTGACGAGTTTTCTGACTCCTAAAATGGTGGTGGCCAACTTTTCCCAGACCAGATTTTAGGAAATTAAATGTTTTAAGACTTACTTAAATATTGCAGACATTTGTCCTATAAATCCTTTTATTCAGCTGCACCGTTGCTGTATGTGTAATGCAAAAGCTCAAACAGGAAAAACCCCAAACATGTTTAGCATAGTTGCAATTTTTTTCTTCACTAATTAATGAATCATTTATTTTTGAATCTAATTACAACATCATTAGCATGAATAACAAAGCTCCTGAACATTGCTAAAAGTTACAGAGATCAAGCCCTGCCTGCATGTAAAGTGTTGTGTTTTTCTGTTTTTTCCCTGAACTTTCGCTCATACTCGTGTGGCTGTACACACAGCAGTTCACTAAACAAACATCAGTGACAGGAGACTATACTTGTATTTCACATATTTCAGGTTAGAAAGAGCAGTCTGAGCCAGACTTGGAAATCCTTTGGAGGGCAGCATGCTTGTTGCTTGGGGATTAGTTTTTTGGCAGAGCTCTCCAAAAATGAATTGTTTCCTTTTTAAGAACAGGCTATGATCCGTCAGTTTCAGAAATATCGGATTTGCAGCTGAGAATGCAAATGAGAGGATTCAAAGAGTCCAGCTCAGTGACAAATCTTAATGTTTTTCTGATCTTAATAACATTCCTATTGTGCTTGATGCAGAGCTCTGTTGTGAGAGGTATGAGGTGTCCTAAACTGGCTTTTTAGGGAAGTCACCTTTCTAGGAAAGAACTTGTCCAATGATGCCACAATGCAAGAATACCAGAAGCCTGCATTTTGAGAAATGCCCTCAATATAAGGATTAGAACATATAAGATCCATTAGTTCACTCTCTTAGGTGTTACACAATTTTATCACTACTCGTTCAAGAGCCTACTTTTATTTACAGTAGCATCTGTATGTCAGGTGCTTGGCTAGGCCTTTTTAACTTTCTGTACAGCCTTTGAGAAGTATCTGTGACTCTCATGAACTTAATTCAAACAGTATGACAACTGTGCAATCTGATCAAAAGGACAGATACCTGCTTGAGAAACTTACACCTCAAAACACTTCTGCTGGTAAGGGCAGATGGAAGTGTTTACGGAGCTGTCCTGTGAGAAAAACAAGTCTGTTGTTGGTCTGCTTGAATAAATTTTACAAGGACTTCTATCCCATCCTGGCCAGGCAAGACTGAATGCCAGCTAAAAAATAAACTAACAGGGAGTAAGAGAGGAGAAGGCTTCTGCTCTTCCAGGAGAATCTTGTCATTGCCAAGACAGGTAGGGCTGGGTTTGGAGCTGCCACCTCTGACACGGCCAGTCCCACATCCCTTTCATTTCCAGGCTGTAATTGTGGCTGCCTGTCCGGGTCCATATCACTCATACCCTTTTAATCAAAATCATTTTCCTCTAAGTAAAAGCATTCTGGAGGTGTCTGCTTCCCATGAAGACTAGGAAGCTGCACAGGAAAGGAACAGGAAAACTCTCTAGCCAGTTTTGAAAACTATTCATTTTGTGGTTTTAGGTAAAAAAACCTCTTTCCCAGAGTTTTGAGGTACTGAGAATATCTGATGCTCATCAGATGACAGTGAAATTTGCGCCCATTTAATGTGATTTGAGAGCATGTGCTGCACCAGATGATATAAAATGAGCGGAGCTAATGTTTCTTGATCTCTGGTAGTAAATCTGCAATTCATTTCATTTTCAGAAGTATAATGAGGATAATCCTAATTTATCAGATAAAAAATAAGCTTGTTGGTATTTACTGAAGCAATTAATGTTGACATGAAACTTTGTTAGGAGAGCTAACTGATATCAGCTTATTAAGAAAACTAACTAATAGTAACCTAATAGTTATTTTTTGTTAGGTGTAACAAATTAAAGAATTTGGTGAGTATGTTCCTAATAAAAATGGGAAAGAATAAAAATCCATGAAAATTAAAATTTAATTCTAAGTTCAAAGATTTGACAGTTACTGACATTTTGAAACAAACAAAAAATGGATAAAAGCTAGAGGTGATTTCATAGCTGAGTTCTACCCCTCATCGTTGAAACGCATAATAGTAATGATTTCTTCATGAAGTCTCTGAAAAGTCTCCTTCAGACTAATAATATATTTCTTTAATCTCTTTTAGATTAATGGTTTTCCTTACATGTCTTTTAGCTTTGTCACAAACATTGTAGATACAGGATTTTATACAGTTACATGACTTTTGTTATTACTCAGGCCTAATTATCATTAAAGCATTATCCACACATTGCACGTACAATGGAAGAAACCCATGTGATGTGCTGACATATATCTAAGTATGGTATGGGAATAAGAAATACTCACTCCCAAAACTTACATCCTCCACGAGCTGGAATATTCTTTGTTACCTTCATACCGTGCAACTAATGTAAATTATATTTTTCTCCACTCCCACTGAATTATGTAGAATTAAAAGTGAAAAACCTGGTGAAAAGCTGCAACAATAAAACATATTTAGAATAATATTTTTGCTTTGTTTCTACATTACCACGCTGAGAAACATTACTACTTTTATATTTTCAGAGCTATAGATGAAGAAAGAATAATAAAGTACAACTCTGCTGTCAAGATCCAGCGCTGGTTTCGAGCATGCGTAGTCCGAGCCTTTATGAGGTAGTATATTAAGCCTATCTTAATCCATGTTTCAGCATTGAATTTTTCCTCAAAATTTCTGATGGTATTACTTGATTGGCACTGCAAGAAATAATAATTTTTGACTTTCAGAACTGTCTACAATTAAAATGGCATGATGCTAGAAATCATGGAAATTATCTTCAGAATAGATACACAGTATTGTTTAAGAAATCTTGTTATGACTTGAAGAAAAAAGAAACAACTGCATGTCCCTTGGATATGCTGTTTCAGAGACTTTTCATATAGAATCAGAATATCCTGAGTTGGAAGGGCCCACAAGGATCTTCAAAGTCCAACTCCTGGCCCTGAACAGGCCCATCCCTGAGAGTCACATCATGTACCTGAGAGTGTGGTCCAAATGCTTCTTTAACTCTGTCAGGCTTGGGCTATGACCACTGTCCTGGGGAGCCTGTTACAGTGCCCAACCACCCTCTGAGTGAAAAACTTTTTCTAATATCCAATGTAAATCTTCCCAACACAGCTTCAGGCCACTCTCTCTGGTCCTGTCACTGGTCACCAGAGAGAAGAGATCAGTGCCTGCCTCTCTGCTTGCCCTTGTGAGGAAGTTGTAGACTGCAATGAAGTCTCTTCTCAGTCTCCTTCAGGCGGAACAGACCAAGTGACCTCAGCCGCTCCTCAAATGGCTTCCCCTCAAGGCCCTTCACCAGCTTTGTTCTGGGAAATTCTGTATCAACACTGGACTTGATCTTGGAGGTCTTTTCCAACCTTAGTGATTCTGTGATTTTATAACATTGATACAAATTTCTTGGAAGCTGTGGTTGGTCCATTCTCCTAGAAATCCCTCTTCCGTTTTTTATGATCATAAGCCCAGCTGGCCAAGCTCATGTGCTCAAATTTCTGTATCTTCATAAAACTTAGGGCCATTGAGGGAGAGGGATTTTTACATGTTCTAGTTTGACCTTTTGCCTGTTGCGAGTAATTGTACATCATCCAGACCTATTGTATCAAAGCTAAATAATTATTAGCTTAAATAAAATTAACTACTAAATGGCTAATATTTCCCTCATAGAAGACAGAAAAATAGGCTGCAGTCATTGTGGGCACTTAGAGGAAATGTACTTAAGTTGCACCAGAGGAGGTTCAGATGAGATATTAGAGAAAACAATTTCAATAGAAGAGTGATTAAACGTTGGAATGAGTTGCCCAGGGAGATGGTAGTGTCACCATCTCCATAAGTGTTCAAGAAGTGTCTAGATATGACACTTAGGAATATTATTTAGGGTTGATTATTGTCCTGCTAGATCATCTTGAAGGTTTCTTTCAACCTTGATTGATTCTATAATTCTGTGATTCTCTCTGGCTTAGTTAGGAGCACAGGGTCAATCTAGCCAATTCTCAATGTTCTGAATTACCCAAAGACTTCCTTCACTGAGTGGAGTGCAAGGCTTGTAAGTCTGATGTCCATAGTTAGGTGGTATGAATGATCCCCTATGCAGCTTTTTCTGAGCAGTCCCAAAGCAATGATTCTATCATTTTCTGCAAAAATTTATGTGAGACATCAATTATGAAATTTTTAGTAGCAACATATATATACACATATATATAAAATAAGGACAAAGTAAATATTTACAATTAAGCTAGGTGTAATTTTATAAAAGCAGAAAGGTGTCTAAAAGCAAATAAGGTATCTAAAAATTCAAATATCAGTGGATTTTGTCAAATAGTTAAAAATGGTACAGCTGTGAAAATGTTGCATGTGACAAAAAATTCTGAACTGGTCAGATTTGTTGGTTAAAACCATGAAAATAAAACAATCTATTATGCAAATTGAATTTGTAAGGCTTTTTCATAAAAATTTTCTAAAAGTGTGCAGGTAAGTTTACAGTAACCCATGTTTTCCAAAAAATAAAATATGTGTGTATGAATAAATATATGTATATAGTGGTCTGTTAGTGTGTGTGTGCATATGTACATATGTATATGTGTATATATGTATGTATATGTATAAAGTATGTTTGTAGTGGTCATCTGTAGGATGGATAATACACTGTATGTTATTTTTATTATTATGAAACGTTAATTTGCCTGAAGTCTGAAAAAATCATTATTTTGTTAATATATTTCATTCTAGACGTCTGACCAAAATGGCGATTGTGATACAGAAGTGGTGGAGAGGTTATCTAAGAAGAAAACACTTCAGAGAAATAGTGATGGTAGAAAAGTACTTTTTATGATTTTGTTTGGTTATTTGTAGAAGATGTATGAATAATTCATTCACTCATCACGAAATTAAAAAGCCGAAACTTGATCCTTTATACACACAGCCACACACTTAACTTTACTGTCATGAAAAGCACCATTAATTTCAGTAAGCCCACCCATAACAGTCAAGTTAAGTCAGTGTTTAAGTATTTGCAGCTCTGGAGTTTTGGTTCCCAAACCAGCAATGAGATCTGCTCATGCAGAAGTCTGCCCACATGATGCTAATTGCAGAATTGAAGCTTTACAAGGTGCTTTTTTTTTTTTCCTGGCAGAACTTTTAATTTTGAAAATAAAATAAGCCAATGTGTCTACACAGTGCTGTTTTATGTTTTAGTGGTTTAAATTTCTTACTTAATGAACCTTGAAGTATTTGAGGTTTTGCCTTAAGGCACACAGCAGATCACAGTCAATCTAATTCCCGTGATGGACCTGAAGAGAGCCTAAGTGTATGATAGCACACAAGCTAAAACCTCTGCTAACAGGTTTAGAGGACTAAGAAGAAAATAATTTAACAAAAAAAATCAAATTTTTAATATGTGGTTTGCTTCACTAATTTATCAATTTATGTTAATGTTTTACAATAGTGTTAAACTTGCTAAACATTTATTCTTGATTAATTTTGTTAAATTGCTGTGTTTAAGTCAAACCAGATCATTCAAGAAGTAAAAAAAGAGCTATTATAAACCATATGTTACAGACCAAAGTTCATACTCCCTACTAAACTATGTTTTCAAGTAGCAGGACTCATGTTCCTGAAAGATAATTTATTTTTTCCCCAGATTTATCAGTAATCTATGTAAAGATTTTCTCTCTTCCAGCTTACTTAAGTACTTACTAAATGATGAGCTGTCCTTTCCGTCTCTGGTTTTCAATCTTCTAAAACTAATTCTTGAGTAAAGCAGATAGCTACATGGTTGCATTTGGTCCTGTTTTGAAAAAAGTAGGACTTCAGCTGAATATTGTTGCCGAGTTTAAGGAAGGTTTATTTAATCTAGGAAAGCTTCTATAGAAGAGAAACATGATAATGTATCTTAAAATTTGTTAATGAAAAGGAAGGATCTGTGCAGTCACTGGGACAAGGGAAGGAAGAAATCAACCTGATCAAACAGATTTCCTGTAATCACAAAGCTGAGAGAGCTAACATCATAAACTCCCCTCAGGTTTCCCTTCCTGAATATATTTCTGAAAAGTAAAATTAAAAAGTGCCACCTCTACTTCTGAGGTAGGAAGGTGAAGATAGAGCCTTGTGCATACTTAGTTCTTCAAATAGACATAACTGAAAAACTCTTGCCAAATCTGTGGAAGTCTGTGGAACAATGCAGGACAAAAAATTCTGCAACTTAATACACACATTCTAAATCGGGTCATGAACATCCAGTTTCTGGATTCCAGTATTTATCCAGTGCTAGCCAGGACTCTAGAGGAAGAGAATCTCATCAGAAAGCTTACAAATTTTACAGCAATCAGCACAGGAAATTATCTTTTTCCCTCAAACACCTCATTTTGTTCTTGCCATCTCTTTGATTGGAGAAGACTAAATAGGACAGCTTGATTGGAAGCCAACTTGAAAACTACACAAGTATCAGATTAAAAGGCATATGCTACTCCCTTTAGACTGCTGTGTATTTTGGGGTGGACTTAAAGTTTGAGTTAATACCTTACATTTGTTGTTTTACTATCTTTACTAAATTAATATCTGAATTTGGAAATGTAAAAAGCAAAATCTCAGCAGCATAACATAACATTCAAGTTAAAGGATCAGAAAATGTTTGCAATAAACTCTTGCTAATAAATGTTGTAATGAACTCCTGAGTATGAAACGTAATGATACATTTGGCATGATAGTTCCTTAAATACACTGGTCACTTTAAAATTTGTCTGCTGATAATGATTGGATTGGTATCTGCTGCCAGCAAACAAGGCAAAGCATATGCACAAAATACCCATGATTGTTTGATAATAAATCATTTTAATGATTATATTCAAAATTGTGAAATGTGAATGGTACTGATGCGGAAAATAACAAAGGCTGAGGCTCATCAGATTGGCTGTCCATATGTGCATCACCACTAGTATTTCATTTGCTTCTCCTCTAATGCCTCTTCCTTTGATTGTTAAGATATATTAGGGAAAAAACCTAAAAAACCCCAACACCTATTGATGGCTTTTATATGATTCAAGTTATGTGCCTTTCTGTTCTAAATGTAGGTGGTTGGATAAAAGCTTTGTTTCTTAATTAATCTCAAACTAAAATTAAGAACTGCTCTCCTACAGTTTTCTTAATAACTTGGTTACATTGATTGTGTTGGATTCTGAAAGTTTGCATGACCTGCAGGAAAATATGAATTTTAGAACCAGGCAAACACCAGAACATGACACAAACTGTGCATCATTGTTTCTTTGTTACTGTTTCCTCAAAGCCAAGGAATCACTTGTTAAAGCAGGGGGAATTGTAACATTTCATTGCCATATGAAGTCGGCATGCATGAGGGCTGTATTTTCAGTTTACTTTGGAAGGAGATGCAGTTGAGAAAAGTGAATATTTTATGTCATATAGTTTGATGCCACCCTAAATGATTTAGCTTCCACTCAACAACCAGTTTTAAATAGTTCCAGTCCAATAGGAAGTAGGCAAATGCCTATTTGCTCTACAAAAACCCCCAAAATACACCACCATCCCATTCCCAGTTTAGACTATGGGTTGCTTCCTTCTCTCAACCTCGATCTCAGTCTCAAACTCAATCAGATTTCTGGTTCTCTTTGAATTTGTCATTCTGTATTAACTCTTTAAAGCAAAAGAAGACATCAATCAGAGCACATTTGTAGATGATCCCCAAGCATGTTTTTAAGTAAAAAAGGAGAAAGTAATACAACAGTTTATATATAAAAGGCTTCAAATATGTTTTGAAAACCTATACTTATGCTGGTAGGAAGGCCTATATATTAACATCAGACTTCATGACAAAGACAAAGACATCCTATCTCAGAAGTAGAGGTGGCACACGGTTGAGATGGAAAAGTAATTACTTCCAGAGAGTCAACCTGGCAGTGCCACCTTTGAATTGGCACTCAGTGAAAAAACGAGAGGCAATCCAATGGGCTCAGACTGAAATGCAGGAAATTCCACTCAGGCATAAGAAAAGAGTCTTCTGGACAAGCAGGCCCCAGTTCAGGAAAGAATTTTTTGTTTATTGGGAGAGCAGGTAAACATAGACTTGAGTTGAAGCACTAAATTATGACTCTGCCTTTGTGAATAGGGATGAACACATTGTCCATCATTTGTAATAACAGAACTTTCTAATCCGGGTTGGAAAACAGAGGGCAAATCCATTTGCAAAAGAACCTAGATGGTGACACAACCTTTGGCTTTTGGTTCAAGAATAAATTTGTCAGACAGTTGTATGAGCAAATCTGCATTTGGGAGACTTGTGATTTAGAGCGAGAGTTGAGTAAAAGCAGGAATGTGTAACTTCTTTCTTACTGTGAGTGACCCTCTTAAGTGGTGGTAGGGTAAGGCCTGGATTCCTCACACCTTATTGGGGTGTGCAAGATCGGACCTTAGTTGCCATTGACTATCTCTTTAAATGGTAGACAGAGTTCTTCAATACTTGGCCAAGCTCAGAGGGAACATGGTCCCACATTGTCTTTCAGTACTGATGATATAATGAGCATTAATGGTGTTAGGTCTCCAATTTAGGTTCTTCAGTGAAATGGGATGCACTCAGACCTAAGTGCTCACAGCCTTCAAATATGAGAAGAATAAACAAAAAGGTGTAAGATTGTTTAATTTAATCACTGATGGACAGAAATCTGATGAACATTTTTAAGCTTAGGAACTTCCATTAAAATGGAATGGTATTTTATCTATTTAGTGGTGTGCTAACTCTTATGTTCCCTTCCAGAGAAAGAAAAGATGAGTTGCAACCCAAAATTTTATCAATTTAATCAAAGAGTTTAGGAATATGGTTAAGTCAGGCAACCATTATTTCAATTCATTTATTACCACCAACAATTAGTATCACTCAGTAAATATTTATGGAGCCTAAAGGGCAGAGAATCCACCATTTATTCTAATTTGTACATTTGGAGTAGATTTTCCCTTGAATATATATATGTATATATGTATGTGTATGTAGCATATCCACATGTACACGTGAAACTTCTTTGAACTTTAAAAATTCTGCAATTTTCTTTCACATAAGAAATATCTTTTGTACTGTTTCCGTTATTAGTAGATTGGTATGATATTAAAGTGAGCATTTAAAATGCACCTTAATTAAACTGCAGGAATTATGCCTTGCTTAATGTAATGAAGAAAGAGAATTTAAAATGAAGTAGCATCATTGTGTTCATTTGTAAATAACATATTGCAGCCAACTGTTTCTTAATTGCCCAGACTGTTGATAAATAATCCAGTCCTGCTGCTCTCCACAGACAATTTGCTTTGGATCAGACTAGGCAATTCAAATAACACTAATTACAGTGAAACCCTTTTATAGTGAATTCCTGTTTGCCATGGGGGAGAAAATCACTATATCAGGGGAAAGCACTTTTGCCTTTGATTTGTGTCTAAAACATGAGAAACACATAAAAGCTGCATGTTGTGCTAAATAAAGGACATACTCTTGCATTCAAAGTACTTATATTTTACTTTTTATGATACAATTGTGAATTATGTTCATTTTGCATTTGTAATTAGAGGGCGGAACAGATGTGAAAGCTTAGTTTAAAGTGATGTATCCATTAAAATAACCTATGCTGCCAAGTGATTGCTTAGTATAATAGGGGATTCGTTCACTATGAGAGGAATTCTACTTTATTGGAAGGAAACCAGGACTTCAGGAAATGTTTTCTATAACAGGGGATTCACTGTAACATGGTATCATTGTATTTATGATTTTATGATGTTAAAATGAATATTAAATGAAACAAAATTCCCAACGATTACTTGGGAGGCAGCTAAGTACATAACATTTAGTACAGATGGTTGGAAGGCACAATTTTGCTCCATCACTGCATCCGTATCCTTGAATGATTTCGACTGAAGACAGCATTTCTCTGAATTTTTCATTAAACCAGACGTCTTGAAATATGAATTCCTTTTATGTTTCTGTGAGTTTTGGCTAAAAGAACCCCAGTGAATAAATCATACAATACTACATGTCACCAGCACTTGTGAATATTTCTGCTTTGTTATTCTACTCTCAGTAGAGCACCATTGATTATCAAACTCAGCGGAGAGCATTTTATGATCATATATCTCCATTAGCTCCTAGTTTGACTACCATAGATTTTTCTGGTTTAGCCTGCATTATGTATTAGGAAGCCTATCTCTTCAATACAAAGTTTGATTTTATTCTCTCTAAGCCTAGAACTCTTATTATGTATTATGTATAAAGATTCTTATCTTTTATATGTAAAAATAGCAGGACTGTCTTTGTGTAACTGAAATATATGCCATCTTTTTTTTTCTTTATTCACAGAGAGCATATTTTATTAAGAAGCTGAATTTCTACAATCAAATGGCTGTCAGGGTAAATATTTCTTCACTTGTTAAACAAATGAAAAGTCAATTGTGCTCCGAATTTGCTTTTAATAAAATGAGCAAAGCAGAATAATATACACTTGATTGATATGCTGATGGCCACAGCAGGAAATAGTACATAGTTAAAAATTAAAGTTACACTGAGTAGTCAGGGTTATATTTGAAAACTGTAGCCGAATTGAAGGTACCTGAATGTGTCTTGTGCCATTTAAATGTTCATTGGACCTTATCGTGTATGATACTGATGAAACCCCCAAACATTCTATCTGCCAAAGTTTTTACAAATGTAGACATATATTTACAATTCTGACAAACTACAGGGCTTTTAAGCTTGTTGATGTGGCTGTGCTTTTTCTCTTGTTGGTATATGACACTTGATGTATTGGATCTCGAGAGTTAGAGAGCACAGGACAATTTCATTGCTTAAATATAGAGGTGGAACTGAACTGATCTTGTTGATGATATTATGAGTGAATTTTGCTAGATGAAGAAGAGTATAAACAGAACTTGAACTTCAATGAATTCAACAGCAAATGAAGTTTGTTGTGGGTGAAACTGCAAAATGTATTTAACTAGAAACTAGCTTTTTTTTCCCCTGAACTTTGAAACTGCGCTTGAACAAATACGTAAAACAAATATGAGAAGAACATAAAATAATTTTTGGGATTAAGTTTTTTTATGTTGCTTGTTTCTTTCATTTTTGATATAAAACTGCTTTACTTTAGAAGCCTATATCTTTTTATGCCAAGCACCTTACCTTTCGAATTCTACCAAATGTAGGAATATGGTGACCATGGAGATTAACCCAGGGAAACTCCTGTAGAGTAGGAAGATTCTCAGAATAGATTTTAATTTTGTGGCCTCTCTGGGTCCAGAATAAGTCAGATATCTGTACTCATCAAGTATTTTGCTTAGTTCTGGTTCTCTCAAAGGCACAATGTAGAATCTTATGCTTGGTGCACGTTGGAGAACTGAAGGTGTATAACAGCAGTTTAATACCTCACAAATGTACCTTTTTGTTGTTGTTAGAGTTCATTCCTTACTTAGCTAGTTTGAAAGTATTCCACAGTGGATAAATGCTGTTTACTCATGCAGCTGAGATCAGTGAGAAAACATAAGATGTGAGCCAGCTTTTAAAAGTTGCCTCTGTACTTTCAGAAGACATTTGAAGACCAAATTTCAGAGGTAATTATGTATTCTAGTCAAATGGAGTTTTGCATTTGGTCTTTCATTTTTAAAAGAAATTGAATGTGTTCCCATTCATTTGTAATGGAAATATAATGTTGAATCATTAGGTGATATAAATCTTCAAAGTACCATTTTTTCAGTCGTGTCCTTTTCTTTAATGGAAATTTAAATCAGTAGAAAACAATAGAACAGATCTTTATTTAGTTGCAAATGTTAGAGTCTGATTCTGCTCTATCTAAATCTTGTGCAGCCATATCTGCAGAGCAGACTTAAAATGCTACCAATCTGAAACACTGAGTGGTTTGGGGTTTTTTTCTGTCATGTGTTTTTTGAAGAACTAACCAAGGTCCAGGACAATAGCGAATCAGGCCTGTTGGGTTTCTGCATAGGTGATGCAGAAGTGCTCAGACTTTAGGCTTCCTAAGCCAACAGTGCCTTAAATTCACACATCATGAGTTTGATTCATGATTAATATAGCTCAGTGTTCTAAAAAGATAACAATAACTGTGTATGTTTTTTTATTTAACCACTTAGTTTTGTCTCATAGTATTATTTAATATTTATTTCAGTTTATAGTCACTCTTTAGACAAGCAGTTTCAATTTTGGCATTTGATGTATCATTGAGGGCATACACATGCTCATAGTTTTGAAGCCAGTCTACATATCTTGTTTTCTAGTGTATTTGGTTGTAATAACAGCTATCAGTTTTACCTTTTAAAATTAAATCAGAGGTCTTGTTTTAATCAGTTTTAGTTTTGAGGCAAAACATGATTCTCTCTTAAAAGATTTAAGGTTGCTGTAGATTTTCAGCAACAAAAGTAATCCTATGGCAAAAAAAATTCCACGAGCAGATGGCTTTTGATATATCAAGGTTTTGCCATTTGTTTTAGTGCTTAAAATAAACATTATTTATAAGACCACTTACATTTTGATGTTACTTAATGAGGAATATGCATCATTGATTTGACTAGCTTAAGAGGTCATTTAGAACTTGCCCGTTAACAAGCTGTAATCTGCTGAGCACACAATGACTTTGTTTAAAATTATCTGTTCAGTGCTGATCAATGACAATAATTGTTTTGTACCAATCACTGTTGAAACTTGCTAATTACTTTGAAGGGCATACACACACTTGTCTCTTTTATTCAAGAATTTTTTAAACATTCACCTTGGAATTAGAAAGAAATGCAGTCGTAACATTGTACTTCTTTATGAAAGCAAACATTTAGAACTTTCACACTGAAAATATAAGCATCATCAGAAGCTTTGTGTAAAATGGTCTTTCCTAAAAAGATTAATCTTCAGTTTTGGGGTCTCTGACACACAATATTAGGGAAACAGAAATCAGGCACAAAATAATTTGAGGCACAATGCAGTTTTTCTTACTTATGTTTAATTCAGTTGAAATCAGTGAGTTCCTTCTGAACAGAAAGTGGTGTAAATAAAGGTAGAGTGCAGCATTTAATTGGTACACTGAGCCCATTGGAGGTAATTATAGCTTTATACAATTTGAGCCTTTTGTCTTTCAGTCTGAGTTTTGATCCTTTAACCCAGAAATATCCAGTTCTGCATTTATAACTCTGAGGTGAAGACTGTCAGAAAGAGTTTCAAAGGGACCATAATCCTGCATTAATGAGCACATGGCTATATGGGAGCCAAGTTGCTCTTGTTGAGAAATTTTGAAGCCAAACAGAAAAACAAAGCTAAGATCCTTATTCACATGCAAAGGATTTTGCTTAATCCCAGATCTCTGAAGGCATACTCATTCTTTGCTCTTTCTCTATTCCTTTTTAACCCAATAAGCTTGTGTATGAGAAAGCAGTGTTGCAAAGAATAAGGAATTTACTATCACCTGGTGCAAAGCAGCATATCTAGAACCTTTCTTGTTCCCGGAACTATTATTTGTTCGTATTATAACAGTATCTAGAGGTCCAAACCCCTTTCATTCATTAGTTCTAAAAAACCCCATCCCAAACAAATAAACAACACATAGGTAAAAGAAAATAACAATTTTTGAAATTAGTTTTGAGTCTTATTTGGGAAGGGAGGAAAATGCTGATGCACAAAGGGGAAATAGAAGAATATATTAACAATGGAAGTTAATATCCCCTTATTCTTAATAACTAGCACATACCTGAAAGAATTACTGAAAGCTTTTCTGTGATTCTTATTCTCTTGTTAAATCTCACATAAAAAGACAATCATAACTGTACCCCAAGGTGCCATCAGTTGAGGCCAAATGTTGGTTCTTTGAAGAGTAGGTTTTGGAGGTTTGTGAAGGCAAAGTATGAAATATTTAGCCCTGCTTTAGTTGGTCTCCTTTTAGATGGCTCCAGTAAAAGTCTAGAGGTAGAAAAATTGCAATAACTTTTGTCAGTTGTCACAGTGCTACAGAACTGGACTGCACTGGAACTGGTAAGAGTAGAGAGAATTTTGCCCGTTACTGAAGAGCACTCTCAAGACTTGGTGATAAAGATTCTGCAGTTACTGAGTGCAAAGATTACTGATTATGTGGGCAATGGGCAGCATTTTTTTCTTTGCCTTCTTCCTGAATCAACCACAAAACCCATGACACTCTTTCTCCTCCCCCCCCGCCCCTTTTTTTTTAAAAAAGTGCTTATTTGGAAAGAGGTAGGCTAAGAAAAAAAAACCCAATAGCACAAACACATGGATTTCGCTCCACTCAAAAAGTTGTTCCTTGGTTCTGGAAAGAGAAAGGTTGATGTAAAGGAAAAAAAAAAAAGAGTAATGTTCCTTACAGATACACCGAAGTGTTTAAGTTCTTGAAAAGTCTGGTAGCTAGGGGCCCACAGGAAAAGGAGAGCTCTTAGTGCAGTGCAACATTTTTCTCTTCTATGCATTTAGTGAAGGAGAGTAGCTTCTCATTTGGAGTTGCTCCTGGATAGTAAAACCTCCAACTTCTTGCTTTTTAAATGTAGATTCTGCCTTTCAGCAGTTATGTCTTTTAAGATTTCAAAGCTATAAAGGTCAAAGAGATGGATGTTGGAGCAAGTGAAGCCACTGCAGACTAGAAGATAGAAATAGGGAGATTAACTTAGAAAAATACTGAGGAAAGAAGGAGACAAAATGCACTGAAGGAAATAAAGAATATTCTGCAGGAAAATTATTAAGTTCAAGGATGGAAGAATTTAAAGATGGAGGAACTAGACGCTGAGAAGAGAGGAAAAGATTATTACTCTGTTTTTCAGATGCAGAGATCTAGAGTACGCTGACCTCTTATGGCAAAGAAAATCAGGAGCAAGAGCAGCCCTCAGCATGACTGAATAGAGCAAGTTACATCTTCCACCTATACACATCATGGCATAGGGATAAACATAACTCACCAAATGGCAGTCCTGATAGCTTTTTACCTAATTACAGAATCACAGAATTATAGAATCATTTAGGTTGTGAAAGGCCTCTAAAGTAATTGAGTCCAACCTTTGACTGATCACCACCTTGTCAACTAGACCATGGCACTAAGTGCCATGTTCATTTGTTTCTTGAACACCTTCAGGGATGTGACTCCACCGGCTCCCTGGGCGGCCCATTCCAATGCTTAATTGTCCATTCTTAATGCTTACTTTCCCATGCCACAAAGCAGATAGCTGGTAAACAGGTAATGATTTCAGAAACATCACTATTAGAATTTTCAAGTATTAGAGAAGGTTTAAACGCATTTGTTGAAATCAGTTCTTGGGGAAAGTTGGGTAGACTAAGTATTTGTTTCCTTCTCTTTTATGTTTTTCTCTTTTTTTTTTTTTTTCCAACTGATGCTTTTCAAAATGCACCAAAATATTAATCCTTTTTGGTGGAGGGTGCTACCTAATTTCTATTCATAATACAACTTTATAACTAGCTACAGATAAAGAGCTTTTCTTCTCCAGGTTAGGCTTTCTCTGTTATGCAAGAGAATAATATTTTGTGAGAAGACTGAAACTAATGTGGAACAAATAGACATGAATCATTTTACATTGGAGATGAAAGAACTTCAATTTGTAAATGAAGTTTCCAGAAACTCTGATTCATTGACTGGGAAGGCTTTCATTCAGTTTACACCTTTGCAGAGCACAAAGGTGAAAGTGTAGCAGGAGATGTTGGTGAAGTGGTGACTCAGAACTACCATTTGTTACATCCTACCCTAATTTTCTTCACTGAAACTTTTTGGTGCTTCTATTTGGTATCACTTCTAAGGAAAGAGGTACTTGGGATATACTACATATATTTGATATGCATGCAAACTTTTGATTTGAAATGCACTAAGCAAATATTTATTTCCTCCAGATCCAGAAAACGTGGCGAGGCTATTATGCTCGGAAGCATATCCATAATTTTTATGCACTGAAGAAATACCTGAAATCTGTTTCTGTGAATAACGAGCTTGTCAGGTAAAGATAAAAGCTCCATGTGGTAAAGCATTCATTTCCTCTTCCTTTATTTGTAAAAAGTTTGTGGCACTAATTAAACGATTTCTTTGAGTGTAGGTTCCCCTCCATTATCAAATATATATATCTATCAGTTGTCATTCTCTTTATTCTATGCCTATTCATGTTGCACCACATTCTGTTCTCATTTATACTGTTATGAATTCAGAATAATTTCTTTGGATTAATCAGGTGTGCTCTGGATTTGTACTAGTTTAATAAAAATGGATTTCGCTCTTCACCTATGCTGAGAACTCATAGGTTATTATGCCCTAAAGAGGGGTTTTTGAACTAGATTTTTTTCCCAGTATACAGAAACTTACCAAAAATTTCTTTTCATAATTTATTTTGAATATGGATTATTGATAATGAATGCAAGGGCAGATTTGGATTTAAGTTTCGTGCATGAGCCATACTATGAATATTAATTGGGAAAGATACTGGTGTGGGTGGATACAGTGAAGGAGATTCTTTTCATAGTTACAGAAGAGAACCAATAGCCTGTCAGATTTCTGTCTAGAACTGTTATTGCTGTATGTTCTTACTCTATTTCTCCTATCCATCCATTGTCTTTCCCTGTACTTAAGCTGAAACCTCTCTAAAATAGAGGTAATTATTTCCCTCTAGTGGATTTGATATCCTGATCCATGACCATTACTCAGATAACAGTGTAAACAAACAGACAAAATGCTGGGTGACGATGATCATTACTCTCTCATTGTAAATGAAAGCTGTTGGACAAAATCCATGCAGTGTTTGCAGTTCTGAACATATGGGACAAATCTTTGCTTTCTCAAGCAGAGAAATATAAGTGAGTCTAGCAAACCAATATTTCTGGAAATCTTGTCTAAATCACATGGCAAAGGCTGTTACATAAAGCAGCGTATGCAAGTTATATACAAAAACCACAGGATTACCTAACTTCTTTGTATGCTGGTTATTAATGATTTTATTCTTCCATAGTACAGCTGATGCTACGTCTTCTTTGTCATAGCATTATTTCTTGTGCACTACATTGTTACCTATAATGAATCATATTGATAGTCACCTTCCTCTGATCTCTCATTATTATTCATTTAAGTGTATTCTATGCAGAAAGTTAGGTCACAACTCAGCAAAAATAGACTTAAAAATTCTGGTATGTCTTCAACGGTACCTTCTTGATCTGAAATCCTTGAAATATGCTCTCTTCTTGAAAAGGTAGAATCGTAGGAAGACTAGACCAAATCTTGGAAAATAAAAGAAGCCATAATTTCTGTGGTTTAAAATCCATATAACTGAATGAACTGCAAAAACATAACCTGCTTCTCTATTCATAATCGTTCTATCACTCTTCTCCATTCCCTGCCTAAACCTGGACCATGGCTCATAACTTGTTACTTAGATTGACCTTTGATGTGTGCCAACAGAGCAAGATAGCAAGTGATGTTCCTGCTGCACTATGAACATGGATTGGTTGGAGATTTGTATTTTTTTTCCCCACACCCCCACAGATCTCTGGTGGGTATACCTAACTTTGGAGGACTACAAAAAAATTTGGTTTTCAGTGCTTTGACATGTTGATCAAATTCCCTAGTATTTAGTTTAGGTTATTAAAAAGCATAAAGCCTATGCACTGCATATGTATTTTAACTAAGAAATGCTTCTGTGTTCTTTAACAGGTAAGATGAGCAGTAGGACTTCAGGTACATCAAAGTATGTCAAAGTTGGTCTGTGTGAGCTCTTACCTGGCAACTGATACATTGATATTTTGCTAATTTGAGTTCTGTCTTCCAGAGTTGACATAATACATGTCTTTTAGATGAAAAAAAATCCATATTTTTGGTTAAAAAAGAGTTAAAAATTAATTTTTGTGTTAATTTGGAAAAATTGATCTTATTCTTTTAGGTTTAAAAATGCATAAGTTCCCAAGTGCAATCAAGGATCACTGCAGTAATCCCTTTACTGAAGTCCATTTGAAAACTAATATCTATATCACCTTCAACATTCTTCTTATGAAATCTAACAGATGTTTAGTGAAGATTAGGTGTAGGCCCTCAGCCAAACAGATTTTTCCTGTCATTGGGCTAAGTTGCTGCCAACTACTTTGGCCCCAAGGTGGCCCACTGTGTTTCTGATGTGGAATATTGAGCCAGGTGGAGGAAAGATTCTCCTCATATTTTCATCAGCCATCACATTGGTTCTGGACAAGTATAGCCTCACTGTTCATAAACATTTTTGCATATAAAAATTGTTGCAACTGTGCACTGTAAAAAACACAAGGAATTGTCAGAAATAGAAGGAATACATTTATGAAATGGCTGGGGTTTATTAAAACATCAACATTATAGAAATTCACTTGTTGAGGGACAGAGAGGCTGATACACTTGTGCACTCAGATTAGACTGCCTTTGTGTTTCACATCTCTAGAACATCATAAAGCAACACAACATGGGATGTGAAATAATGCACTTTTCTTATTTGTCTTACTGCTATTTTCATCAGAATGTGTGCATTAGTGCAGTGTCAGTGCTAGTAAAGAAACCAGTTTCTCCACAAATAATAACTGAGCAAGCGTAAAACAGAGACTGATTTTAAGAACTCCAGAGTGATATAAACTTCCCCCCACGCTCCCCAAAAAAGGCAAAAGATATTTTTAATTTCAAAAATTTGTTTAAATTGTGTTCTTTCTAGAATTGTGATGTAATTCTGAACTGAACTACACTGTAGAGTTCTCTGTCTTACCTATTCTAGACTAACGGTGACAAAATTTTTATTTGTCAACACCTATCTAAAATCACATTGCAAGTCTTTCTATCTTTTGGACACCAGAGCCAGGGTTTGTCCTTAATTTTCTCCTCTTTCCTTAAGGAGGAGCATATATCAAACCATCCCTCACTCATTTCTAGAAGTTTCAGGGGAAGTTGTCGTGAAACTTTGGACATTCTGTTAAGTTTCTTATAAGAGTATCTTGTAAGAGTTATTGACCAAAGTGTATTTCCTTCTCATTCCTCCTTTACCCTAGGTTTTTGTTTTTTTTTAAACAAAGGACACTTGTTGTACTAAGTGGTTTTCTCAACCAGTAGCCACATCTTTACCATTCAGCTTTAATACAAGCCGTCCTTATTTAATAGCTGCCCTCATTTAGTAGCCAGACCTTTATCATTTGTCTTTACTGTGAAAACCCCAGGAGAAAGTAAACTTAATAGAAGCTGCCCCAGTTTAAAGCCATAGAGGGATGTAATTAAGTTTAACAGAAATTGATTTAACAGAAATTGACCTAAAATATAATTAAATAATAATAGTCATATTATGTGTGAGTTTCCACTCACTTAACAGACTGGTTATGGCACTGTTAGACTTAACAGACTTTAGGCACTGTCTGTGTACAAACTGAAGATAACTCCCGGCTTTAGCTCCCAGACTGGCTAAATTCCTCCGGCATTCCTATTACTTCCCACTGCTACAGAACCACTAGGTCTGATGGCTGCTGGTGTCTCCAGTAGAGTCTCTAGGAGTTAGGTTGAGAAGTGCTTGAAAGGATCCCTTGAGAGATGGAAAAGAACAAATTTGAACCCTAAACCCTATCTACATAAGGACATACTCAGGTTTTTCTTAACATTTGTACAGTTAAGCTTCAGTGTAGTGATGAAATGGGTTCATTAGTCCTGAGCTCTCCTTTTTCCTGAAAGATATAGGAGGTTCTTAATGAAGCAAGTAAGAAACTTGTTCTTAAATATTTATTTTAGTGTATTTTTTAATTTAGATTTTAGTAATAAATCTTCATCTATAGAATCCATTTTTATTTAAGCACCAATATATACTATGTTCTATCTGAATATGTTTTAGTTGGGTGGTTTCATTTTTAAATATATGCATCATCTAAGTACCAATACATACTGTATTCTATCTGAATATGGATTAGTTGGATGGTTTAATTTATAAATATATGCATTAAAATGAATTTCATTACTTCTCAGCACAGCTAATGTATTTAATTTTAAGGGAAAATACTTTCTTTTGAAACATTCTTAAAGCTGCATTTACCATCTCTTAGAGCTGGCTAAATGGTTACAAGGGGAAATATGCCAAAAGCAATTAGCATAGGCTATAACTCCATATGATGCATTAGAATTTTGTTTTATGTGAAACAGTTTCCAGTCCATGATAAGCAAATGGACATCACTTCACATGAATTAGCATGCTGGTGCCATTATATCTGAAGAATTTATGGATGATGTCAGTTGCCCAACTGTGTGATTAACTTGCAGTTCTTTGCCTGAGGTTATCTACACACTGGCCTTTAAACTATAGTAAAGCAACTTTGCTATATGTCAGGTGTGCAAGTAGAGATAAGATTTTGGGATGTAGTGTTCCATTTACTGATGAATGGCACCATTTAAATTTTTCCCTAGGTGCAGAACTGGGAAAAGACAGCAGTATCAGAAAACTGACAAAGCAGTGGCAAAGTACTGGCATTGAGGTTCTTATGTAATCAGGTAGTTCAGCTTTCTTGGCTACTGAATAAACACTGAATTAAAGGTGGCAAACAAAGGCCTGAGTCTACCTTTAATAAGCATCATAGTATGTGTAAACATAGTTGAGTTTATAAATCAGGAATTTCACATACTTAGAGGATCTACACCAAATTCCTCTTTCCATTGTTGGCATTAGCAGTGAGTGACCCTGGAGGGTGTGGCTTTGATCTAAGTTTGACTAGCTCTTCTATCAGCAGATTTAGTTTCATAGCCATCATTAAAACTTCTAGGTCTTCAAGGCATGTCAGGGAAATAGATAATACAAAATAGATAATAATAACTTCCTTGGCAATATATATATTCAGAAATCATTTGTGCAGCTTGATTTTTTATAATCCTAATGAAGAGTGAAGTATAGTACCTGCATGTTGCTGGTGATGTAATCCAATGTTTAGTTATTCTGTAAATATGCCTGAGAATGCAGTATGGAAAAAAGATTATCTATCTTGTTCTTGATTACTAGACCATTACTGAAGTGCATTTTCTTTTAAGATGGCAAGTACTTGGCTTCTTAAAACTTTTGAGGTATAGCTATTTTCCATGGAGTGGGCTTGAAATAAATCATCCCTTGTCATAGTAATATGAGGAGAACTTGCTCAGCCTCCACCTTTCTGTTCCTTTCTGATAAAGATAAGTCCAGTTGCTGGCCATTTTCTCAAGCGTCAAAGTGTTTTGAAGAATGTATATATTGTCTTATAATTCAATTAAAATGTTCCTCATCATTGACTGTAGAAGCAATTGATTCCGTAGTCTATTTTCAATTAGTGCCAAAGCCTTTCAGACAGCTCCTTGGAATTCTTGCAACAGTAAAACCCTAATTTTTTTAATACTGTCTTTCACTTGATGTTTAATTAACTACTTTATCTTCAACCCATCTTTTTTTACTTGTCTTCAAAGATATGTAGAAGAAATACATTATACTTTTTAACTTACTTACCTGTAATTTGAATTTTCTGAATGTAAACTTATCCTGTCAGCTTTCTCTGTGAGCTACAGAAATTGAGACAAGTGCCAAGTGTGCTTTCTTCTATTTAAATACTAATTTGGAGTGGTAGGTCATGTAATTTAAGATATCTATGCCTTTTCCAGAGGATTTTAGGCATAGTGTTGGATTTCTAGGAATCTTAAAACTGTAATCCACTGAGGATCCCAGAGTACTTCCATAGCCACAAACCTGATGCTGTTAGGATAGGTAAGATATAAAAAAATGAGCTTTTGGGGTCAATCATGAAATTAAAATGAGGTGTCTAAAGTTATAGAGCAGTCAATGGTCCTGTCTTAACTTCCTGGGAAAGCACTTTCCGAATACAGTGAGGTTAATGTCGGAACCATTATGTTTACACAGTAAGCTGAATTTCCAGCACAGATTCAGCTACAAATGCCTCATGAGCCTTATTCTGTCCATGTCTCTCTTGAGCAAGGGGTGGAAGCAGTCTTACCATGTTTTTAGCTAGTTCTGTGTAAATAGTTGAAGTTTTGCAATAAACATGAACACTGTAAGTAATATAAGTACCTGCTTAGACTGAAGTCTTCAACAACTCGAAGGCAATATTTTCTCATGTATTTTTTATAGCACTAAACATTAGGATCAACAGATTAAACATTAAGCTTTATTTCACTTGTAGCCAAAGAAAATTTTTCGTATCTGAATGTGTAGAGAGAAATCTGAGATCCCTGTGTACACCCATTGGACCAAATAGTCTGTGGTGTAGATGATTAGTTTTGATAAAGGTAGAATAAATTATTAGTTTTGTGAAGGTAGAATAAAACAGGTGTGACAACATAGTATTGTAGAATAACAATAGTTCTCTACCTGTGAGCTTTGAAGGTGCTGTAGTGTCGGAATAGATTTTTTTTCATTTTTCTAATAGGTCTGTTAGAATTACTGACAGCTCATAAAACATTTTCTGTGGACAAAGACTGACTAATCTTAGCCCTTTAAACTGTCTCATAGAGACAGACTTCACAGTCTTCTATTTTGTCTGAAGTAGGATCTTCACTGTAAAATAAGTAGAAAAGGGGAAGAGGTACAGTTTCATTAAGCTCTAACATATCATTGACTGTCAGGTAGGTCTTGTTATGCTGTCCATCCTCATTTAACTATCCCACAAGATCTCTTAATGAAGTTAAGCCCCAAGTTCACTCCAGTAACTCTGTGGCAAGAGTTTGTGCAATGTAACAATTCATCACTTGTCAGGAAGGCACTTTTAGTTTATACGTTTAATAAGGGCATCCTCTAGCTTGGTTAATTAGAAGTGAACAGTTTGCATATTTACTAAATGCGGAGTGTCATTGCCACCACGGCCTATTGCCTACATGAATTATTTCTCTATCTGCAATAAACAGCTGGGTAATTATTACTGCCATAATCAGATAAATTCCCTCTGTAAGGCTTTTCTTACATGGCAATTCTTTGAACTCATCCAAAGCTGAACAAAATTTATGAACTCCAGCAGCTAGACCACTTTTTCATAGTGTAGTGTCCCTGTTCCCTATTTCAAGGACATGTAGACTATCATAAATATTGTGTAAATTAGGAGGATAAATATGATTACCTAAAGATTACATATTAATAAACTTGATTTTCAAAATATAATTTTCAGGTTGTAACTGATTACATTATAGCAGTTCTGGTTTATCTAATTGTAGAGACATGACAGGCCATCTATATACAGGCTATACGAGGTTATCAGGCAAGGGCTCTACCACTTGAAGACTGAAGACTCCTGAAGAAGTATATAAATATTTTTCATGTGCCATAGTCACTTCAGCTGTTTAGGTCATTAGAAGTATGACAAATTTTATGTGCCATTTACTCAACTCACTTAGAGCAGTTCTATTGTTATTAAAATAAGGTGATCGTTCTTTTTGTTGTGCTATTTTCAGTTTAATGATGAAGCATAAAAGTGAAATGCATTCATTTATGTGTTACATAAGAAAATTAGTTATTTCTTTTATTTGTAGGAGCACTTTATATACAATTATGTAACTAAGTTTGCTCTATGCTACCCAAGTATTCCAGCTCATATGTGAGTGTATCTGCAGGTACATCAGTGAGTACTTTATTTACATATGTGGATTTTCCAGAACACGCTATAATGTAGCTTATTTTTGAGATCTCCAAGGAAACAAAAAAAAATTGAAAGACATAGATATTATTTTTCTTAGTTGGCACACAACAGTCTATTTGATCTAACATCACTGTTCTAATTATAATGTAAGATACTGTGTCTGAGTGCTGCTAGAAAGTTGCTAGTTACTGTTCCCATACTTCATAACTCTATCAAATAAGTAGCATTCCTCACAATTCAGCAAAATGCTCAGAGACAGCAGAATGTTAAGGAAGGCCAAACGAAATAAAGCATTCTTTGGCACTGCTCTACCCAGTGAAAGGCTTTTGAGATTAAATCCCTTTTATCATTTCCCATTTATGTCAGAGAAATAGAAATTACTGTGGTGAAGACCTTTAAAATGAGCCACATCACTGTTGTTTTTGTTATTGGAAGTGTGATGATTTTGCACTGCATTTTTCCAAGTTTGTGATTTAATTTTTGTCTGAGGACATGAAGGCTTATTGATCTTTCTTCGACATTTCAGATTTTTTTACAGTGGAAAATTACAGTCCTTTTTATTTTATATAGTCCTTTATATTGGTGTATCCTATAATGTCCCATGAGATATCATAGAATTGCCTGAGATGAAAAGCATCATACAGTGTCTCATGAGCACATTTTTGTTTTGTTTTAAAGGAAAAATGTCAAAACTGGAAAAAAAAGGGATCAAGAAATTGTCTTAGTTAATTGTTTTTTGATTATCTAAATCATTATAAATAGACCTTTCTGTTATCTAAGGAGAGTTAAGTCTCTGAAGTGCTCATTGAGAGAAGAAAACAGAAAAACTATTTATCTACTATTTTTACAGTCTAGAACAGTAGTGAGTAATTACAAAAAAGTGTTGCTTTTTCATTCTAGTAATAATGAAAATAATATTATTTGGAATCAGATTATCTAGTCTGACTTCAGATCTATCACCGGTATGACGTCTATCAGTATCAAATTTATAGCAATATCTATAAAAAGCCCATTAAGCTTTAACTGAACGATCTAGTCTTGATTTAATAACATTAAAAGATAGTAAATACCGTTTTTATTCTAATACAGGAGTTAATTACCTCTGGTGTTCTAAGTATGTCCCATATTTCATCACTGAAACAGTTTCATTTTATCTTTGAACCATTGCTTTTTGTTGTATTCAGTTCTACTAGACTGAAAACTGTGCTAGACATAAACAATGGAGATCATTGAAAGATGTTGTTTCTGCTTAAAACAATTTTTGTGACAATTTTGGACAGACCTTCAAATGTCCTTTAAAATACTATCAGCATCAGAACTCAGCACAGTTATGATGACTAGGAAATTAAAATAAATATTTTTTTCCTTCTGTTGTATTGTCAGTTTATGCATTCATTTGTATGAATGCTTTTTATCACATGGAAGAGTTTCTTCATATCTATGAATCCTGCTTGGAGTAACTCCTTTAAAAGCCATAATTCTTCATATTGTGAGCATGGCTTTTCCTAAACTCTGAGAAACTTTTACTTATTATTATATCCCTTTCAAATTCCTCAGACTCTTCACCTTGTAGGGATAATTGCAGGAGTCCATTAAGTGATTTATCCTTGACAGTCAAGCTAAATCCCAATGTTTTACCTTGAACTTCCCAGTTCCTGCTACCTTCAAACCAAATCAATCAACAAAGGGTTTCAAGAAAGCAACATTTTCCACCTCTCTTCTCGAAGAAGGCCGTTCTTTTCTTGTCCAATTAACTAACCGATTGCTAAATGTTTACAGCCTCCTTTAACAAACTGATTTGATCTTTCAGCTTGCATGGCACCCAAAATGATGCAGCACTCATTTGCCTGCTTGTACTTGTTGGTGAGAGGCCTCACAACCATCTGTAGCATTGTGCTTGGCCCCTCAGGAAAGGGTTTAGTACTCTGACCAGAAGATTATGTGCTTAGGTATAGACAACAGAATAGATTTGTTGGATGTACTCTTTAGGCATGTATAATTGGATGTCAAAATCTATAATTAAGTGTAGTCTCATTTATTAGGTACAACCAAAATTTCAGAGAATAGACACTAATTCTGAGTATAATTTCTTGCATGGCATACTAAAAACGCCTGATTTTTTTTTTTTTTTGGTGTTGATTACTTCAAAGTGTTCAAGACAGATAAGATTTCTTAACACTTTTGGAAATTGGGATCTAGTTGATATTTTCAGTTTAGCAATGAGCCACTGCTGTGAAATCACATTCTTACAAGTAGCACTGCTGTATTAAAAAATGTGTCAGATCTCTCTCAAAATAATTACAATTACCATGTAATAAAAATATTAATTTTCTATGTCTTTCATAATGTTTTACGCTTCAATAAAAATGACATCATAGATGCTCAAGTGGTAACACCATTCCATGAATATGAAATTGAGAAAACCATGAGATATCACAAAAATCACTATGAAGTTGTGAGACTTGGCATTACTGCTCTACTATACGTAATAGGTCATTACATAAAAGCTCTCCCTGCCTTACTGTTGTAAAACCTGTTTAATGTGGATGAAGTGTACCATTTTATTTACAAGTAGATGCAGACTTTAATGTGAAAGTAAGTGAAAGATGTGAGTTGGTGAGTAGACCTCAGTCAAATTGTTTCATAATACTCTGAGAAGGAAAATCAACTTAGCTGATGACCTTTAGAAGCTATAACGTCATGTTTGCTTTCTAAATCGCATAATGTTGAATATTGTAAATGTTGCCAAGTACCATATATTAAAGTAAAAGAAGTACAGATATGTCTACATTGTACTGCGCTGCAGCAGAGAGATAACAGTTAGCTTAAATGAGTTCATTCTAGTACTGGGAACAGCTTAACTGTAGCACAACATAGCAGTGCGCTTTCCTCTAGTCATTACTGTGCAGATGGTAGCATATATATTCTTCTGGGAATTGCAGTGCCAAAAGATAACAGATACTTTCTCATGACATTCGCTAGAAAACTTCCAGTGGTATTTGGCTGTGGTTAGACATCCTCTTTTATATGTTGCAGGAAAAATTAGGAACATGACTGCTCTCTTAGCAGCTTAGCACTGACACTGTGCTAAAAATGACCACTGCTGCTAAACTGCTGTCAGAATAAATTGTGCTGGGGCTTTGTTATCCATTCTGGGCCAGATCAGCTTTGTTACTCTCAAATACTAATTTCACTGTTTAAGCTAATCACCAAATACTAATTTCACTATTTAAGCTAATAAATCAGGCTGATTTTTCATGAAGGGGTCAATAGCAAACAGACATTGAGTGAAAACATTTTTCCTGTTGTTAGGTTTTTCAGTATAGACCTGGGCATAAATAAAGCTGAACCAGTATATTTGGATCTGATTCCTCTGCCAACAGAAGCTTCAGTGTTGAGTTACTCTTATGCCACATCCATAATGGGTGGGGTTTACAGTTTAATTAAATCAAAATAATTAAGCTGAAAAATCATTGCTTAGATTGGACCTTTTATAAAAAAATTGTTTAACTTCACAGCATTTTCTGCTGCCAATGAGGATAAAGTAAATTTGCCTTAAGGATATATGTACACAAGGGAAAAACATTTAAACCAAGAAGTTTGCACGTTTTGAGAAAATAGAATAATCTTAAGAGACTATATATGACAAAAAATTGGGGTTTTAGTATATGTAAGGAAAAATTCTGTATGGTTTGTTATTGAAACCTTAATTGGAAGATTGTGCTTAATGGATTAGGAAAATACTCTGGTTTCAGTTCTAAGCTGCCTCTGCAATCAGTAGCTTGAAAGGCTGTTGCACTCTCTTGAGTAACTGTGCAGCAGTGGAAATAGGAAGGATAAGAAGGATGCATCAGTCTGTTCTTCCCTATCATCTGGTACATGCTGTGCCCTGATCTCCTGATCTGCACAAGGTATTCATTCACTGTGTGCCCTTCACCACTGTGTTCATCACGTTTCCTACGTCGTGTATTGATCACATTGTGGACCTTGACAGTGGAACTGGTGTGTCACTTAATTCCATTGGCACTGTACACTATGTGATTAAGGGAAGATGGACAGACTGTGTGCTACTATGCACAAATTATAATGGGATTTTAAGGTGTTATGAATTTCTTCTTTTAAAATTAATAATAATAGGAGATACAGGGTGTTTTCATATGCCTACACATTGGCTTTATTTTTTTTTTTTTCATCTTAAGGAGTCATGTTTCCTGTTCTCTGCACGGCAGTGACATTCACTGCAGAGCAGTAATATTCCTCTAGATCTTGAAGAGAGTGTCATGATTAGTTTGTTGAATGAATTAATGTAAACATTCACATTTAAAATTAGTAAGAATTTTGGACATCTATTTGTGGTAGATCTCATAAGCAGTAAGAGATACCTTGTACCACTAATAATTGACTGCTGCTTTGAGCATCTATTTAACTACAAGTTGAGATCAAATATTTTGGTCAAAGAATTCTGTCAGGATACACACAGGACTATACATCATGGTGGAGAAGAGAAGAGAGTTACAGAGCTGCCCTGTTTTGCTTAGTAAATCTGAAGAGGTTCATTTAAGAAACCAGAAAAATGTTGAGGATGACCAAGCTGTCTTATGGTACACAGCTAACTTAAGTATGTAGTATGTGTGTTCTGTTAAAACTTTGCCCTCAAAGTATGGAGTTCTCTAAACTATTTTTACATCCTAGGCTGGTCTATAGATATATTTCACTGTTTTCCCAAATTTAATCGATTAAGTCAAATTATATTGTCATGGCAGGTCATATTCCATTCTCACCTATACCAATGTGATGTAAAATCAAGTGGCGTGCAGTGGTATGCCAAAAATTGTCATCTCACTAATTTTATTTTAACTTCCATATTCTGTATTTGAGCAGGGAGAATGATATATAGTCAGGGGATTAAATAGATTTAGGTTATCTCTTCGTATGCTAAGGTTGCCTGCTGTTTCTGTTGCAGGAATTTTATGATTTGGTGTCTGAACTGTTTAAAATCACAATAACTTAATACTTTTTCTGGATACTCTAGGCAACTATACTAATTATTGGTTTTTATCTGATGCCCTTTCCTTTAGTTAATATAATAATTTTGTAATATTATTTGGCCAAAGGACCACAGAATGCCAGTGGAAACACAAACAGAATGCAATAGTTTGATAAACTTAATAAATGTAGGTCAGTGTGAATTGTAAAATGATGCAGTTCTATTCAGAATTATTAAAATCTGTATATTACTGAAATCATCACTTGAAGACCTTTCCAAAAGTGCCAGGAACAATATTATATGTGTATTTTTAACCTTTATACAGACAGCAGGAGCACTGTCAACTGAATTTGCATCTCATAGCAGGAACCAACACCATTGCCTACTGCATAATGAAGTATCAGAATAACAATAAGTTACCTTGTCAGATGAATTTTTTTTATTTTCAAACTATATAGAGCAAATAATTTTATCATTAACAACTCAGTAGCCACTTAACAGATTTGTTACGCAAGATCATTTTTAATTGTGGGGTTTGAGCACATATGTTGATAATCTTATGCTTATTTTCAATTACCTGAAACATTTCCTATGACAAGGACAACACACTTTGTGTTTGCCAGTATGTTCATGTCTTTAGTAAAAAAATGCATCCTAAACTTGCAGTAGTAAACATTGATATTCTTCCAATTTGTTTAATAACTTTCAGATCATGATAAGACACTACATTTGTTAAAATATCCACGTATTTCCTCTACAAAGCTATTCCATAAAAATCTGTGTGAGAGAAAGTCTGATTGGAATAAGCTTATATGGGAAGGCAGGTTTGTAGGAAGATGCAATAGATGCTGTTAATATATTGAGATAAGTTTTAAGATAAAGAAAAGATTATGTGCTAAAATAATTACCCAATTTTTGAGTTATAACATTTTAATAAGCAGTACTATTCCAGCTATGAACCATGCAACAGACAGATCACTTACAAAAATAGAACAAGATTATCAAATAACCTGAAACATGTTTTGCATTTACAGAACTCTTTTTCTCCTGCAAAATTTATTGAAGCTTTAAAAAAGCAGGCCAAACAATTTGCCTTCTCCCACTTCACACTGAACCAGGAAAGGTTCATCCTGAAACAGATTTGGTCCAGAATCCACAGTGTCATGCATCACAGCTAGTATTCATAATGTCACAGAGATGATACCCATATATCCCAAGAAAAGATTTCTCTATGAACCCCTTGTATTTGTGAACAAAGAGAAGGCTGGCAGGAAGTGTATGGAATTAGTCCAAAAATCATTTAATTTCAACTGATTTCCTATTGACTTTAATAGAATTTGGATTTATTTTCTCTGGGAAGGATACATGTAGAAAGTCCCAAGCATGAAACTTCTCAGTGAACACATTTCCATGTAAGCTATGTGGAACTATAGCTCCATTTGGAAGGCTAAGTCCATGTCTTTAGTATCACTTACCCTTCTACACATTATTCTGTATGGTAACAGTGAAACCCTTGCACAGGGCATGACATGTTGGTATTAATCTGCTAATGTGTGAAATAGTATATTCACATCTAACTGCTTTAGATTCTCTGCTTTTGTTGCTCCTTTTCAAATGCTTGAAAGTATGGTAAAAGAGATGAAAGCTTCAAGTGCAAATAGCTTTAAAATAGATCTATATTTATGCAAAAACATCTATGTTTCCAGTCAAGCAATGTTTGGACTGCTACATACAACTTATTTTGTACTGCCTCTCAGGAGAGAATCATCCTGGGAGCTATTATCCCTGTGACAGAATTGTCTGCATGTTCTGTACACAGTATAATGCCTGATAGAGATATTTTAGAACTGACAAAATGTGTAGGCTGAAAAAGTATGTTAAAAATTATTTCTAACTGCTTAAAAAATCTCAAACTTTTACATGGATTATTTTACAAGTATTACTGAGAGTATGTGATAATCAGAAATTATCATGATGATAGCACTGTCTGAAAAGATCACGAATTGCATTGAGCTTCAACAAGTATTTTAGACTTCATTTAATTTCAGCAGGTAATGATTATTAATCATTCATTAAAAGCAATCTGGTAAATTCCCATTGACGACAATGGGAAACATTTTGCATCCCATTATCATTATTTCTGGAATACAAATCTATACTTTTGACATTATTTGTGGGTTTTTATCACCAGTTGTGTTCTAAATCAAAAAGCCTCCATATTCACTGTCAGGAAGAAGTATCTCAGTATATAAGAACATGAATAGACTGTAGTAATATGATGATAATTATTTCATCAGTTGTAGATAGGAGTACTAAATCTGAATAGAGGGCTCTGTAATCAAAAAGGAATAGTATTAAATATGTAAACCATGGATCATGCACTTTGATATTGAAGGTAAAGTGGCATAAAATAAAAGAACAAAGTTGATACTATATGTATTGTCTATTTATTCATTTGTTTATGATTGATGGATATAGAACAAAGAGTTTCCTTGTAAAAAATACTTGTGTACCTACATGTAGTGACTCTGAAATCTGTACCTTGAGGACAAAGAAAGGTCACCAATCTCTCCAACTCCTAGTTCTTTGTCAAAAATGGACACAGTTAATGAGGTTTGTTTGGTACAGCACAAATTCTCAGACACAGATAGAGATCCTTTCAATGGAAACAAATTTGTTTGGCTTTACCAGGTTACTTAGCGATTAATAATAGCCTTGAGATGCAGGTCAGAAAGGTCATCGTCCCCGCTTGCCAACACAATCTAAAATGTGCAGCTACTCCGGCTCTGCAGGCTTTGAGGCCCCGGAATGCTATGCATAAAGTAAAACAGGCTATTTTCCAACTTCTTTTTTCATATTAATAAGCAATTTTCAAGAGAAGGGTGGCAAAATGGGGGCCATGCCACTCTAAGTAATTCATTTATTTTGCAATTTAATCTTATGTTGGAAAAAAATTACACTGCTGCAAAAGCATAGCGTGGTGATTTTTAAACGTCAGTGTGCTTCATAAGTAACCTTGTATGAAATATTGTATTAGCAGCCTTTAACAGTAAACTGCAACAAAAAATATTTTCAGAGATTCAAAAATACCTATGCATTTTTTCTGATCTGTATTTCCTTTTCATTCTATTTTTCTTTTGCAGTTAAAATAAAATGTTTAATTACTTAATACTTTACTTATTTTAATTTATTAAAATCTTGAAAGATAGCATGAAACAAATATAAGTTCTACATTGCAACTTGTATTTAAGAATGTGATTTCATAGTGTTCATATTTATAAAGCGATTATTGCTCTTTCACATATTTTGATGGACTAATTTAATGATAATTAAAATATTAAGAGTAAGTCTGAGTCACAATCTTAAAAACACTTTCAGGAGCAATATGACTTTTCCATGGGATTATTCATATCAGCAAACTTATCCATGTGCATATTTTGACACGATTTGACCCATGTCCTCACAGTGTCTTATTTGCTACTCATTGAAACAACTGAGACTGTTAATGTGGACCTCTCTAAATAATCTGTTTTGCAGGAATATTTGAATCATCCAGTTATGTGAATAATATTTTTTTCTGTTTATCATATATACACATACTAAAAAAAAAAAAAAAGAGTAGAATTTACTCAATTAACTTTTTAGCAATCTAAATGCTTGACTGAATATGCTTGGTGTCTTTGGCACACAGGTTAATTTGAACTAGCCTTTTTGTAATAACAAAAATAACAAATGTTAATCAAACTAACCTTTTTTAACTGGGTCAAAAAATTCTATACACGTGCACTGTGCACAATAGCACAGAATTTTGTTTTTTATAGAACATTAATTCACTCTACTGTTTGCATAATTTATGGCAAGCCTGGCTCTGTGAAAAAAAGAGCCATTGAGGAGGAAATCTATGCCCATTTTCTGTTCAAGTTTTCCTCTCAACATTCAGTTGAAATCATGAGTTTTCTCCATTCTTTGAAAACCAGTATCAGGTATAGTTCCACATTTCTTTTCTGATTAAAGGATTTTCTGCACAGACTCACATATTTAGATGACTCTGTGTTTGCACACCTCTGTTGTGCAGTGCTTCATGAAGTGGTTTCATTCCTGGTTCTGGTGGTGGCCTGTACAGCTCCCATCGAGCCAGAGCAGAAATGACCTGTGCAAGAAGCCCAATGCCACAGAAACTCCTCTCAAGGACAATGTATACATGAAAGGTTCCCATCCAGTTTTCCTCTGTGCCTACTTTCTCAACCTTACAAAGGGCTCAAGGATCCAGGAATGAATATAATCTCTTATCCCATGTCTGCTATCCTCTCTCATTCCATGAGATCTCCTGTCTCGGTAGATCAGGAGGTGTTGCAAGGTGCTATCTGAAACATAGGTGAACGACTTTTATTTTGAAATCATTTGAAGGAAAATCACTATATTATAATAGCTTCTACTTAGAGAAATTCAAAGTAAAATGACACTGAAAGGCAAATGAAAGGACATGTATGAATACTATTTTATCAAGCTGTAAGCAATATGAACCTATATACTGTTCCTACTTTTGATCACTTTAATCCTGTTTCTTCATAGTTATATCCATGTAGTATCCTACTGCTGTGGAACTGAAAGAACAGTAATTTTACATTCCAGTGGTGTCAGTATACTGCTAATATGTAAGAACAGAACACTGTGAAGCTATGAAAGGGTTAAAGTAAAGCAGAACACTAGCATGTTGTTTGTTGTTATAATATAGTTAGCAGAATTATTTTATTGCAGGAGTGAACTTCAAGAGTACGCAGAAATGAAGGAAAATGAAGACAGAATGAAAGACCTAGAAAAGAAAGAAAAAGAAAAGAAATACCAAGCCCGAAAGATGCATTACCTCCTTAGCACTAAGCAGGTTGGTAGACCTGTCCCTGACAGCTCATGCAAACCACTTGGGCCCCCAGCCTGACAGAGATAAACTAGCAGGCTGAATGGGACATGACTTGTTGAAAAGATATCACAAAGACACTACTTCGAGTTCAATTTAGTGCTTTTCTATAGGCAAGAGCAGGTACCATGACTATTCTGTGACAGTAGCTCATAGAGGCAGCATCAGCACTGCTGGCAGAAAGAGTCCAAGTCAGCAGTTTGATCTGCCACTGTGATAACACAACATGAAGGGCATAACCTCGCTTTAAAAACTCATTTTGACTGGCTTATTGTTGTGTTGTTGCACTTGTCAAGAGCTAACAAGTTATTAAGCTGAGAAGAGATTTCATTTTTTTTCCCCTTTTTTAATTGAGCTAATGCTTGGGTTGGTGCAGTGTTCTGCTTGTTTTTAGGATAGATTGTAAATGTGTGTTTTCAGATAAAGCTTGTCTTAGAACTTCCTGAATCAGCTTGTTTAGCATGATTGTTTTCACTGAAAAATGCCTCATAAATTTTAAATATTTATTAATAATTTGTATTGTATCTATATTAGTGGTATATTATTCCAAGCTTTCTTATGCAAGCTGCTTTAAACAGGCAGGTACATATGGCAGTAGATATATCTTATATAAAATTGATATGAATGTTAAAGCTTGTAGGTTTGCCTTTTCTTTAGTCCCCTTTTGTGAACTTTCATAAAAAATAAAAGGATTTTGTCTCCTTAAGTGTTTGGTGACTGGTTGTTCTTCATATGGATGCAGAATTAATGTGAAATATTAGTAGGAACTAAACGCTTGCTTTTTGTAAGTTGTTAATTATAATCTGTGTGTAAGAACTTTTAATCCTAAATGCAGGAAAAATACTATGACTCTTAATGACAAAATAGTTAATATTCCCTTCTGTTTGGGAATCATTTGTGATCTATCCTGTAATAGAAATGTGGATGGATTAACTGGATATAAGTTATGGAAACTCAATGTGTAAATCAAGCTTAAGTAATTTTTTTAAAAAAAAGCATAGTAAAAAACAGCATAAAAAGTTTTCTCAGTGGCTATTAGACAAGGAAGCTAGTTAATGACTGAAATTATCACACTCTAATTTATTTTTCCACATGTAGATCTATGATATTAAGAATAATCTGCACAGTATTTTATATTGTTTTACACTGTAGAAAACTGGGAATTCTTTTTTTGAACAGTACAATTTGTGTAAACAAATTCATGAACATTAATATGCTTACCTGGAGTACAAAAATTGTGGGGTCAGAGACATTGAGTGACTTGTGGTCTAATAAGATTTTAGTAAGCTCAGTTCACCTCTAATGATGCAGGCTTAGCAAGCTGTAACACTTTTCAAGGAATGGCAAGTAGTTCCTCATTTCAGTTATCCACCTGGAGGACTGCTGGTAGAGGGCAGCAGTAACTTATGTTCTGATGAATTTGGGTTCCTAATTTTACAGAATTAGAATTTAGCTAGCAGTGGTTTTAGCTAGCAGAACAAAAAAAATGCTTGGTTTTGCTTGCTGAGATGGTTTGTGAATGCAGAGACTCAGAGCCCACAGAATTTTTTATCACAGAACTGAACTCCAAGAGCGTTCTTGTTTTGCAGGTAGTATTTCAAAACATAAATAAGTGTAAATCAATGCAAAACCTACAGACAATCTGAAAACCAGCAAGGATACATTTGAAGTTAACTACTTAACTGCAGTCAAAGTCTGTATTCCACAATTGCACATGGTTGTAGCTATACATCTTGCTAACATACTGGCAAATTATTTCCATGCAGAATTTACTGGTTTGATGCTCTGTGCCTGACATTTTACTCTCTAAATGTCTAGTCTTCTGATCTGACTACAGCTACACCTTGCTGTTTTCAAAGAATAGTTAATTGGATTACGGAGCAAGGACCATTCATCTCTCAGTAGAAACAGGCAGTAGAAGTCAACACTTTTGAGTGAGTTAAGGAAAACATATCATTTGTAAGCAGGGTACATAGCAAATGAAAAGAAGACATTGATGAGCTGGACTTATTGTAGAGTTATGCATTACCTAAAGCCCAGTAAGTCATAGAGGTGACCTGCTAAAGTTTAGTTCTCCCCTTCCTGCCATACATAAAGAAGTGCAATGATGGAGCTGAGCCACCTCACGCATCAAGGCTGCAGGTGTTCAGGCAGGTTATATGGACAGCATTGCAAAATCTGTATTTGCAATAATTGTTTCAAATATATCCAATAGTTTGGAATATTTTTGTTTTAATACGGGCAAAAACGGTGAGAAAAGGGTGTTTACTGACTGACAGAAAGGAATTAAGGAGCTGTTGCCCCTCAATTTTTGTAAAGAAAGGCATGTCAAGTTTTGTTCTTCTCTTTCTACAAGCTGAAGCCCAAAACAACATCTCAGGAGTGTGTTTATATATCTATATATCTATATTTGTATCTTTATTTATATCTATGTCTATATCTTTATCTTAATACAAGGTGTGCCCATTCCTGATTGCTAACATTGTTTTACTTTCAAGAACTAAAGCTTAAGAATGGAAGTGTCAGAAATGTACAGGGGTGTCTGGTATGGACGTAATAGCGTGGCCAATGATTAAGTCAATGTTTTGTCCTTTTCATGAAATAACTTGCTATTCAAGCATTTATTTCTTTCATAAACTGTTACCTTTATAAAGAAAAAACACTTTCTGTTTGCTTATTGCAAGAGATTCCAATGTGAAATACAGCAAGAAATAAATCTATGAGGTGGCAACTTTGGGACTTCCAAACCAAATTCAATTTTAAAAATAAGATTCTCTGTATTTCAGGTTTTAAAATTTTTATATAATACAATTCTTTTCTTATGTGTTTTTTACCTTATCAGTCTGATAAATTTTGACTTCATGGTGAACATAATAAAAATTATTTATTTAACAAGTCTTTGTTAAGAATATTTCTTATCATTTCCTATTGGTAACACAATTTGTTTTCATTGTTTTTACCTGTTTTATCATAAACTGAATTGTGATTTCTTATTGAGACATGAAACTTACAATAATTAAGTTTTTCTCATTAGTCCAAAATCACAGTATGCTATTTCCATTACAGTGGTAATGATCCCTTTTTTTTCAAATTGTCATTAATAAATGAGCTACTTATTAAATGTGGTTTTCCATTATAAACATGTTTACCTTTGCAGATTATTATTCTATATCTCTGTAGTTCACTCCTTCTGTAGTAACAACCTTCGCTTCACTATAATTGAACAAGTTCTTACTTCTGCTCTTTGTCATATTTTCAAGGCCAACATTTGTAGTAGGGGCCATCCCCTGCCAAGTGCTGACAAATGACCTTTAAAGTCAACAAGGGAGAGAAGCACTGAATATATTCATGGCACTTTGTAGAAATGGGGTCGAAGAGCCCACTTGCGTTGAAATATGTGGTTGCATAATTCCTGTCATTGGAATTTCCGAGCTTTCAACAAATTTTGCAGTTGGTCTTTGTCTTACAATGGTGATTAGACTCAGAGGTATGACAGTCTAAATCCAGAGATCCAGTATCGAGCTAGAATGCAGACCTGTACTGTTTTCAGTATCTGCTGACAGAGCAAGCAGCAATGCTGAGGTGATTCTGTGAGTGGGAGCAGGTCCATCAGCACCTGCAAGTCCAAAGTGGGGTGGGGAGCAGAAGCCAGTGGTAACTGAACTACAGAGCAGAAAGGGTGTATGTCTTGTAAAGTACTGAGTTCACAAAAAGAGCCCTATGGAAACACTGTTCCTAGTGCCACAGCTGAAATGGCCTTCTGCTATTACAGTTTCTCCTGTCACTGAGAAAAGGATTGGAGAATCAGCAGAGCAACAGATCTTTTCCCTTTATAGTTTTTTACTGTAGGGCAAACAGTTCTGGGTGAGGTATAAGAGAATTTTAATTCTCTTTTCTCCATTTCTTCTGTTTCTAAACAGATAAACACAATTACTTTTTTGTCAGACAAAATAAATGTACAACTAGTCCAGGAAGCCAAATTTCTTTTGATCTGCAAAAGCTTGAGAGCTTTGTCACACAATTGCAGAACGTATTTGTACACTGTTGATAGTGGGATGTTATACATGCATCAGTTAAGCTTATCATTGCTGTGGCTGGTGGACTGAGTCACAGCCTCATTTCTAAGCCTGGACCTCCTGCTCTGTGATAAATCATGCAGAGAGTAGATCAGCTAATACTGATCCTCTCTTCTCTGGGATCTTCTGTTCTATCTGAAAGCTTTAACTATTGAGACCTTAGAAAAATTAATCATGCTGTTATGCGTGTATGTCTACTCTGGATTTTTGTATAGCATCTCCTTTCTGTTAGCCCCTGACTAAATAGAAGACCTGATTGAGTCAGACTGAGCAGTCCTCTGGCCAAGCATCCTGCCTTTGACGGTGGCCAACAGCATGGCCTAGGGAAGTGGAATAAAATGGAGCAATGGGGCAATATAATTACTGTCAAAAATATTCTCTCAGTTTCCAGCAAACAGTACTTGAAGGACTTGTAGTTCTTAGTTGTACAGCTTTCTATTTTTGTAATAGTTAGATTTTCATTTTTTGCCTCTGTATTCCTTCAATTCCTGCCTCTCTTAATACCCAGAGAAGCAATAACCTAGATAGGGAGAGTGGGTTAAGAGATGTGTCACTAACATTAGCTCTCAAGTTGTGCTTCCTTGGAGGACCAGGTTCACTCATTCTCCTTGCAGTGTTGTTTTGTTCATGCATGTTCATATCACAGCTTTGCTGTCTTTGCTATTCTGTCACAGGAGAATATGTAACTGTGGAGTGCCTTATTCTTTCTCCACAATTTCATCTGATTCTGGGGATTGCCTCTTCCACTCCAAGCAACACTAAAGTCCATCACTTTTCAGCCCTCTTTAGCAGGGTGACAGTTTTTCCTGATGTCTTTTGGCAGTTTGTGAACAGATACTGCTCATAAGCTCCTGGTAAATTAGAGCTGCAAGGGAAGAACAAAGTCCATGCGCAATAATAGGCCCTTTTCATTATAGAAGTTTTAGAAACTATGACATTCCTTTTAGTGACAAGACATGACTTCTCTTTTTGGATCACAGTAGTTCAGTTTTCAGTGCCGGCTTGAGTGTGTCACCATCCCTCTGTTGAGTCAAGGCTAATGCACGTAGGTATGTGGCTGGTATTGGCCCACATTTATTCCCTTTGAAATAATGCTTTGGAAATTATTACTTTTAAGGATATTATAGCTGGCGCTATAAAATAAGAAACTATTTTGAATGGAACTAGTCTTGACTGAGATGTTCCTTTCCAGGGAGACATAAACATGTGAGAAAGTAACCCTTTAGTAGATTAGCACTATAGAAAACACTAAAAAAAAGTCCAAAACCCCACCTTAAGAGTAATGCTCTGTGAGGAGGAAGGAAATGTTTGCTGTGAGTTGCTCTCAAGTGAGTAACAGCAAAAAGTTCTAATGTCAACAACAAGAACCACGTTTTTCCATTTTTACTCTCTCTGTGTATCTCCATAAGCAATTCCACTTTAGGTTAATGGGAACAATTTAGCAAACTTCTCTAGATTCTGCATTAGGGCTTTTGAGTATAAAGGAAGTAAAAACATGCCCCAGTTTTTCATCTTGTGTTTCTAAGACCAATTTCATTTTGATTTTCTGTAGTTATTGTAGAACTCAAAATATCATGTCTATAAATTGTTTCCGTATTTATTCAGCACTTGTCAGTTCCTAGGGTAAAACATTCTAAAATCAAATTCTATTCAGTGCTAAGGTATTCTTTTATTAAATTTTTCCTGTCAACAGAGATGGCAATTCATAATCATTACACTGACTGCATTTGTCCCCTTTTCACATTACTGGAAATCAGGAGTTAATTCTATTGAAGTTACTGCACTTATTCCGGTCTAAATGTCTAATGTTCTAAGTGAGAATGAAAAAAGGCCACAAAATCCTTCCTGGAGCAGGTTAATGAATATTCAGGAGACACAACTGATTAATATGCTTCTAACCTAATGTGCTGTCCTGTAAGAACTTGAAAAACAATTGGTCTAAAATGACACTGTTTGACATCCACTCTGTCTCTGGACAGCTGGCAGTTTTATTCTTATAAAGGTGAGGACTCAGTGGATAAAGCCCTAGCCTGTGATCTTCAGATCCACAGTTTAAGAGACAAGGCTGCAAGTTTGGTCATTTGAGCTTAGTCCCGAGTGAGCAGTCCACATCACAAAATGATTATACATAATTTGTTACTATTGGCAGTGTCTGTTCAGGAAAGGCCAAGGACTGAGCTAGCATGAAGAATGAATTAGCTCTTACCTTTTACATTTTATTTCCTCTCTCTTTACTGTTGTAATTTTATTATCCTGTCTCTAAAACATTCAGGGGATGAAATTATCATTCATTATAAGTACTAATACTTCCTAAAGATGAACTAAAATAGTCAATTCTTTTTTTATTCTAGGTGCCCCAATCAATGAACATCCCCACCTATCCATGAGTGTTTAATATCCACTCATCACTTCTCTGCCAAGTAGTCAGATGTTTCTGAGTACTTTCCAGAGCTTGTACCGTAAAAAATCCTATTTAAATTACAGAGGGGAGAGTGAGCTTTCTTAGTCCTCAGGCAGGCTTGCATTTGTATGTGAAGCACTTCATGCTGCAGTGTTCTGTTTTTATAAAATACTGTTTCCAAAGGGTTCACAATTTACATTGCATCCTTCTGACAGTACTTGTGACAGGTATGTGTGATCAGCAAGCTTTCTTGCTGTATTCACTTCCCGTTGGAAGGCAGATGTATCAGTCTATTCACAGGTATTCACTCTAGGAAAATCATTCAAATCTTGTGCCTCATGGGGCACTGTACACACAATCTCAGTTCACTTGGAAGGGATCTCAGTTCATGATGCCTAATGTTTCTGTCAGAAAGAAGGACAAAGTAAGGTGAACTGAAAGAAGCCAGTAACTGAGCTGTTTCTGATGCTGAAAGACGTTGTACCTGAACGCCAGCTCTAGGTTCCAAAAATGACATTTAATGATTTGCACGCACAATCAAAAATCTCAAGTTCTCTTAAAATCTGAGTCCAGCTCTTGCCGTTTGGGATGACTAATCTTGGAGACACTCAGAACTGTAATTCTGATACTCAACACAGTATCATGGTGGTGTAAAAAAGAGGACAAGAGCTGAAAGTCAAAATACATCTCCAAAAATCTATCTGGTGCATATACTGCCAAAATAATTTAGTGACAAAATTTATAACTTCCATAGAATTTCCAGTTTTGCGCATATTCTTTTCAATCAGACATTTTTGTTCTCTAAGAAATAGTGGTTATCTCCCTAGGGAGGACAAGTACAGTCAAAGCCAAAACTAAGTTGGTAAGCATGGTGATCCTCATGCCCAGAAAAGGATAATGGGGGTTAGAGGATGGAGGAAGTGCTATCTGCTGACACCATAACCTATGTCCCATGCAAAATCCATGGCCGTGCACCATTTCAGAAGTATTTCTTCCCAGTGTCAGTTAATAGAACTCTCCTCCCATTCACTCTTCTCTAAAGTCTCAGTCTAGCTCTAGAGGTAAGTATTTCCAACAGAAATCAATAATTTCTCCTTTTGTCCCACTTCCCAGAAAGCAAGATATTCACTTCCTATTCCTTGAAGATAGTCAGTGAATGAACTTTTAAGCTTTATCTGTGACAGCATTGTAAACTCTATTTTTCCTAAAGGCTGCCTGTTACAAAATCATTTCAGTTTGTTTGATAATTGGTTAACTGTTCAAAGAAATGAGTTTCCACAAGAAATTAATCTCTTAGTAGAAAGAGCTTAACACACTATAAAATATAAAGTTTGAGTGCTGTTTTCTGATTGATCCTATGCAAGCTTAGTTTTTAAAGGTATGTCCATGTAGACATGGCCATATTTCTCAGAGCTTCTTCTAAATAGCTTGTTACTAACCATGTCACACAAAGCTTGATATTATAGCATAATGACATCTCTGTATCTACCATGTATTATAGCATTGAGCATTTCAGCTTTAGTCATTTAAAAATCCACAAGCTAGAAGGTCCCTGCACTTAAACTGTCTTTTTCAGCATCTGAATTGCATAATCCCTATTTGTGTGGATTTTTTCTAGACAATAAACTTTGTGCTCAATTCCTGTGGGTAGGATTAATGGCAGAGTTTAAAGGACAAGCTGTGTGATCTATCAAAAAGTGTACATGCTGAGATCTTAGAAAAACATGACCACATTTTGTGTATTACTGTCAATTGGGGTGGCAAAAGGGTTGAATTGCTGCAGGGTTAGAAAACTGGTGAGACTGAGTTATGTATTGAATGCTGGCTGTGTGTGTGATACAGTAAAAACATTTAAGAAAGAATCTATATTGCAAGGAAATCACAGTGCAGTACAACATCAGCTAAATAGTTCCCAAAGCCACATTCAGAAACAGTGGAACTCCACTGACGTTCTTGGAATAGTTACTGGTGTAAATTTGGTTGATGCATAGTAGTCCGTCTGGTATTTAACCAAGTTTGTGCGAGCTATGGACTTGCTCAGGTAATTTTTTCCTCCTGTTATTTTAGAAGTACATGCTAAGTAAGAGATAAGTGGGTAAGAAGAGAGAGGTTAGGAATGGCACGGGAGAAGTCATGAAGACAAAATACCATGCATGTCTCAACAGCAAACCTTCTTGTTGATTGAGAAGTGGCACTTATGGTATCCTTGCTTTAATGAGACTTCAAGATGAGTGATGTACATACCAATTCTTTCGGTTTTCAGCTCTTGGGCAACAGATTAGCATAATAGTAAAGTTCTTTCATTAGCTTGCACTGTTTATTCAATATTCAGTGCTTTTGTTTAGTATCTGATACATACTGTTAATTTGGGAGTTGTGTCTGTCCTGCAAGGGACATGATGAACCCTGTACATCTCCCTCTATCCATTGTTTGCTTTGCTTTCCGTTTTTCCATTTCAGTAATCTTTTAGTAAAGTCTTCATGGTTGGGGTTTTGTTCTGATTATGTCACTCTTTTCTACTGATTTCTGACTACCTTTACTAATCAGATGAACATGGTTTTGTTCCCTCATTATTCTTTGCCTTATACAATACTATGACCGTTCATTAAACCTTCCCCTCATTGTTTATTGGTCTCATTGCAGACTGCTTTGTTAAACATTCTGCCACATTCTGAGTTTTTACTCATTGCCTAATCCTATAGGTTTACTACAGCAAATTGTTTAATAAATCTGTCAGAATATATGTCTGTGAGGGAATACTCGTGTAAGCACAATGCAACAGACATAAGGCACAAGGAAAAGCAATGAAATGTTGCATTGTTTTGGTTGCACCTATGCATTTTTGAGGAGGAAAACAATTCTCTATTTAGCAATTATTTCCTTAACAAAAGAAATATACATATTATTTCCATCTCTACCTGTTACAAAGAGCTTCTACTGTCTTCTGATATGTTGTTGAGGGTAACTTCTGGTGTTACAAATTCAGAGATTCTAAATGGTATAATTATAGGGTTTTTTCTCAATCCAGTTAAAAAAAGAGTGAATCTCAAGTATATTTTTTGTACAAAGCTATTCTTTTCCATTATGACAATGGCAGTGAATGGAATTTTACTTTTAAACATGTAAGTAATATCACATATGTAGGTATGTGTTTTAAGGCTCTGAAAACTTATCACAAGATAAATAATTTTAGCCTCAAAATAGCTCTGTAAATGAAGAAAAACTGTCTGTGTGTTTACAGGCAATTATTGAGACACAGAAGAATAAATTCACCTTCAGATATTATTTTTCAGACTAAGCTCTTGAATTCCCACTTACACAAGGTGGTTATAGAAACAGGTTTCTTTTCAGAGATTCTTATAATTTGTATATTATCCCATATTCAGCCTAGCACTTCTTAAAGAGAAAAATAACAGCAATGGAATTTCCCATTCCTATTTTTAAAATAAAGCCATTCAGCAAATAAGTTGTATTTTTCTGCTTGTTTTGAAATCAGAAGTCAAATGAGAAGACAGTAAGAGAACTTTGATTGTGCTGTCCCTGTGTTGAGTCTTCATCATAAGTATGTTGTTTCCCATGCCATCACTCAGTCATTCAAGTTATTATTCCTGATCTAGTCAAGTCATCAAGAGCCTGTGCTGGAATTAGATCTGACAGAGTAAGCCTCAGTCAGAGAGACAATCAATGAAAGGTGGATGCATTTTTGGGATGCCTCTGTGTCTGCTGGGCTGCTGTGTTTTGGATATTGTGCCACAATGATCCATGCAGTAAGCTACGATTATGTTTCTCTTTTGTCTTGGTGCCTAAATGCCCAAGCAGTTGGTACCTGTTTGGAGACTCAATTACAGTGTTGTTTCCTGCAATTGAACTTAGTGCCTTGCAGGTTTAGAGGTTGGTTTTATGATCTGTGGCCAGGATACTGGACTTGAATGTTTCCTTAACACCTCATTGTATAGTCCATAAAATTGCTGCCTGGTTTACTTATACAAGTGCATTTAAACTGTGATTGCACTATTATTTTGATATCAAGCAAACATTTCACAGATGAAAAGGACTGAACCAAGCTTTACAGTCTGAAGGCAGAATAACAATAATTAATGCTTCTATTACTCTGTTTAAACAGAATATATATTAAGCAGAAGACAGGTAATTAATCCCACTAGAAAGAAAATACACTACTCATCACTCATTTATGAATTCTTCAGTCTCTTCATAAAATCAGTATCTCAAAGAAAGGTAAAATACCTTAGGTGCAATAACAGGCTAGGTCCTCCAGCTCTTATTTAGATGAAATTCCTGAGAGCATATTTTTTAGGGATTAGAGGATCAGGCCTGAGGAGCAGCATTAGCTCAGTGAGAACTGAACCTATGTTTATAAAGCTGGGTGACATTTTTCCTATTGTCAGGCATGGTAAAGAAGTTTTATCTCAAACCAGAGTGTTAAACCATACTATGGTATTTTTCCAACATCTGCATAAACTTGACAATGTATTTCTTAATTGTTAGTACAAAAATCTGTTCACGTTAGTTAAAATATTGCAGATTGTTGCTAGTAGAATACATTCTATTGTAGCTTAAATATTTTGATGTTTCGCAGTTTGAGTTCATGGACATAGTTTTATTATACTTGTTGCTAGAACAGTATTTACAGATTTTTTTATAGATGTTCTTTCTACAGTAAATCTCATATTAAATATTGTCCTTTTATTTTCACTAATTATGAAATATTCTGACAGTCTGTAAAAAGCTAGTTATTTAGAAGTTTAAAATTCCTCTTCTTTTACAGACATATTTGCAGCATTATATAAACACTTATTTCTTTGTGAATCATTAATGTTTTAAGGTATTTCTTTTCCCTCCTAGAAAAACTATATCTGGGGATTAACAGGATTGTTCACTGGAATTCATGTGGAAGCATAACTGCAGTAGCTGAGAAATGATCATGTTTCCTTTTAGTTCTCAGCAAGAGTAATTGAATGTTGAATATCTTACTAAATGCTGGACTGTGACAGTGTGTTAACACTCCGACTATCTCCTAACAGCAGGGCAATTATTTGCTGAGTGGGATTTTTATAAATCCCCTGGCAGTAGTATGTCCTGATAATTATGATGAAGTGCACTGGTCAGTGTTGATTCAGCAATCCCATCTCTAGCAAATATTTCATTCACAGCTCTCCTTCATGCTTTTACTTTTATGGCTTTTAAAGATCTCTTACCTCTCTTCTCAGCTTGCTTGGGTTTTTTTACAAATTACAATAGAGCAAGAAAGGATTTTCAAGTTAAGTCCCTATTTTGTTGAAGTCTTTTCTTTCTCATTTAACTCCTCATTAAAAGACCAGATTGAGAAAGTAGCACTTTATTTAGGTTCTTTCTGTGACAACCACTTGCACAAGCTTCCTCCCTCAAAGCTGCTTTTTTCAAGATTAAATGACTGTTAAATGAAACATTTATATTCGTGATATATGTTGATTATTTCAGTCTTTCAGAGTGGATATGAAAAAGTAATTAAAATAGAGCATATCTTTATTATTAATTAATTAAATTACAGTAAAAATATGTAAATATGTCAGAATACACTTTCTATTGACTTAATGCTTACAATTTATCTTCAGCTAAACTTTGTCAATTTTTAATTTTGCATGTGTGTAATTATTTGCAGCACATGTAGCTGTGCTGTATCTTGAACATATTTGGTTTGCAATTTTTTACATAGACTTTAAAAGCTCAGCCAAGAATTAGGATAGAATACTAAGAAATAGTTAATTAATAAATAAAAATTGCAGAATCTAAACTGCTCAGGATTTATTATACCACCTGGGGTCACCTATCTTTTCTGAGGAACTGTCCAGCATAATCAACACAGCCTTGTCTTTGCCTTTCTACCTGCACCTTTTTCTTTCCTTTCTTCCTTCCTTCTTTCTATTTATTTTGCTGCTGCCTTAATTCATAGTTTAGCTTTCAAGGCAACTCCTTAATAATTTTTTTCTTTTATTCTGAAAAAAATAATTTAGGCTGAAAGAAAGTTAACTCTTTCTCCCTGTATTGAAATGATAAACAGGAAAAGACAAAAATGGATATTCTTTAGCATTTAGCATTTAGTAAATACAGCATTAGTGGTGGAAGCAATTCAGACTATAAAAAACCCCAAATCTTTTCTTTGCTAGTGTTCACTAAATTAATATTTGTTTCCTTATCATTTTTTCTTCCTTTATATGTGACCATTAATTATGAAGATAAGAAAGTGGGGAGGAAACTAAATGATAGAGTGTTAGAAATGCAAAATGATTCAAAATATTAACGTAATGCTAAGGATGACTGGGTAACAAATGGTACATTTGCCAGTATGCTTGACCTGACACAATTAATATTCCAGGTCATGCTTGGGTTTCCATGATGGAAGGTGTGAGGCAGAAAATTCTAGGGGAAAATATATCTATTGTATAACTCATTTCTCTCTCTTTTTTTTTCAATTTTTTTTTTTTTTTTATTTTCCCTGACGAGTCAGAGCCATAGTCTTAAAAAAAATATATCTCTGCTTTCACACCTCATTTGCCATATTCACCACTGGGCCACTGTTCACCAGAAGGGCCTGATGTAAGGAGGTCAGTAAGAAGCTATTAGCAGAGTCCCCTCCTGAGATTTCTTTGGTCTTATTGAGGTGGAAGTTAGCATGACAGTACTGCAAATAACCCAGTTGTAAGTTTTTTAACAGTTAGCACAGATTTCCCCATAGTGTTTGTCACTTTAGAAAATTGTTCCTGGAAATGAAGTCCTGAAAGCTGGCTTTGACAGGGTCCCTTCTTAGTGTTGAAGAGCACGGGTACAAAAAAATGTGTCATTCTCCCTGCAGAGCAGAGGTACTTTTTGTAATCTATGATGGTATTTTGGAGTGTTACATATCTTCTTATGGACTAAAAGTGGGGAAAATATTGAAATCGTAGTATGGGGTAATATTCAAGACAGATACTTTTCTATCATTGAAAAAGCAGTATCAAGTACAACGGTTTTGTAGTTGAGAGAATATTGTATTAAAGTAGGGAAAAATGAAGTAATGCTTTTAATACATTGTACTTGTCTCAAGAAGATATGCAATTTTATTAAGTACCAAAGGCTTTGATCCCCCAAATTCTTAGATTTCTGTAGACTGCCAGCTCCCTGCAGAGGATAGAGTGAATAGGGTATTCATCACCACACAGCACAGTGAAAGAAATTCCAAAAACAAGACTAAAATTTGCAGAGATATTTTTTAAAAATAATGGAAGCAATTTTTCCAGAGATTGATCTGAACTGGAAAGTAGAATCAAACTCATCCCCTTGTCTTTCCTACCAAACTTTACCAGTTTTAAATCTAGGCCTGACTGTACCACAAACCTTGGGGAATTTAGAGTAAATTAGTATTAATTTTATCTGTCTAGATACTTACTCTGTTGATTGCTCTGCTATGTGTCTTGTTGAATACTTGAACATATATAATTAAAATGTAAAGTAATTAACAAGGATTGCTTGAAAAATCATTATTTAAATATGCACTTTGTAATCAATTTTGACCCAGATCTTGCAAAGAGTTTCATCTGTAGAAGAAGCAAAAACTTTTAAAGTGTCCAGCTGGCCTCCCTAAACTCCAAATCCATTTTCATAGTTGGTATAATATCTGCATGCATTTAACCTGATGGTATGTAAAAATAGAGCAACAAAAGATGACTCTTTGTTAAGATACCTTTTCAGCAATAATAATTCAAAAGACACTGAATCAATGGATTTCCACATCTATTATAGCTAATTTTGGTTTCATTAAAAGTGCTAAAAGCCAATTCTATAAGTGCACCTGGAGATATTCAGTAGCATTTCACTGTGTTTGAACCCTTTATGAACTACAGTTTTTCATTACTGCCAAATATTTAATCAAAGAAGCACAAAGTAGAATATATACAGTATTTTAACAAAGATTGCAAACTGCAGTTTCAGAAAGCCATTTTACTCACAGAGACACTTATACTATCTCTCAGTGTGACAAAAAGAAGTACCCAGATAGTACATAATTTTAAAGTTATTCTTGCATTTAATTCTTCAGAGGAAAAACATTTAAATTATTTCAGATATTGTATTTTTCCACTTTGGAGAAAGAAAACCCAAACCCCGAACCTGTGCTATGTAGATTGAAATAATCTTTTAATTTTTTTTCATTAAAAAAAAATTAAATATTTCCTCCTCAGTTTGCTCTTCAGATTTTTTTTTTAAATTTTTTTTTAAGAAAAGGCTTAAAAAACGGTGTAAATTTTGGGCAGATACAGCCCTGATCAGGATTTGCTACTGATCAACAAACCCAAGCCTGCCAGCTTTAGAGTTGTTATTATGCCTTAGAGTTCTTTTCTGGATCACCCTGATTCTCAGTGATGCGCATGAAGATGTTTTTCTTCTGGAAAATGTTTAAATTTTCAGTGCCATTGTCACTGTCTATAAAATATGTGTTTCACGGACATACCATGAGAGCAGTATCTCTCCCTCTGGCTGGGAACCTCTGCGCACCAGTGGCATGGCTAGAACACAATCTCCACAGCTGAGTATGGATGGTGTGGGAAGGGGTGGGAAGATGAAGCAGCAGTACAATGAGCAGTTAAGTGAAATATGTTAAAAAAAGTAGTTTCAGGCTATTACTTTTCTAGTTACTGTCATCAACATAGTGAAGGCAAAAAATTAACTGGTCAGAATGTAGGCAGATCCAAAGGCTGTGGTAGGACTAATGAGTGAAGAGATATAATGACCATGGCATAGAGGTTTTGTGTTTCTCCAGCAAGGGATCTAATTTGCATAAATCTAATGTATTCCATTTGTATGGAATTTGTATTGACTGTGGCACTTTATATTTGGGAGAACTTGTGTAACTAGTATATGGTGTAAGTGCATTCAATAATTGTGGGAGAGTGCAATAAATTCCAAGACAACATAGGGAACTTGTCTTTATGTAGCACTTACAGGTCACCAAGTGTTCACAAGCAAAGCTCTGCTGGGCTGATAAGAAAACTGCAATATAACAATGCATGAAGTACTACAAAAATAGTGACAGCATGAGGAGAATCGGTAACATCATGAGATGTTTATGCGAGTAAGAGCCAGGCTTGCAGAACCAAAGATTAAGTTGCAGCTGGACTTTACAGATCATAGAGATGGACCTGGGATTTCACATTTGCTCCAGTGATTCTGCTTGCCTGCTGTTTGAAGCGTGGATCCCTGCCATTCTAATTTGGCACCCTGAGGAGCTGAAGGAACGACCATTGGCTGTTTGGCACACATATGTTTCTACCAGTTTCCTCTATTCATGTCCTCTTTCCCATTGTACATTTACATTGTTAGTGAAATAGTTTGTAGGGTTTGCACTAAGAGGGGAACATGTAACAGAGGACCAAAATAAATTGTCATCAGACCCATATTACTTAGAGAGTTTAAGAATGTAGCCCATAAAATTTTGAAGAGCCCAACGGTATTTTGAATAAGCTACCATCTCTGAATACTTTTGTCTATCAGACACTATGTTTTATACGTGCCTTATTTAATTGTTTTGACTTAAGGAATTGGAACTTCCCAGTAGGATATGTTAATGAAAAATGCATTAGAGCTAATTGGGGAGTGTTCAATCCTCTCAGCCCCAAGAGTTTAATACTTTATGAGGAGGCTGACGCCCTACATAGTTTTCTCATGGGTCCTCAGTAGTGTTCCAAAGGACTAATACAAGATTTTAAACATTTACTCTTTTCCTTAACTTTCCCTGTGTCTTGAAACCGATTTCTTTTCCTGCTACTTTTATTCAAGGTTTATTAATAATCAGAATTATGATAAAAGCAAAGGACAATATATTTTAAATGAGTGAGGCTACTTTAAAAGTTTTAGCATACCATTGTAGAAAATATAATTATCTTTAAAGCAAGTCAGTATCTTTAAATTAATTTTTTGTGTATTTTAATCATATGCTATCTGTTTTATAGAAAATTTAGTGGCTTTGTGCAATATGGAAAAGGAATTCTCATATTTAACAGTTCGTAATTAATTCAGTAAACTCACATATATCTATTTGGCAATTGTTTATATACAACTGATAAAATCCCTGCATGTATAGGTATGATTTGGGAACAGTCTGTCACATAATTTTGACTTGCCAGATATTCACAGATTGTTAACGATGTGGGTTATTAAAACAGAATTTAAAATGTGTGTTTTATATTAGTAATTGTTATATTATATTACACTAGTGATACCGTGAGTGATGTTAAAAAAAAAAGAAATATCAAATTCATTGATGAATGAACCTTTCAATTTTAGTCACAATTTAGACTACATTGTGCTAAATTTGTGATTTTCACATGTTTTATGCTATTGAGACTAAACACATTGTAATATTTATTCAGGAATTTATTGTGGGCATTTTGTTGGGAAAAAAGCAATTATTGGGTTTTGGTATTCCATAAATTCTATTTTTCCTTAGCTAATGACTGTTTTACTTTTAAAAGTGCTGCAGGTACCACTGTCTGACTTTGTTCCTAGTGTATGTAGAAATTTAAATGAGTTGAAGTCAAAGATAATCCCATCTTCTGCTCAGATTCCAGGCATCTACAATTCGCCATTCAGAAAATCCCCAGATCCAATGGAACTGCTTCTACGGAAGTCAAAGCCACTGACCCACAGAAAGCAGCAAGTGAAGAGTCCCTTTGCCTATGAGCTCTATGACTGGCCAACTTGTAAAAAGCCTCCAGCTTTCGTCACAGAACTTCCTCTGCTACCTACTGACAGACAGAAACCTCAGGTAACATTTTCCAGTCACTCCGAGGCAGCTTTTACACACATCTTTTATCATAGATTATCACAGAATATCTCGAATTGGATCACCAGGTCTGAAAACCCCTTTTTTGGATTTTTTTTTTAAATATAAATCTAGTGCTTGCATTTAAGATATAAAGTATTTGGCACAGATTTGACTTAAAGAAAAAGAAATTGAGGTGTTATGTAAAAACAAGGAAATATGATTCTTTATATATTGTTTTTGTCCTTTCGGGAAAAAGAGTAATTTATCATATTTCAAAGGTATTACCTGATATAACTGAGTATCAATATTATGATTCATTATAGCTAGAAATACTAATTTCAAATCTCAAATCAATTAAAAAAAGAGAAATGAAAGGTGATAGGACAAATTAAGCAGTTGTGATAACTTTTTCCTCAGTTTGCAATTGTTTTCCTTATGAAGACTGAGGCATCCTCTCAGTTCAGAATAGTTCCTGCTCTCCTGTGTCCACTAGGTGTGTGCCAGCTTTAATTGCAAAGATTTCTACACGTTGTGCTCCATCATAGCGAAGTTGCCCAACTTCCATTCTTAACCATCATGGTATCAATTTTAATTTCAGTTGATGTCGCCATATGTTGCAGGTAGATTTTTTCTTTCTTGTAAAGTAATGGACATCTGTGAGGTAATGCATAAAAGTGAATGTCTCACAAGATAAAGTGCAATAAAATGGCTCTCCTTTACATCTGCCTGGGGACTCTGCGTTGCTTCTTATTGCAACAGCAAAACAGCTTTTGCCACCTTATTATCAAAACCTGCTGGGAATGTGACCAATATATACCGCAGAAAAGCTTTCAAGACCTTTGTGTTCCACACCTGATGACAGTACAATGACATGTAGCTTCTGCCAGTCGGTGCCTGATAACCTTTATTTTTGGGATAGAAATATTCTGTCTTTCCTCCTATTCTGAAGAATTTTTCAGTTTGCCCAATCTACTGAATCTTCTATTTAGCTCACACATACACTTTCCATCTGGTTTCACTTCGAGGGACACAACATCCTCAGAACCTCTGACACTTCATTTTTGTACTCCATTCTATATTTAAATTTCCTCATATGTATCTTGTTTAGAAAGACAATGCTTCTAAATGAGTCCTTCTTAGTAACTTTGAGTGAAGCTATCACCTATCTGCAGAAATGTAACTTGAGCAATAAGCAATGTATGTATATCTTTAATGGTGTTTTACTCCTCTGAATCAATATCTCTCTCTACAACTCTCTGAAAGGAGGTTGTAGTCATGTGGGGGTTGGTCTCTTTTCCCAGGCAACCAGCGACAGGACAAGAGGACATAACATCAAACTGTGCCAGGGGATGTTCAGGTTGGACATCAGGAAGGATTTTTTCACTGAAAGGGGGGTCAGGCATTGGAACAGGCTGCCCAGGGAGCTGGTGGAGTCACCATCCCTGGAAATGTTCAAGAAATGCTTGCACATGGTAGTTAGTGCTGTGGTTTAGTTGACAAGGTTGTGTCCGGTCAAAGATTGGACTCAGTGATCTTGGAGGTCTTTTCCAACCTTTGTAATTCTATGATTCTAAGAAGGTGCAGGCCTGTGAGAACACCTCTGGAAAAATAGAGGTGAGCCCACTGCTTCTAACAGTGAGAATCAACTTCAGGGCAGTTCTCCACATTTGTCCTTCCCTCCTTGTGTTCCCACTACCTTGACTGCTTGAGCTTCCTGATAGAATGACCTCATTGACTCACATTAGAAGTGAGACAAAGTGTGAGCCAACAAGCAGTTTGGGTGATCAGGGAGTTTGGAGTTGACATAAACATGACATTATAGCTTTACCTTCTGGGACCAAAGGGGCTATGGCAGTCCTTGAGCAGGATGTGACTGGTTGCATTGTCTCTCAGGAAATAGGAAAGGTTTTGTCTTGTGGACATGGTGCAGGAATCAGGCTTTTAAGTAAATAAGGAACTCACAGTTCTTCCATTGTTAAGGTGCTCTTACTTTACTGTATACAAAGTATCTTACAAGCTTCTGCTTGGATTTGGAATATTTTATAGACCTTTCTAAGTTCAGATGCAAGCACAGCAGTCATGCACAGATAGCCTTTTAGAACAAACCAGAAGAGTTCTGTTTATTTTCTGCACCTCAAAGAGGGAATTTACTATATAATACTTTAATCCTTTCAGCACCCTGGGATGTACACTGTGGGGTAAATTTTCAAAGCACAGCTCGTGGATTTAGCTGCCCGACTCTTATTGATGTTAATGGGAGTCACACGGCTAAATCCCTGCACAACACTTTGACAATTTAGGGTTGTACGTCTAAGAAAAGGACACTGGTTTGAGCTGATGAAACAGCTGGAAATGAAAACCCATCAGAACACACCATCATGAAAGTTGTCTGGCGTGACAATAAGAAATTTAATTACTAGATATACTTGTGTCCTAGTTCTTTGTGGTAACACTTCTTGGCACCAAGCTTCTTTTTCTAGTATCTGTCTGGCTCACTGTGAGCCACTTGTTACTTTCTTTCAGGTGTCTAAAATTTTTATTGCTCATACGTTTGGATATTTTATATGAGGATGTCAATTATATATGTTTAAAAGAAAAAAATTAACTATCTTTCAGTTTTTTCTTAGGGAAATGGGTATTTAGCATTAAATAGGTAAGCCCTGTGTGTGTAAGATAGTGTATTTAAAAGAAAGGTTTTAATGATGCTTATGCGTAGTTAAATCTATCATTTTTATTACTGAGTTAACTAGAATTACAGTTTGATAGAAACATGGATAATGCTAAAATTAGTCCTCTATTCATTAAAAGGCATTATTAACAGAATGCACATTACCATTTAGATTTTTTTGCATGCTGCTATCTGTAGTGGAATAGGGACAGTGAGGAATGCATAATATCATGCAGATCATATTTTTTATCATGGGTTTCTGATGTTGTGGTAAAGTAGCGAGAATGCTGATCTGCTACCCTTTATTTTGCAAACCAGTTGGTATCAAGAAGATTTATGCTACTCAGTACAAATTCCAAACCAAGCATAGAGCTGTGTGAGTCTCCTTCAGGGTAAAAGCTGTTGGTTGACTCCTTCTCTTCCTTTCCTAGCCTGACCTCCCCAGAAAGATTTTCATTTTGAAGCAGGATGCCTGAAATGCTTGCAACCATTGTCAATTTGAAAACATTTTTAAGCACCGTTCTACCACAGTTTCTGCAAGTCTTGATCTTGTAAAATGGAAATAGATACATGGATCTTTTAGAGGTCTTAATTTAAGATACATTCCTGAGGTCCCTATTACTAAGCAAATTTCTTCGAATACATGATTCAGAGGAATGGAAAAATCTTCAGGGAATGTTGAGAATTATCTCAGTATTCTAATACATATACCCTGCTTTCATTAGTGATGTCACAGCCTTGTTTTGAGGGACCTTTGCTTAGTTACATCCCTTCCCCCTCTCCTTCTATCAGTAGTTGTAATTTTATTTGAACTACAGATGCGATTTTTTATGTATCTATCTCCTAGTTAGGTCTCAGAAATGAAAGATGGAGAAAACGCCTTGCTTGGATATCTGATTTGGCCCTTACCCTGGAGGAATATGAGTCAATATTTTTCAGTGAAGAAGAAATACAATATTCTGAAAGACTACTTTTAAAAGAAAACATATTTATCTTGGTATTATTTGATAATAGTACTTTTTTTTCTTCCTTCCTCCATGTATCCCCTTAATGCAAACATCTTGTAACAGCATATTCATTTTTTCTATTATAAATTTTAAACTTTTTGATGACTTGTTCATCAGGTTATGTATTACTAGAACATTGTTGACTAGTTTAAATGACCTGTTCTAATATTGATTATTTTCTCATGGGTGGTAACACTTTTCATTCTGTTTTTAAAGACTTTTGTGTTCTTTTAAAATGAGCATATTTTTTTATTCAGACTTAGAAAACAGAAGCAAGAAAATATCTGCCAGAAGTGTGAATATTATGCTTATTTGCTTACCAGGACCTTTAAAAAGATGTCCAAACCTTTGTGCTGTGCCTTTAAAAAGTAAAGTTCTAATAAAAATCCATTAACTACTTTCAAATATAGCAATCCTCCTGTCCAGCTGTGAAAAGTACTAGATGATACTTATTTGCCATTTGTGTTATTTACGGTCCATGACTTTTATGGTAACTGGTTCCTATTATTGGTTTCTATTAATGTAAAACATAAGTGAACATAAATGAGGCGTGAATCATTTCTTTTTATTAGCCCCACAGTCTTCACTCAGTGCTTGCAGTAACTCCAGCTGTGACTTGTTAGTGATAACCTATTTAAAGAAGGATATCTTTAAGAAGCAAGGCCGTGATTAGGATTCTTTGTCTGTTCATAGTTTCAAAAGGTTTCACTAGTTCATTGCAAGATCAACAACGATGAACATAAAAATTAATTAGTAATACTTCTAAGTCCAGGGTTGGCATTAAACTGTCCTGAGTGGCACATGGCACTAATTATATTCCAGGTAAGTTCTTAAGGGTTAATATTAAAAGTGAGACATATAGGATATGTCACTTCAGCAGCACAGGAGAGGACTTCCAGCTGCTATTTATCCATGTTGTTAAATGGTAGGTACTGATACAGTCGGTTATGAAACAATATACTCTGGAAAAAAAAAAGACAAGTGTATTTTTTAAGAATAACAAAGTTAATGTGAAATTAGACTTTACAAAAATGGACTGTATGCCTATACTACTGAAGTCATGAGTTTGGATTCTATTAGAAGAATTGTATCTTAAGTCATGCATTAAGTTCCCTTCCAGGTAGCTTTATAGTTACATTGAAAAGAGCATATTCTTTGAGGTTTGTTCTATGCAAAGTAAACTACTTAAGTTTTCTGCTTAAGGAGAATTTAGATATACTTCATGCTTGTTTTTTATTTCACCAAAGTTGTTTTCTAAGGAAAAATTAAGTTTTCCTAATCAGTTGTAACGATATATTTTTTTAAAATACTAAGTGTTTTTTAGTAGTTAAATAAATTTGGAGTGCACATTTCTCACTCTCTTTGAAGCTTTAGAGTATGTTATCAACGTTTATGTTTTTTGTGAGTCTCTACCAAAATGAGCTGCGTTATTTATTTTGGAAGGAAAGTCTTGCTACACTTCCCAAACATTCTGTGTCCTGTTTCATCAGTGATGTGCCATGAGTAAAAGAGGGAAGGAAAAGAACTGTAACCCTCAAATAAAACACTTGTATCATCCTATGCCTCTCAGGGGCCTTTCCGTGATCCTGCTGAAGTGCTGTGGCAGCGCTACAAGCCTTTGGAACCAACCCTGCGAGTAGCAGAATCCAGCAATTCACCACCCGCCAAGGCCAGAGAGGAAACACGAAGAGAGGAATGGAGAAATCCCATGCATGACAATGAGTAAGTTTCTTGGTTTTTCTTATGTTGTTATGAGAGTGTTTTCTTTATTCCATTGCTTTCAGAAACCTTTCATGCCTGACAAAATGAAATGTCAAACCTGACAGCTTACTAGAAAACATTTTATGTATATACTTCTAAATTCTGTGTCTTTAGATTATGAACTGCTCAGGGCAGAGACCCTATCTTGTAATTGTGTGGCATGTGCCATCCACATCTATGAATCTGTAGAAGAACATATAATAATAATAATATGTGATGCAGTAGATGGCTTTAATGGGAAATAAGAAAACAAATGCAAATTCTGTCTTGCCACACGCACCTTGCCAAGGAGAAAAATACTGTTTCAGTCTTCATATTCTGGGAGCTTACGGGTTATGGGTGGAGAAAATGGTGTTACGTGCCAATGAGACTTGTTTTCTCTCCCAGAAGAGTACCACAGCTCACTTGGAAGCGGAGGGAACATATGTTGCACGTTAGAACATGATACAAAAACTGGAATCATCTTTGAAGCAGTTTGATTTCCTAAGCCATAGCATCTGTAGTAGTGTCAGACAGGCCAGTTCTTTTCCACAAAATCTTAAATACAGGCATAATCCATCCCAAAAGATTAAGGCTTCTGCCTCAAAAGATTTAAGGCTATTGCCAAAATATTTCCTTTTTTTGTTTGTTTTTTTAACACGGTGGACTGTTAAACACTGTTTTAGCCAATCATAATAAAAGCCTGCTAAGTCACCTTCTCTGGCTTTGTAGTTAACTAGAAACAGAATTATGTTTTGTCAACCTTTTCCTTGAATTCACTGCTCTTGACAATCCTTTGGCCCTTCAATACTGGAATTCGGGACAGAAGGCAATCACTTTTCCTCATGAACAGCCTATGATCCACTGGTTCACTGGCACATGAAATTTTGCTATCTTTGATCTGTTTCATGCTTTTTTATCAGCTCCATATTGCAATGTGTCAGCTTCAGGACTGGGACAAGAGTGCCAGAATCAATTGTGTTTACATGGTTTAGCTTCTATGTTTTTATTGTTGGACCATTTCCCCCAGTTTAATATTAATAGTGTCTTTGAATGAAAATTCTATTCAAAAACAGTTTTGAAATTAAAAAAAAATTTTAGTTGTTAGACTACTTTTTCACTTTTGGACAATGTTTTCTGGTGGTCTGTTTTATTTTATTTAGTGAGATACAGCACTTTTTATTCCTTCATACCAAAATCATAACTGAGTTCACTTACAAGTACAAATACACTTCCCTTTTCTATTCCTGTCTGTATTCTTTCATGTATTGGTGTAAGGAGGAAGCAGGTTGACTTTCACATCTCAGCTTAAATTTGTGCTTTTTTTCTTTTCATTTTTTTATCTAACTTCTGCTCGTGAAATTGAAAAGAACCCCTATCACTAGGTAGTAATTAATACTCTACCTCTCATTTAAAGTGTTTTCTTCAATGAATTATTTGTGATTGATGCATTCCAACTGAGTATAGATGATGTCCTTCATTTATAGTCATGACTACATTGCTCAGTCTTTATCTGATGAAGTTTACCCCAGACATCACTCTGTCAAGAGTTTCAGAAGGTCAGACCTTGTAATAAATATTTCACTGACTCTTCAGTGAGGGAATTGTGAAGATTTGGTCTGGTATAGTTTAAATTTGGAGCCTCCAACGTTGGTAGATGTTATTTGCTATGGGGTCTTTTTTTTACCTTATGAGTAAGGAAGCATTTAGTGCCATCCTTAATGCACAGAAGCAATGTCCTAACAATCAATGATTCTCAGCTTCATGCACACTAAATGCAGAGTGTATTATACATTTTCAGGCTGTGATCATTCCATTTGTGCTTCCTATTCAACCAACCATGCAAGGGTCACATCTGTAACCTTGAAAAGGTGATGACAGAGCTGCAGGTCATCACCAGGACTAATGCTCACTAGTAATGCTGCAGCTGCTGTGTGGGATGTTGGTCTCCAGGGAGGAGCCAGCAAAGGGTTACTCAGATTCTACAGTAGTTTTTCCTCAGCAGTGTCTATTATGAATTGACAAATTTCTGTTTCTTGCTATGTAATTGTGTACTTTGGGACTTTATTTCTTCCTGGTAGTGCTTCCTATGATGATTATTCTTCTGTTTTAGAAAATAAGGAGAGAATGAGCAGCAGAAGTATGTGGCATTTGTTGAGAAAGCTTGTGTTTGCATGAAATGACAGACTGAATCCTTGATATTTATATTTCCAGAGTGATTATTGTGTGATTTCTCTTAAGACAGAAAGATTATTGGCATGTACCTGAAGTTTTCAACAACATTCAGAATTCCCACACACATCTAATTATCAGGATTCTTAAAAGTGGTTGTTTACAGGATGATAGGATGAGTGTTGCAAGCTCTGAGAAAGTTCTTGCTTTTCATAAAACATAGAAAAAATTTGGAAAAGCTGTGAGAGAGTTTGAGGCAGGCAGATGTACAAATGAAACCAAAAGAGAATGCTGTGCTTACTTGAAGCAACTGCTGGAATTTCTTATTCTGTAATGAAAGAGCAACTGGGTAGTCCAGCCTAATAAGAATGATTCCTTTTTCTCATGTAATTGAAGCTGTTACTACCTTATTGTGCTATTTTTCATACAAATGAAGTGATTTCCCCCTCCACTTGGATAGGAATGACAATTGCATTCCTTTGGGATGGCCACTTAATATAGTGTCTAGTTTGAGACACCAACTGCTGGATCCAGCAGATTTAGATGAAGCATAAAAAGTTCTTTCCTCAGTTGCGTGCAGCTGCATGCCAGCCTAATTTTCCAGAGAACAAAAAAGTAAATTGTTTTCATTAACTTTGATGAAATCTGTCTCATATAATATGTCTCATGCTTCAAAGTATACTATTAAACATCTTTATGAAGTCAACAAACATCAGAACGAGATGCAGCGTGGTGATAGCAATAGCGTAAGGCTTTGGTTTCCTGATTTATTGTAGTCTTCTGGTGTGACATCAGATGCATCATCTCAGGTTCTGGCTATGTCTGTGCTCAGTGCTGTGCTGGAGACGCAGGGCCTGGTCCTGGTCACACTGGTTCACTCGTGTGCAGCAGTGTTTGCACACCCTGCGTCTCCCATGCCGTGTGGATCCTGCAGCACCCAGCTCCCCATGGGCCTATTCTCAGCAAGATTGTGCTTTTCTTTACAAGCAGCTGAGGTGCTGCTGCGCTGCCCTGTGCTGGGCATGACAGGTACACTTGCAGAGAAATTAGTGACCTAAATAAGCTCTGTACGTGGAGAGCATCGATGTTATGAGCTGCCTGGTATTAATGGAAACAAAACTTAAAATGCAAGTTGCTTTAAGATTTAGGATTTTAAAAAATCCTTTAATTCTGGAGTTATAAAATCTTTTACTGTATTTCTGACTTAGCTGCAGTGAAAACAGCTACTACATTTTGTCATACAAGTACAACGCATCTGAAAACTTTTTTCAAATTATACTTAGTTTGTTGTATGCTTTGCAACTTCAGCAATTTGCATATTTTCCGGACTGTTATTGTATTATGATAAACAGGGATTATCATATATTTTCAGATAATGTTTTCTTAACAATTCAACTTCTATTTGTAACTCTTCCATTTATTTTAATTACTAGCACAGTGTGCAACATTTATTAATCAGCAGAGTCTTTTTAAGTTAAAATACTAAATTAGCTAACCCCATTAACACAGAATACTCCAAACAAGCAGTAATAGGAGAGGTAGTTACTGTGCAAATCGTATTATACATGCGGGTGCTCTAGGGCACAGTTAAGCATGATTACCCTCTTTTGATCCAGTATTCCTCTGCTTCTTCCAGCTAATTTCCACTGGAAATTTACAAAGTAGCGCCTTCATTTTTCCATCTTAATTTTTCTAATGAAGTTCTGGTACTTTATAACACTGGGGATGCAGATAATAAGTCTGTGTATAATTAAGAAGTTCTGGAATTTGCTGCAGAAGAGATCTCTTTTACTTCCTACAAGCACTAGGCTGTGCTTTTATTTGCCACTTTACATTATCGCAGAGAGGGGTTAAATAAAAATGGCCAGAGGATTTTTAGATTTACCAATGTTGCAATCAAAACGATTGATACTTTTTCAATAAACCGTGTATTTAGTATATTACCAGAAACAGTATTTGTACTAATGCACCCAAGTAGGCTTCACACGGCAAAAATAGTGCACTAAAGATAAGGGTACTAGATATGTTAACTAAAATATTCCATCTTTATGCTTGTATCTAACACTTTGATTCTAATACACATGCATTATAAACTAAATAACGTCTGCCCTGCTGCTGTTGTATTGCTGTGGAAGACCATTATGCTTCCTTCTTTGTTCCCCAAGTGAAGAGATACACGCTGTTGGATTTGATGAAAAAATTACTTTAGGTTTAATCCAAATTTGAAAGCTTAAATTTAATGTCATTTTTTATTAAAGAAAAAAGAAGATAAAATATTCACAGATTCCTGATAGAGAAGCATGGCTTGTTTGGAGCTAATTGTTCATGGAGTTCTTCAAAGTGAGGTAAAATTGTCTTATTTGAATTAAATCAAGGCAACAGGGAATTGCTATTATATAAAAACACTTTAGATAAAAATTTAACAATGTCATAGAGTTAATATTTTGCCGGCATCTTTTCTACTAAATTACAAAAATGTACAGTACATACAAATATGAAAGTTTGAAAAACCGCATAAGCAGTACTTGGGGTATTATATTTCTTACTGTGCCCTGGAAGCGCAGCATGTGTGGAAGTGCCAGTAGATCTGGGAGTTCTTTCTCAGAAGCCTGGGTATGTTTTGAAGCATTTCTGGAATCACGATTACCTGCTTGCTCTGGTAGACTTGCTGGAATTTTGCCTCTTGGGCAGGTTCAGAGAACACACTGAAGGACCACTCTGGTTTTTTATTGTCATGTAAATTTCAAGAAGAAGTCACTGCCTCTGTCCTGTGTCCTATTGGTAGGTAGCCTATAGTATTGGGACACTGCTGCCCAGCAGTCAGTGATGGACCTGGGAAATTCTCCTTCCTCCTTGTGCTACTGTGCTCCTCTCACACTAGAAACCAGTTCCTGCTGCTGCTTCTGCTATCTCCGTCAATGCAATCGGAAAACCTTCAGCATCTAAAAGGCCTCTTCTGCCTTCTGTCAAAATAGTGAGAGAGATTGCAATAAAAGAGACAGAATAGAGGGAAGAAATGGTAGGTGAGGAATGCAGGAACAAAAGTCATGGAGGGGAAGTGTAAACATGTGAGGGGAAAAACGACTGGAAATATGAAATTAATAGTTGAGGGAAGGTATAAGACAGGATGAGAGGAGAGATAAAACAATTTTTATTTTTGCTAGCAACAAATAACTAGTATGTCTTTGAAATTTAAATACACACCACTAGCAGCTGTCAGGCCCTGGTTTGGCTGCTAAGCAAAGGCTTCTGGGTTTTTTACACTAATTAGGTTCAGTATAGAGGGGTCCTGGCAGCAGTGCAGCTGGCCTTCATCTCCAGTGACACAGCCAGCCTTGGTCCTGGTCCTTCTCAGGTTATGTATGAGTAATACTGCCATTTGTAGATTGCCGTTTTTGGTTCCAACCCTTTCCCCATTTGGAATGTATTCTTTGGCATATCTCTCATTCAGGCTGACATTAAATAATTTTTCATTTTTCAATATGTTTATTTAGGGAAAGTTTGCCTTCCATTAAATCATCATCTTTTTGGAAGTCTCAACTTATACTGACTTTGTCTTATAGCACAATAAAACATCAATTTAGAATTTAATTCGTCTTTGATTGGTACTTCTGTCTCTGTCCTGTTTACTGAAAGCCTTTAAGAAATTCTGAATTTACACTTAAATCTCAAGGAAAAGCTGAAACCTAGATGTAGGAATAATGAGTGAATGTTTTGATATCTAAACTATTGAAATCTAAACTTTTACAGTTGATAATGGTATCCTACCATTGTCTGAATTTAATTTTCTTCTTCCATCACTCTCTTCTGTCACTTTCAGAGCACATACTGTCATTAATTTTGGGAAAAGCTGTGTCAGGTGTATACAAAGAGCTACAGAACATAATACTATTACTGAAGTGTTTTGCAGTGCTATTACTTACTATTATTATTGTTTGGGGGGGTATAATGACTTTTGTATTGCTCCCATTAATTTACTTACCCTACTTAACACGAAAAATTGTTGTAATTTTTTAAATTACTTATTCACATAATGAAAATTCTCACTTACTTTAAACAGACATTGAATTTACAAGCGTATCACCCTTTCTTGTAGTTAGAGAGTCATCACTATAAGGATCTGCCCCCTGACTCTGAGAGCGGAACTGTAAACAGAAGAAAAAGCTTCTACTTGATACCATTATACCCTATTATATTTTATATATATATACCCACTTGATACCCTATTATATTTTTGTTCCTTCATTTAAATTTTAGTATTTTTCATTGTCGAGTGTTCTTCCTCAAAACTTTATAGTTGATATGTTTTTTCACTAAGCCACAGACATACATTCCAAGCTGTACAACACAAATTCCAGCTGATCTTAGAGGAGATATACAGCAGAGTGCAGGTCACTTTGGTGCTAAACTACATGTAGAACATACTGCTAGTTGTGTCTCAAAGTGTTAATTTTGGGGGGTTTTTTTTGGAATCATAGTAGAATCTACATTACTCTGCATATTTGTTTGCCAAAAAGACAAAGATTAACTGATCCACTGTAAAATCAAAACCTCTATGTAGAAAATTTTAAAGGGAGAACTATAATTATTTACTTCTACTTTGCTTAAGATTTTTTAATCTTTCTATGTGTAAATTTTACAGACATGGTATTCATATTAAATTATGAATGCTAAGGCTTAACTAAATTCTGTGCATATATGGGCAAATCCCTAAACTGCAAGCCTTGTCTTCTCAGCTATCCAATCCCCTGAGAAAGCCAATTTTCTTTCATGTCTGAACAAAAGAAAAATGTACTATTAAAATGCAGTTCAGAAGTGATAAAAACTGCAAGTGGAGCAGCCAGCTCACAGCACCTTCGATGTATTCTCTGGGACACTGGGTCCACATTAATTTTTGTGTGTGTGTGATGTCCATCCCATGTGCAAATTAGCATTACAAGTACCCTAATCTGTCTTGTGTGAGGGTGTCCTTTCCCATGGGTATACACATGGTACTATAGCTTTTTATTATTTAAAACTCTGCTAACTCAGGGTTTTTCTTTCACTAACTTTACATGACATTTGTGGCATGTGATAGAAGAAGTTGATATAGCTGGAAGGATTCTAAAACAATTTCTTTTCATGAGGTGGAAAGAAAAATAATTTAAGAAAACACTCAAACAGTTGCTGATAAATCAGTTAGTCAAAATAAATAATTTTCTGTATCAGCTGAGAGACAAAGAAGGGTATTTTAATCCTCATCTTTATTAAAATCTTGTTTGCCTAACTCTTACAGGGACTCTGATTCTGCAAAGCTTTCAGCTTGGGGAGGGTTCTAATTAACTACAGTTGCTGTCATGGGAGTTGAAAGTGATGTTTTAGACTTCTGAAGCATATATTTCTAATTCTACTGAATAATATTTTTTCCTGCACTTCTAGAATAAAGAATGCATGTTGATTTTTTTCAGAATACCAGCAGTGATAAGCTTAATTCTCAATGTTTTACTTTACTATAAAGTGTACTTATTTGCTCTCATGACTCTCTTGGAAACTGAAATAGATGGAACTAAGGCATGTTTGTAGGGTGTCTTGCAGGTCTTTCATATGCGAGAAGTTTTTCACCTTCTTCCATACAGTTTGCTGTGGAACCTACTGAGAAAACCTGTGGTTGTCCATGACAGTTAGGGATATCCATCTGAAAATCCCTTCCAGCAGGTAGCTGGAGCTTCACTGCTCACTGGCACTATGTAAGCGTCAAGTCCATCATCATTATGACCGAAAATGAAAGAATCTGGCTCAAAAAATTTGCTGATTAGGACATAATTATAACTTAAGAGTAAGGTACACAGTCTGGGAATTCTGAAGAAACAATTTCTCTGTTTTGTGGTTTAGCAATATGCGCAAGTTTCTGCTCTGTTAAATGAGAATACAGTTAATTTATCTTTGGTACCAGATACCAAGGGATGCCTGTCTCCATAGGTGATCTCTATCCTCGAGCATGGGCAGTGCCTTCCCCGACAGCTGGCACGGGCTGCGCTGCCTGCTGAGACCTGAGGTATCAACACGCATATCCCAGCAAAGGGAGCCCTGATCATCCTGCACATCCTACCAGTTAGTGCAGACAAAGTAATGATCTGCTAATGCAAGTGAACCAAGTTAGATCCTTGTGCACAAAGTCTTCATTTTATCCTGTTGAAACTCACTATCTCTTTGCTCCAAGTTTAATCTGAAAGAAGCTGCAGGAGAAATTGCCGTAATCCTCTCACAATACTGAGGGGGAACGTTAAGAAGGTAGTGAAAAATAGCAGGAACACGTGTCCATGTAATCTCCTGCAGCGTTGCTATCCATTATTAACATCAATCCTGTGGCATCTAGAGAAGAGCATAACTGATTTTAAAATATTCTTGAATTTCAGATTTCCACCATTTTCTTCATACCATAGAAGTGATGAGAAGTATGAGCCATTACTTCGTAGGTCAGGCAAATATGGCCAAGAAGCTTACGGAACTAAACATTTCAGAGAAGTATATCCTGAGAAGTGGATAGCAGACAAGGTAAGTCACTTCAAAAATCAAGGATTTATTTACTTTTTTTAGATTGCTGTTTTATTAGACCTAAGTGAATTTCAGTATGATCCAGGGATCACGGAATCCAATGGGATTCTTTCTAGCATGTTATAAAACCACGTAGTTAGAGCTGGGATGAGATGTCAGATTTTCTTGACTCTCTGGTAAATTCAATTCGAGGAAATTCAACACCTTAGGTCCTACAAGATCAGGATTTAAGACCCTGATTAAGTAAAGCTTCAGTTATATGCATTTTGCTAAGTTTCATTCTGTTTGTTTTGCCTTTTCTGATTTAAGAGAGGTTGTATATTTACTCTTGCGCATCAAGATAAACCTTCAGGAAATTACAACAAAACCTGATTAAAACAACACAGTATTTTACTGCTTACATTCTTTGGAAAAATCTTAAAACTAGTGAATAGCTGTTTTTTCTTTTAAGATCACCTAATTAAATTGCCTGCTTTGTCAGGAGCATCTCATATATTTCTAGTTTTGTAGTGCTGCAAGAGGTAATTTTCTCTCAGAACATGAGTTTGTGTAGTGTTTTCATTATTTCTATTTGTATTAGGTATCTTAATCACATTAAAATTTCTGAGTACAAAAAAGATACTGGAGTTTGGCTCTGTGCTGCACTCTCTACCAATATAGTTAGGGGACTGGAGCATCTTTTGTAGGAGGAGAGGCTGAGACAGCTGGAACACTTCAGTCTGAAGAAGGCACAGGGGAGATATTACTGAGGTGCATAAACACCTGATAGGAGTGAAGGAAGAACAGGGAGCCAAACTTCTCTCAGACTCCATAGCGTCCAGTGACAGGACAAGAGTCAATGAACTCAAGTGAAGTGCATGTAATTCCATCTGAACACAAGAAAACACTTTTGTTTTCCTTCTTTTTCTGTGAGGGTGACAGAGGACTGGCATAGGCTGCCCAGAGAGGTTGTAGAATCTTTATCCTTGGATATACCCATGGTCTAGGCAACCTGCTCTAGCTGAGCACAGGGGCTATAGGGGTGATCTCAAGAGGTCTCTTCCTACCTAAACAATTCTAGGATTTTGTAAGATATGATAAATTACCTCCCTGAAATCAGTTTAACCTTTGTAAATATACAGCAAGTTCCAAGGCATCTTAGTTTGAGAAGGAACATTTTTTAAAGATTTTTTCCTCAAAACTTTAAGCTTTAAAAATGAGCTCAGAGTAAAATTTTGGTATTTCAACGTGCATTAATTATATCTCCTTGCAAATAAAATATCAACAATCAAACAAAAAGATCCAAATTTGTCTTTCAAAAGCAATGAGTGGAAGATATGACTGGCTGAAGTCCCACAGCGTAAGTATGATATATAAAAAGGACCTAAATATCTTATTTCTGGTACTCATCTTGTCCTGTAAAGACTTGGTTTTCCAGTTCTTAGCAGTTCTTGCTCAGGCTCAGATGATGGTATCAAAAATCTAAAGATATTTATACTATATATCATGTCATACATATATAAACTATGGTCTTAGCTGAAAAAACTCACTTGTGATCTTGGAGAGATATCAGCCTAAATCTCTGGAGGTGAATAGCTGTATACATTAACCCAACATGACACAGAGCCTTCCAACCCCAACTCTAAATCAATACGAAGCTTCCATTAGGAGCCGCTTACCCCAACAGAGAGATAAGAGGAGAAAAGGGCTATTTATGACATACCTACTGCTTTAATGGATCATTATTATCAGGGAAAAAAACTGAAAAGAACCACAAAACCTCAAGCTCCTCACTGGAATTTAATGGAAAAAGGCCTGTAGTCAGGTGTGAGGTCATACTTTCATAACTGTTAAATTTGATAGAACTCTCTGTCACTTTCTCATTTCTAAACTCTATGAAAACTTTGAATATAGCAGTGCTATGAACAAAATTATCCTGTTCTAATGGATCACAAGACTAAAGGGCGTGTAACAAAATATTAGGGAAAAAAAGCGCATATTTTTGCTTAACAGTTTGTTTGCTGAACGCAACCCTCCTTTGAGTTGCCCATGAGGTTATATTTCTGTGCATGCAACTTCTATTACAACCTGAATAGCTGATAACACTGCCATGATCTCTATTCAGTTTCTGACAGTCTTATGCTTAACAAATTCAGTGTATTGTTGCTGGTAAGACTGCGTAAGTTCTTCCAAGGAGTCAGTTCAGTGGTCAGTAGATCAGTGACTTCTCTGAGCTGCTGAGGTATTATTTGATGTTAGCTGATACTAGCCGGCTTTTTTTAATATTGTGTATAAAAAAGTTTCCTTGTGTGTGCGTGCACAAGTATGTCCTAGTTGTATTTTCCTGAGGTTTTCATGTGTTTATTACTATGCAATTTAATTCAAGTCACAAAAAGATTAGTATGTAAATTATATAATTACTTTAGAAGCAAAATGAACAACAATGAAAAATATTACCTTGTTACATTTCTTCTGGAAAATGAAAGGGTATTAGCACAGACTTCTTCTAAACATAATAATTACCATATCTATGTGAGGAAAAGTTACTAGTTTTTTTTCATCTAGTTATAATCTGAAAATTTTTATCTCACTCTGTTTACATTTCAAAGAAGTTTGAGTTAAGGGAAAAAATGTTCTATTCTAATTCTTCATTATAAATAAACAAGGAATGGAAATACTATACCTTTAGTGAAACTGAATCTAGTTAGTTTACTCAGTAAATCAGTATAAAACAAAAAAATGCTTACACATTTTAAGTTTTACATTATATACCTGAATACATTGGAATGGCTTTGATAGAATTTATGTGAGAAGTTTCAATATAAAAAATGTACTAGTCACTAGGAATTTAATATACAGTGATAGATCCCAATGTAGATGGACAGTCAAGGGATCAAATACACTAACTATAGTCTTTCAGCTGTCAAAACACTCACATATCTTCATATTTACTGAGGTAGAAATGATAGCTTATCGTCTTTAATCTGTATTGGAATTAGTTTGTATATGCATTTTAGAAAACTGTCTTTAATGACTGCATTTAGTGTTTTCTTATTTGTAAAATACAGGAAGTGACAGTTTAAGATGTTCCATTCTGATAGATTCTTCCCTCTGATGCCTTATTATAGGTGAATTACAGTACAACTGAATCATGGTTTCATTATTCGCACAGGCATTTTGGCCCTAAACAGGATTTTATTATCTACAAAGCATAAAAATACCCAGGACTGCAAAGAATTAATTTAGAGAACCTAAGCATATTGCACAGAACATAAAGTTGACCTTTACCGTCTACAGCTTTTGGAATGGAGTGGGATGTGGAACACATCGTAGATTTAATGTGGCACAACGCTGTCTGGAGAAACTTGGGTGGGACTGTGACTGCCTGCCCATTGCATCCGATGATTGAATCTGCTGTCACCAGCATCCTGATAATAATGAACATTCAGCTTAACGACCGTGATTATGATTATCATAATTGATGTGCAAGTGCAGTGTGTGGGGATCATTACAGCTGAACTGTACAGCAGAGAAACATGCCTTCGTTATAGATAATTTTACTTTTATGCATTGATTGAGATAAAATATGCCTTTCAAGTTCAACAGGCCAGTTTGATATAATTTTAGTAAGATTTCTACATGTATGAATTGAAGTTTATGAGCTTCCTGCAAAACAGTCATTCTAGCTGTTTGTTTTGAATTGTTTCATTCTGTTAATAATGGGAAATAATTAAATAATTATATGTTGTCTAGTGGAAATCACTTATAGAGTACTGCCAGCGTTAATCAAATATCAACTTCAAATAATTCTGATTATCATGGCCTTGCCTGGGCTAGGGAAAATAGCCCTTGTAATTCACCAACAGAATTCTACTTTTGGTGGAGCAGTAGAAATAGGGCTGTGGTCAACGCTGCTGGCATTTTCACACTGTACTGTGTAGCCATTAGAGCAGGCAATAATTGTTCCATATATAAATTATATCACTTCCATCTTTCTCACCAGAGGCAGAGAATTATAGGCTCAGATTCAGCCAGTGTAGATAAAGGCACAATCAACAGCTTCAGTCGATTTTGTTGAACAGTGATTGCCTTCAACTGCTATTGCATGAAGTTGCAGAAGTATTTAATTAAATCATGACATATATAACAGATACACAGAAGTATGAGTATGTATTTCAAGCCAGAGTTTATATAAAGAATGTTACAATATAAGTATAATGAAAAGAATATCGTTTCATTGCTTTATACTAGGCATAAATTTGGCTCTTTGTCCAAGAACTGACAGATTTTCAATCTGGGTTAACAGAGAAAACAGATGATGGAAAGAATTTTTGTAGAGGGAGAAAGTGATTTTTTTCTGTTTGAAAATTAGTTTTATCTCTTGTAGGGCCAACACATACAACAGTCATGTCTAGTTGATGATGTCATTATGAGGCAGAATTTTTGATACACTATTTGTGCTTTCCCATCCCTGAAAGTTATACTGAAATTTATTTAAATTCCACCTTAACTCCATTTTTCTAACCTTCCAGTGATTTGACTTGAGAATAGGTATAATCAGTGTGAAGCTTTAAATTCGTTCTTGCTCAGACAGTGACTTAATTTTTATTAAAGGAATTTGCTTGTTTTCATCTTAATTAGGAGAGAAGATTATCTAAGAACATTTTCTAGTACGGTGTAATACTGGCTAATGAATGTGCATCTGAACTGTAACCTTTATTACCTTTTAAAATTTTAAAGGCCATAAATATGCACCAGTGTGCTTTGTGATAGAAGTTACTAACGTGCGTGAGAAGAGCTAGCACGTTTTGAATATCAGATTCCTAGTTCCCCAATCCAACCTCAATGTGTTTTCCTAGTGTCATATATGAACATCATGGCTGATCTTTTGCATAATTATTTTGCCCTACCTGTGA